>JARJLF010000117.1:0-399397 GCA_029378395.1 Mycena leptocephala
TAATACCAACAATCAGAGTAGGATGTAACACTTTTACATTAAAAATTGACCTCAGTTCAGCTGCTGTGAATTGTCTCATATGAATCCCCAGGGATTGTCCTATGGGCAGCACATCATGGCAAAATAATCGCCTGGCAGTCCAGACACAGATCAGGTAGGAAGAGACAATTCACAACAGCCAATACTGCAATGTACTGATCCTTTGAATAATTCCTGGAGTATTTTGGGAGTGTGCTATGCTCACCGATGAATTAAAAGAGCATCAGAATAACTGTCACAGGCCACTAGGCCGCGACGAGTCAACCAAAGGTTGACATGGAGCGGCAGTTGCAAACCTTTTCAAGTGGGAGAGGCGAACAATATCAGATTTTGCTCCCACCGTAGCGAAGCACGGGTTACTGCTAGTGATAAACAAATGATTTCAAGGTTGCGAAATCGGCGGCCACAAAGGTATCTGCGCGGATTTAACTGCGAGTGGTAGATGCGGATCATGAATGTATGGAAATGTTCTCAAAGAGTTTGCGGCTGCACAATTTTTGGTAACTAAGCTTCGCGACAGTTATCCCCCGGCCAGGTCACTGGCAGAATTGACGCACATTGGACTAGGAGCATTGCAGCCGACCGAGTTAGTAAAAGCTGGCAAGCGCACGATAATAAGGAAGTCCTGAATGAGAATCCAACCATTTTTCGGCTATCACAGCACTTCGACGGACGTCTGAGTCGGAAATTCGACTTTGTACAGTTGGGCTGTCGGCATATTTTGCGGTCAAAATGCCGAGTTCTGCTTGTATATTAATATTATCCGCAGATTCGGGATCTCTGAGGATGCCGGCCCGAATCGAGTCTATTCCTTGACGTCGGCGTTTCACGGTGTTCGCGGGAGTTTACATATGGGCCACCAGGCGTGAGCACAATTTAATTGGATTGTGGCCACATGCATACCCCAGCATTTCTCTACATACACGGGCCAATCGTGGTGTTCGCAAATTTTTCGGGCGCCAGGCTACCACATCGACCTCCGACTTGTGGTCACACTGGATCTTTTTGACAGTCTTAGAGTTGCCGGATTTTGAGGAGAGATTTCGAGAAGTTTGGGCCAATACGTGGTTGGACGGTCCAGGAATCGATGTAATTTTAATGTTTAGGTTGGCTGCCAGTTGCGAGAGGGTTTGTAGGATCTGCCTCGAAGATCGTCAATAAAATGCCATGCAAAGACCGAAACTTGACAAAGCAAACTTTGAACGAACAGTGACACAAGCACCGCCACGGACCCACACGGACCTACATTTGTTTGCGCGCGCGTCGTCTCCGATGGACAAAAATATGTCAGTGGTGGGAAAGTGGATTGCATAAACACGACCGAGCGACATAGCGATGAGCCAAAAAGCTCAAGTCCCTGATATAACGAACGAAGACGAGACAAAGCAAAATTTGAGAAGATAGCTTGAAAGCGAAGCAGGGAGGACACAGCAATGGACAGATAAAGGACGACATGCAGAAACGCTGTCGCTGTCGCTGGTGGCAAGACATGCTACTTACCTGATCGCGACAGGAAGGAGGCCATAGGGAACACACAGCAAGTGAGTAGTGTACACCCCTACGACCCCCAATCCGCCAACCCACCGTTCTGACGCCTTCATTTCACAGGGTAGACGCCTTATTACTAGTATACTACAGATGGCTACCGCACAGTCTTTCTCTGCATCTGCTTCTAGGCGCTCCGTTCCTTCCTACTGGCCGGGGACCTCAGCGGTTAACGCGCGTTCAGGCAAGCGTTAACGAGGGCGCTAGCGCGGGGGTGTCTCCCAGCCCAGCGCAGCCAGGCCTCTTCACCCCACCCCATCTCCGTGCTAGCGCTATACCCTATACCCTCCCCATCGGAAATACCACCCACAGCTTTCCCCACCGAATCATCCTCATGCGTCCTGCTATCCTGGTCCACGGGCTTCTCCGGTGAGGGACTTTGGCCTTGCCATCGCCATCTCTGTCCTTGCGAGCCGGGATGGCGCAATCCCATCCCATCTCATTCTCCATCCATCTATCCATCTCATCTTCGACTCATCCTAGGTGTCCAATATATTCCATCCAGTCAATATATTCAGTCCATCTATCCCATCCAATATATTCTACAGCCAGAAGCCGGATCTTGCGTGTCTTGTATTGTCTTGTCTCATCTTGTCGCTGTGTCTGTCTGATAGCGTTCCATCTCCATCGCGGACATCTGCGTCTGTCGCAAGTGGGGTTTCGCTGGATATGGATATGGGCACGGATGGAAGGATATGGATTATGGATATTTGCGCCGCACTCATAATCTGTCGCACCGGATTCGTCGATTCGACTGCGCATCTCGTGCATCTGCGGTGTGGATATGGAGGGGCTTTTTGCTGGATATGGATATGGATGTGGATATTTGCGGCGCACCGCAGTGATAGTCTCAGCCTGTCGCACTGGGACCGGTACCGGATTCGATGCTTCGACTGCGGTACATCTGCGAAGGCGGAGGTGGATACGCCATTGGGCGCCGACTTGGGACGGGACGGGGACAGCCATCTGGATTGCGGATTGCGCAGCTAGCATTGGCGTTCTAAAATTCTAAAAGCCTCTTCGACAATCGAGCACGCGGAGCTGACTGACTGGTCAGAGAGCTGTCGACGTCGGACGCGGACGCGGGGCTGAAGCAAGATCTGTCGGCGTCGAAGCAGCTAGCCGGCTGTGGTTATTCGAGTTGTCGACTCCCAAAGAAGCGTCGTACGCGCCTACTCTCTGCGATACACCTACACCCACACCCACAGCCATGTCGGATTGAAGTGCTACCGCTATCACACCGGAGATGACGAATCGAAATGGAAGAAAGCCCGGGGATTAGATCGACGCACGCGGGAGAAGGTTATTCGACGGTGGCGGATCGGCGTCCCCTTGGGCTTGGGCTTCGATGACACCATACCATGCAATACCATACCCTCGCGGGGCCGGGGCCCGGGAAGCTAAATGGTGTCGCGATTTCGCGGGCTGTACGCCTGTCTGGACTAGGATTAGCTGTGGTGCCCTGTGGGCTGGCGATACACGTTATTGCTATTGGTCAGGGAATAACGCCCGGCGCACGGCACACGGCCTTCAAGCTTAAGCTTCTTGGCTTTCATTCTTTGGCCTTCGAGTCTAAAAAAAGGGTACTGCGCAGTGCGCCTGATTACTGCGAGATACGTATACGGTCAGTTAGATTGGCGGTGTATGGGATTTTAATTTGGGTGTCTTACCTGAAGACCGGCCGTGGGAGGTTCGCGTCCCAAGCCTGCCTTCGATAGCGGGACCGAGCGAAGGCAATGTTAATTAATTAATTCAATTTTGGGAGGGGGTGGATTGACTTGGCTTTTGGTGAGTGACTCGGAAGGATTTTTTTTTGGAAAGGATGCTGATTAGATGAGCAGGTGTCGTTCGAGAGTGCGTCTGCGTACATCCAGGCGGTGCGATTTCCTGTCCCGAGCATGCTATCAGTCGTCTACCACCCCCCAATATGGCATGCATGGACGACCGGGGATTAAATCGACTCCGACTCGGATACGCAGTGCGGTGCAGTACTTTGAAGAAGGTCAATTGTTTGGCGTGGCACTGGGTGCTGTATCCCCCCGGTGCAGCTGCTGCTGTCAGTCCTGGGAAGGATCGTCTGGTACAGACCGACCGTGACTCCCACGCGCACTGCAGCCTTCAAGATTCACAGCTTCAGCCTCGAGCTCTGGACGTGCAGATCCAGAAAAGGAATTTACCAAGATCGGCAGAAGGGGATTGGCGCCAAGGATTGGAGAGTAATTGAGGGACGGACGCGTGCAGCCTTCAATTTTCACAGCTTCAGCCTCTATGTGTGAACTTGCCAGAATTGGCTGCGTCCGTTCGTCGGTCAGGCACCCCTCCGTGTCCGCTCGTCGGTCAGGCACCTCCCTCCACATCCACTTGTTTGACCACGTTCGACCTGAACGCGTGCCGAATCGATCGCGCCAGGAACCTCCCATTGCAACGATCGCGATTCGCGCCGATCATTAATATTGGCACCGTGACTTTCCTAAAAAGGCGGACAATGGAGTTTTGGGTTTTGGAGTTTTGGAGTTTAGACTCCGACTCCGGCTCGGAGGTGGGGCACCCACAGGACAAAGGAAGGCTTACAGTGAGGACAGAGGGACACCCACAGCTATCCTTTTGGAGGTACAGCAGCCCGGGGCGGGACATGTGCTAGGGCTTCCGAAGGACAATGGAGCACCCACAGGAAGACACAGCACAGGATTTTTATGAAATGGGATGGGGTGGGGTGATACCTCCATTGGCTGTGGAGGTAACTGGCCATGGAGCTGGAGGTGGAGCTGTGCGACATCCGGACGCGCAGGACGACCCCGAGTGGGAGGGGGCGAACGCGTTTTTGGGGGATCCCTCGCATTCGACACCAGATTCAGACCGAGATTCATTCCCGTCAATGAACGAGCTCAGAGCTGTGGCCCCAAAGGCAGAGCTAGTCTCGAAGTGGTGGAATGATAATCAGGGAATTTAGGGTTTGAATCGCACTGGGTGTTTGGCACCGCTGTGCTTTGTGTTGTTGTTTTTCTTCTTCCATCCTAGAAGAACAAGGCCGTGATCGCAATTCCGCCTTGCTCAGTCAGTCATATACACGACACGACACTCTACTCCTCTCCGTCACCTCCCCGCCGAATTCTTCACCCCCCTGATTGATTCGATTCGATTCCGTGCTCTGGTCCCCTGTCGCTTTCGTCTCCGCATCGCATCGCATCGCTCTGTCCTGTCCTGTTTTTTCGTTTCGACTCTTCCCTTTACTTTTTGTTACGCTTCGACTTTCGACTCCCCCCTCCCCGCTCCCTTTTTGTAGGAGCAAACCCGACGCGTACCGGAGCCGTATCCGGATAGGAGTAGGAGTCACCACCCTCCATCCTTCGTCCTCTCCCCATCATCGCTCTCGCCTCGTCTCCCGATCCTCGCCCTCACCCTCCCCCCGTCCACGCTCGTCTTCACGAAGACTGAGACCGAGACGACACGATGGCGGACTACGTATACGCGTTCAAGGCGCCGCACCAGCACCAGCAGCACCACCAACAGCACCACCCACAGCAGCAGCAGCAGCAGCAGTACTCGCAGGGGTACCACCACGGGCAGGGATTAGGAGCGCAGCAAATGCAGCACGGAACGCAATACCGCGCGCCCGCGGACTGGGACGGCGTCCAAACAAACAATACCAACGCCACCCGCGCGCAGACGCAGTACTTCTCCTCCTCTCCCTCCTCTTCCTCTCCCACCACGAGCGGCGCGCCGCAGCAGCAGCAGCAGCAGTATCGGCAGACGCACACGCATACGCATAGCCACACCCCGAGCGCGCAGAACGTGAACGCCAACGCGAGTACGAATACGAGTACGGGTACCAATCCCGCCAATTCGACCAACACGCCCACGCCCACGGCGAGCAATCCCGCCTCCACCTCCAACCCCAACCCCTCCAACTCCAGTATCAATCCCACCACGGCGAGCTCCTCCTCCGCCAACCCCTCCTCCACCTCCTCCAACTCTACCAACGCGGCGAACACGGCGAACAACACGGCTCACACCACGTCAAGCATCTCCCCGCCCACAGCCCTCCTCTGGACCGACCTCGAGCCGTGGATGGACGCAGAGTACGCGCGGCAGGTGTGTGCGCTTATGCGCTGGGACGCGGGGGTGCGGGTGCCTTTGCCTTTGCCTTCTTCTGGGCCCGGGGACGGGTCTTCGTCTTCGTATGGCGGCGCGAACGCGAATGGGTATGGCGGGAACGGGTATGGTGGCGCGTATCCGAATGCGAATGCGAACGGCTATGGCGGGTATAACAACAACAACAACGGCTTCGCGTCGAACGCCGCCTTCACTTCCAACTCCAACGCCAACGCCAACGCGAATATGAACGGCGGAGGCGCAAATGGAGCAAATGGAGCAGGAGGAGCAGGAGCAGGAGGAAGCACGAGCACGAGCACGAGCAACAACGCGGGGTACTGCGTCCTCACGTTCGCGAACGCGGCGGCGGCGGCGGCGGCGCTGGCGCAGGTGGGTCTTTTTTCTTTCGTCTTTTTTGTTTTTTGTTTTGGGGGGGCTTTTCGTTCTATGCGGGGCGAGATTCTTTTTTCGCACGTATATTGGGGGCGGGGGCGAGATTGGCGCGCATATGTGTTGTTTTGGGGCGCATATATCCTGCTGTTTCGCGTTATATCGTCCTCCCCTCGCCGGCTGCGAGCTTTTTACTCTCGTTGGCGCGCATATATCGTGCTCTCGAGCGCATATGCACTGCTTTGGCGTGCATATATCCACCTTCCCGGCCTCCCCTCCCTTTTTTTCCGTCTTTTCGAATGCATATACCGTGCTTTTTATCCCCTTTTTGGCCTTCTTTTCGCGCATACCTCCTTCTTCCCGGCCGCGCCTCCCTTTTTTCCGTCTTTCTTTGTGGTACTGGGCGATCGGCGCGCATATACCCGCTTTTTCTCGTAGATGTCGCGCATATATCCACCTCCCCGGCTTCCCCTCCCTTTTCTTGGTCTTTTCGCGCGCATATACCGTGCTTTTTATCACCTTTTTGGCTTTCTTTTCGCGCATACATCCTTCTTTCCTTCCCTCCCGCTCCTCCGTATCTCGTTACTCTTACTTACCCTCTTCTTTTCCTCCCCCAGGTCAACGCCTCCACCCCGCCCATGACGATGCCCAACTCGGCGCGTGCGTTTGTGCTCAATTGGGCGCCGCCGGGCGTTGGGGGGGCGCCGCCTCCTTCCGCGTCTGCGTCTGGATCTGGCTCGAATTCTACTTCCGCTTCTGGGACGGCTAATTCTAATGGGGCCAACTCGAATACTACGACTTCTACGTCCAATCCGTCGGCGAACGCGGTATCGAACGCCAACGCCAACTCAATTGGAGGGCAAGCGAACCCCGGCACCAACCCCAACGTCAATTCATCGAACGCCTCGAACGGAAGCGGCGGGGGCGTCGTCTCGCCCACCTCCCCGCTCTCCCCCGTGGGCGTGGGGCTCGTCAACGGGATGCCGATGGCGATGGGGTTCCCCGTCGTCGGTGGGTTTACCCCTGTAGGTGTGAATGGCAATGGGATGCCCTATGGCGCGATGGTGGGCGGGGTGCCGATGGGGATGGGGATGCCGATGCCGATGCAGGTGCAGGGTGGAGTCAACGGGGGTGCGATGGGGATGGGTGTAAATGGGGGTGTAAACGGAGGGGGAGGGGGGATGCAATACGCGAAGGAGTACAGCATTTTCGTGGGGGACTTGGCGCCGGAGACGTCGAATAGTGATTTGGTTGCTGTGAGTGGTTTTGTACTTCCTCTACCTTGGCCATGCTTTAAACGAACCAAATACTGACCAACGGCGCCACAGGTCTTCCGCAACCCCGTGCTCGGCCTGCGCAATGACCGCGCGCCCAAGTTCATCCGGCCGTTTGCGAGCTGCAAGAGCGCGAAGATCATGCTGGACCCGGTGACGGGTGTGAGTCGCGGGTATGGGTTCGTTAGGTGGGTTTTTCATTTTGTTCTTTCGAAACAGCGAGATGCTAACTACTTTTATTTTGCCGCAGATTCACCGACGAGGCGGACCAGCAGCGCGCGCTCATCGAGATGCACGGGCTCTACTGCCTCTCGCGGCCTAGTACGCTCTCTCCCTTCCATCCTAAACAAAACTCTAACACGTCGTCAGTGCGCATCTCCCCCGCGACCGCCAAGTTCAAGCCCCCGCTGCCCGAGCTCGGACAGGGCGCCCCGCTCACCGCGTCCGCGTCGGTGCCGAACTACCCCAGCGTCTCCACCGCCGCCGCACTCCCCACGTCCGTATCGGTCTCCGCCCCCGGGCTTGGTGACCAGCAGCAACAGCAGCAGGCACAGCAGGCGCCGAGCGTGAGCGCGCCGATTGCGGTGCCGGTGCCGGTGCAGTACTACCCCGGTGCGCAAGGGCAACAGGGCCAGGGGGAGGCGCAGCCGCCGGCATACACGCCCGGCGGGGGCGCGAGCGTCGGTGGGGGCGGGACGCAGGAGTACTTTGCGCAGTACGGCGTCCAGGGGCAGCAACAGCAGCAGCAGCAGCAAGATCAAGGTCAAGGGCAGCCGGGCCAGCAGATGCCCGCCGGACAGGCGCAAGGCGACGAGTGGCGGCACACGGCGCAGGCGCGGGCGATACTGGGGAGCTTGATTGGGGAGCATGGGGAGCAGCTGACGAGCTCGGATCCGTATAATACGACGGTGTTTGTGGGGGGGCTGAGTCCGCTTGTGGGGGAGGAGACGCTGAGGACGTTCTTTGTGCCGTTTGGGGAGATACATTATGTGCGTCTTTTCTCCTCTTTCTCCTTCCATTTGTCCTTTTTTTTCGATTCCCTGGAGTGTTAATGCGTTTACAGGTCAAGGTGCCCGTGGGGAAGCACTGTGGGTTCGTGCAGTTTGTGAAGAAGGCGGATGCGAACCGGGCGATTGAGAAGATGCAGGGGTTCCCTGTCGGCGGGAGCAGGATTCGTTTGAGCTGGGGGAGGAGTCAGTGTAAGTCCTTTTTCTCTCTCCTAGCCTTTCCCCACGGTGCTCACTCGTATTCTCCCGCGCAGACAAAGCTGCTCAGGCGGCCGCCCAAGCTGCCCAAGCTGCTGCGCTGCAAGCCGCCGCTCAAGCCGCCCCGCCCCAACCACCTCCGCAGTCCGTCGCGTCGCCTGTCGCAGTCGTCGTCCCACAGGCCCAAGCCGCCGCCGTCACTGCCAATGTCAACGCCAGCGCGAATGCGAATGGTGGGGGCGCGGGCATCACGCCCCAGATGCTGCAGGGGATGACGCAGGAGCAGGCGATTATGCTGTTGCAGAACTTTGGGATGCAGGGATACGCGACGTTCCCCGTGCATCAGCAGGGAGCGCCAAACGCGTACGCACCGCCGCCGAACGGGTACAATGCACCTGCCCCGACGAACGCCAACGCCAACGCAAATGGTGGCTACGCGCCCGTGGCCGCCAGCAGCAATAGCAATAACGGCAGCAACAATGGCAACGGCGCGGACGCGTACCGCAACGGTGGCTTCCATTCGTCCTCGCCAAGCAACAGCAACGGCAGCGTCGTCGAAGCGTACACTAGCGCCAACGCAGGCGCGCCGCAGCCGCCGTTTACCGACGAGAGCCTCAAGGTGCGGCGCGACGAGGGCCCGTTCGGCTACCCGCAGCGCGCCGCGTACGAGGTGCCGCCGCCTGCTAACAGCAACAACGGCGGCTCATCCTTCTCGCCGTTCTCGCCCGACCCGAATCAGCACCAGCCGCAGCAACAAGGCGGACAGCAGCAGCAGCAGCAGGGGATGGGTGGCCTGTACGCGGCGGCGGAGTTGCTGGGCAAGCGGCGCAGCGACTCTTATGTCGGCGCGCCGCCATATGGTGTGGGCCTGCCGCATCCGAGCAAGGCGTACGCGCCGGGGTTCTTCCCCGTCCCGCCTACGCTACAGACGCCCGTCAATATCAGCGTGAATGGCGGCAGCGGTAGTGGTGGTGGGGGAAGATGTCGGGGAGCGGGAGCCCGACGCGCGGCGGGTATGGGGGCGGTGGATTCGCGGGGAGCCCGCCTGCGTTCCAGATCAATCGCTATCAGAGCCACGGGCACCCGGCGACGCAGCCCATCTCGCGCCCGAATTCCGGATCCGCATCCGCACGCAGCGGCGGCGATAGGGAGCACAGGGTCGGCGGGGAGGAGTTTGACGCGTTCCATGATTTGAATGGGACGCTTGCGAGTCTGGACCTGGACCGCGAGCGGGAGCGCGAGTTTGGGATTGGGGACCGCCCGTGGAGCCTGAAGAGCCCGGCGATGAGCGAGGAGAGCACGAGCAGTGGGGGAAGCGTGCAGTTTCGGATGACGATGGGGAGGACGCCGTCCCCGTGAACGACAATCTCGTCGTGTGTGCTTTTTTTGCTTGTTGTGCTTTTCTGCTGCTGCATGCATGGGAGGATAGATGGATGGATGGATGGCTCTGGTCTTATTGTCTCGTCGTTGCCCGCTCTCGTGTCGCCGTCGCCGTCGCCTTGTCATCAAGTAACCGCTCCCCTCTCCTCCCATCCGGCGCGCGACTACCCCTCCTTTTCCTCCGAACGCACGCATGTCAAACGAATGACCGAATCGAGTCGCCTATCAATGAACGAACGAACGACGAAGACGCATGGAACGGACCGAAACGGAATATCGTAATATCCACTTATTGCAGCATACATCCGGCAACTATTCTCTCGATCCTCTCTCTCTCTCCATTCATCTTCGACCCCACCACCACTCCACCTTTTATCTCCATTCCAATCTCGTCTCGCTATCAAATCCAAATCGACAAAACCAAACGAATCGGCTTCACTCTTACGATATTTCCTTCATAACTTTTACTTTTCACTTTCGCTTCTGTTTCTGTTTTTCCGAACTATCTATCCTCGCTACCTCCGCACAGTCTACGCACAGTCTATCCATCCTTGTTTTGCCAGCTCTCTACTCTCTACCACATCTCTCTTCCTTTTTACAAGTTTACCATGATGATTACACCTTTGGTTTTCGCGCACAGCTAGCTATTACTACTACCCTCGGACCCTGTCTCGATCGAATCACTTTCTCTGAATACTCTATCCATCCTCGAAAAGCATAGTTCACGTCTCGTCTCGAATCATGTTCTGGTCTTTTACTCAGTGTCTCCATTATATTTCCTTTCCGAAGTGGAATGAATTATTGTGTGAATTTTTTTGAGGAGTGGACGGCTGTTTGTTCTCAGAGGCAAAGCCGTGTCTGCCTGCCTGATCGGCATCTCGGCATTTTGCTTCTCTTGCGAACGCGTTGACGTAGAAAACCATTCTAAGGGAGTCCACACTGGATTACTATTATTGATTTCCGCGCAGAAGGTCCGAATAAGCTTGACACGGACAGAGAAGCGCCAATCAGCACCGCGCTTGGATCCCTCGGAACTCGGCATGCACCAATTGCCACGTTTCTTCTTCCCACTCATTAATTGCTGAACTCATCCTTTACCGTAGAACATTACTCCAATCGATTGAGCTCGTTAGCTAACGCTGAACAGTACTGTATCTTCGGGATTCAAGAACTCTCAGAGATTGATGCCGGGAGCGAATCAGTCAAGGTCAGCTCGACTTTCCCGGTTCCGTGTGCCGACACTGCAGAGCAAACATAAAATCATCAAGTGATGTGCAACCCAACTTATTAAATTTCCTGCTTTTAATCCAAGTCAGCGCAAAGAACTGAGTGATTGAAATAATTGAAACTGATAATGGGCGCAAAAATTCAGGGTCCTTCAAAATGCTGATATCAGAGTCTAACTGAAGTTCAGGACAATTAAATGTCGAGGGCGCGGAGGCATGTGTACCAATTTCCTACAGGCCAGATTGTGCACAAAGTCGAAATAGCGTGCTAAGCCACCGAACTAGCCAAGTAGCGCGAGCGGACCGGGGACATCGGAACTCCTGGACCACACAGAGGAACAGACAAGTTGTAACAAGTGTCTGTCTCAGCTTGGCCAAGGAATAATGCTGCACCGTCAAGCAACCAGAAATCTCTTATCTATTTAGAGTCACCCAGAAGAGCGATCTTTTTCATCGCGATGTATCGGAAGTGCTCGACATTTCTTCCTTTAAGCCTTACTGGACGCGTCGAGTCCCGTGACCGCGCCATCGGTGCCATTTTTCAACTTCAGCCTGTCACACAGTGAGCGATTCGTAACACACGTCCGCACCTAAATATTCCGCAACTTCAACCTCGACCCGGTGCCCGCTGCGTCGCCCGCCACCGTTGCTGGACCCTGGACAATGTACCAGAGCCGAGCCGGAAGCTTCTGCGCCGCAAACGTAACAGATCAAAGTAGTAATCTAGTGTTCCCTCATTCTAAGGTGCCCTTCGGACATGATGCATGATGAACAGCCGCTTTCCAGGACCCAGGAACGTATATGGCTTATGTATACCAACGGTGCCGTTAGTAGGGACTCCGGCGGCAGTACAATAACTCAGGGCAACTCGGCGACTGACAGGCCATGGGCATGATCGGGCATCCTCAGGCATCCTCACTCTCAATCGCTCGGTCTTTCCACCACGTTTGTTTTCCTTCAGAACTCAAGAACGGTGTCTCATGAAATATTCTCGATGAGGGCTTTACTCGCCTAATTATCGCTCTTCGCAATCATCCTACAGGTCCTGATTGAATTGCTATTCAATCTAGGGCTTCGAGATGACCGACCATTGTCAACCAGGGCCTTTCCCGCTTGATCACCTCCCTGTCTACAGGTTCTGATTGGATTTACAGTCAAACCATGGCTTCGGGAGGACCGAACATTGTCGACCAGACCTTTCCTTGCCTGATCACCTCTCCTGGCATTCTATAGGTGTCCTTTTCTGATTAGATTTACATTCAATCCATGGCTTCGAGAGGTTGGTTCCTCGGTTTCGTTATCAGAATTTCCGATGGATACCCTCAACAGAATCAGTTATAAGAGCGCCTTCCTCTCCTTACCAACAAGAGCCAACCATGGTCGCCCCAATCTGCTTCGTCCAGGCTCTGGTATTCATCACCGACTATCAAGGAAATGTCCTGCATCTAGCTAACGACATCAACCCCACCGTGCGCCCAGTCGTTGCGCAGCCCCGTGCAACGCCCACCGTCGCAAACGAACTTGTGAGCCCAATCATTGGACTATTACGCGCTGAATTAATCCATCTCGAAAATAGTGGGAATTCCTTTCCATCAACTCTCCAAACAACACCCAATTCGTGGTGGAGAGCTCGCAGCAAACGGAAAAGTCAGGCATCTTTCTTGGTGTGCAAACTCCGGCAACACCGCGCTTCGTACAAGCGTCTGGGACACGGCTGTCCTCGACCTTTAATCTTGTGCAGTGCATTAATTCCACAGCCGGCGCGTAAGTGTTGTTTTTACTGCGTTACTTTTGATTTCTCTCAAGTTACTCGACTCACAGGATTTTCGAACCAATCTCCGGCCTTGCACTCACCGCATGGCCTAGAGATGCTGCTGGCATTTCTACACCGGTACACACGTCTCGTTTGTGCTTTAATGACAATAGATGCTGATTTCCGGCAGGTCACCTACGAGACGTTCACCGGCGTTCAAAACCAGATTTGGACCTTCGTGCAAGGTTCAACTAGTGTATGAACACAGTCGAATATGAATTTGTTGCACTAAATGAACATGTGGGCTTTAATACCTTTACTCCCAAATTTGTGATGTTTTGCGCTTCCATGTTTATTTCATTTGAATTTTACTTTCTCATCATTCACTGATTCATGTAAGTTGATATGGTCATTCCTTTAAACGCCTCACAATATCAATCTTAACCTATAATACACCGTCGTGGGTTTGTGTCATTGTGGGTCCACTTCGGTGGGTCGGCGGCAATTCGACGGACCACTTCAAGATCGGGCAGTATTACCCATGAGCTACAGTGTAACACCAGTGTCAAGCAGAGAATTATATGTTGCACTGGGATGAATCACCCGTTCTGGTATTACATCAAAGTGCGCCGTATAAGCATGTGAAAAGGTGGATACGTAAGCCTGGACGAGCGATCTGAGTGTCAGACCGGCTTGAAGGGAACCCGCAACCCAACTGGCGATCTGTGTCGTGGCCAAGCGTGAATTTGAGTCAACGATCGACGGTTCAACACTCAATTCCAACACTCACCTGTCCATCGGCTTTTACAATCACTTATGCTCGTGAAACTGAGCGCGCCGAGGTTGAACTGGATGTAATTTTGCTTCTCTTTCGGAGTGACAATCAACACTAATTTTGAAGTCATGTGAAGGGCAGGTCATTCACGTTGGTGTGCGCGACGAACCCAATCTTGTTCACTGGGTTCGGAGTGACATATTTGTCCCACATTGTGATTTCAACGAGATTGGGCCAGTTCACGGCGAGTTTGGAGGGTCGAAGTGGCCAACGTATACGGTCAGGGTGGGGATCCCTAGCAAGCCCATGGGAAGTGCTGCATTAATATACAACAGTAATTTCGACGGTGCTCTATAAATACAATGTCAAACGCAGGGAATTAGGGAAGATCTTCAGCAGAATGGGGGATAGGAAATCGGAGTTCACGAGATTCAAATCTCATTGAAACTCTTCAACTCGAGGGCTCAACGCCCATTCGATATCCTGCGAATCTAGCGAATCCAAAGCTGTGGCTCTGCGCAGGTTGATGAGCATCCGGGTAGTCATTATACCTACGGCCGCATGGAATGGTCTGGTAGATAAGGAGGTGAGGGAAAAGAGTGGCTAAGTCAGCCAACAATTTACGCACCCATAGCTGAACCATGGGATATGAGTCACGCTCTGCGATAGGTCTCAGCCAAAATGAAGTGTGGATTGCAACCGAACTTACGACGACCATGAGCTGGGTGGCTCTTTACATCAGCACTGAAGGGGAGTTGCTGTACAACACTCACGTTGTTGAACACAAGAATGCACGCGATGCTGTCAAAGTGTTAATGCTTCACATATCAAACTTCAGAAGGAAGACTTCTACACACCCAAAGAAGTACACTATGTTATCGCGGAGAAGCAATGAGTGCAGTGGTAGCTCGGTGTCTTGTCGAAGGGACCTGTAAGTAGATTCGCATGTTTTGAAGAGGGCGAATGCGAAAAGCATCCCTTCGAAAACAGTTGCTAAGAGCTTCGTTAGCGATAGAATGTGCGAGTCCAGATTTATTTCGTACCAGGGACCCACTGTACCCATTCAATTCCCGAATGCACAGATGGGCAGCCCGGCAAGGGAAGATGAATGACACTCGCGATGACCGCCGCTCGCCTGGAGTGATTGAAGACCAGGATCCACATGAATCCGGCTATCGACCCGAAGAAAAGTAAAAGATTGAGGACGGCAATCTATCAGCAATGTCCATTAGGTAAAAGCCAAATCGCAGGAAATAAAATCACGCGTTTGGAGGAGTTGTATAGCGCATAGACGCGCAACTGCATTACAATTTCGACACTCCAGAGTGAAACTGCGCCGACGACGCGGATTATAGTGTCCATTGCTACACAGCTACACAACAGCGGTGAGTGTGTGTGCGAAAAGAAGGAGGGACTCACAGATTGTTCGAGGTGATTCCGGGCCGCGCGAAAACGTGGATTTGAATGACATCGAACAGCAGAAGGGCAATACTGAGTATCTGGTCATGCATGAGAATATCGGACACTCGGTGGCGTACCTGTAGTATCGTATCTGTAAGGGTTGAGATATGAGCTGACTCAGACTCTGGTCACGACAAAAATGAGCTGCTTGCCCAGAAAAACATGAATTTACTGAAACTTCGGCGCTGCGGCTGGATACGGCTCAATGACACACGACAACCGGCGTGACGCGGAACACACCCAAATATACCGGATCTGGGAACATCAGTCTTGAGGGTCAATTGAGGGTGATAATGTTGGAGATCCAAGCTTGACCATGCGGTTCACATGTGGTTCACCATGGCAATCATTATCGGTCCATGTGCTTTGCTATCTGTTGCTATACCTCCGCATTATTTTATTCAGTTCTCTACTTACATGTGATACTATTCTTATCTATTGGATATTCGCCTACATATAAAAAGCTAGAATACTTGTGGTAGTTACCTCACTGGTTTGCCTCGCAATTATCTCTTGCTTGCAAACTCCCTTCCTGAGCAAATTCTACACAAACCAGTACTAGCCTTCTGGTGGGCCAGCCTTCAATACACCAGCTAGCTGTTTTTCCTGGGGTTAACCACCTCGGACGACTTGTTGTTTTCCTGCGGCTCACACCCGTGGACGACCTGCTGTTTCCCTGCGGTTTATAGCCGTGGACGACCCGTTGCTTTCCTGTGGCTCACCACCACAGAAGACCTGTTTTTTCCTGGGACGTGCGACAACTATCGCAGTCTCGGAGGCCGATTATCCCGTTGCATTCGGACGACACATAGTTGATTTCCCCGTGACGACGGACGACGTACTTTTGATTTTACCCCGAGGCCTACCTGCATTCATACATTCATTCCCCTTCACCAATCCACAATGGCCGACGAACCTTCGCACATTTCCAGTGCCCGATTCCGTAACCTTGATGATGCAAACTACGACAAGTGGTCCCCTCGTATGGAGGCCGACTTGGTTCGGAAAAGTCTATGGGATGGAATTGTTGAAATCATCATCGACCCAAAGGACAAGACTCCCACCGAGATTCTAGCGGAGTTTGAGTTGAAGAAGAGCAAGAGGAAAGCTCAGAAGATGGCAGAGGCTAGGGCAGAGATGCTGTTGAGGGTTGACGACGGTCAGCTTTCCCATATGCGGTCAAAAGATCCTATGGAAATTTGGGAGAATTTACGCGATGTTCATCGTGCACGCGGGTTTGCGACCAGCCTTGCACTGCGCAGGAAATTTTTGACTGCAAAGAAGGAAGACACGAAAACGATGCAGTCATGGATTGGCCATGTTCAAAGTTTGGCATACTCCATCGAAGAAGCCGGAATTCCTGTTACAGATCAGGACAAGATTCTTGCACTTACCATGGGCCTTCCCCCTTCCTACGATGCCGTCATCATCAATTTCGATTCTACTGCTCCCGCCGATCTCACTTTCCAGAGCGTCATCACCCGTTTGCTCAACGAAGAAACCCGCCAACTCTCCAGTTCTGTCCTCCACACTGTTCCAGACAGTATACAAGTAAAAACCGAGGAGAATGTTGCATTTGCAACCAGTTCTAGCGGATCACGTTCAGACATTGTTTGCCACTTTTGTGACAAGAAAGGCCACTACAAGTCGACCTGCCGTGAGAAACAGAAATGGGAGGAGACGAAGAACGCTTCAGCGCACACTGCGGATGATTTTGAGGAGTGGTAATTTTATCTGAACTTCTTCCACATCCCGGGGGTGTTCCCATTCATTTTGTTCCCTTATTTTTGGTGCTCAAGCTTGCGGGGGTGTGTTGGAGATCCAAGCTTGACCATGCGGTTCACATGTGGTTCACCATGGCAATCATTATCGGTCCATGTGCTTTGCTATCTGTTGCTATACCTCCGCATTATTTTATTCAGTTCTCTACTTACATGTGATACTATTCTTATCTATTGGATATTCGCCTACATATAAAAAGCTAGAATACTTGTGGTAGTTACCTCACTGGTTTGCCTCGCAATTATCTCTTGCTTGCAAACTCCCTTCCTGAGCAAATTCTACAGATAAAAGAGCTGACGTTCTGACCTCATCTTCCAAGGTGAGAACTGCGGCCATGAAACTAGACGTTAACGAGGTTCAAGCAGCGAGAGAGCTTTCCTACCGTAGTCATGTAAAATCCATGTTAATCCGGCAACTGACGATAGGTAAGGGTGCGAAGTGTCCAACGTACTGGGCGGCGACTCACGGACGACGTGCAGGGGAATGAGATTGGCAATGACGAGAGGAATGTATTCGCCTGTATTCTGCGGGGACATCGTCAGGCGCGCAAGGAGGTCCGAAAAACTATTTACGTTCTTATATGCCGCCCGGTGTCATCGAATTTGTGAGACGCCCAAGGAGATCTTCTGATTGATGGGCTTGTTGATAGGTGAGATCTGGCGAGATGATGGTGCAAAGGCTGAACTTCCTTTGGACGGCGGTGAGCTCGTTAAAGCATTTTCATGATCTATGATTCAATTCGACATCGCACGGTTGTCGCCTCCATGCGGTGTTCCCCAGGCCAAATATCTAGATTGGGATATAGTCCGATGCTAATGAAGCAGATGCCCAAGTTATTGAACAGTTAACTCATCTCAATGAAAGGGTTCTATCAGACGGTTTACGCTCAGATCTTTTGGGAGCTGCACTATCGGTCAGCGCGAGCGAAAGGAGGCTTTGGCGCAAGAGGCGACTCAGACTCGTGCATGACGTTGCTTAACTGGAATCAGTGAAACGCAGATCCAGAGGAATTGTATCCTACATCGTAAGCAAGTAACGAGTCTTGAATGACATCGCCCTGCGAGCGATGTGACGAGAAAAAATATAGATTTCGTGATGAAAATCCAACGAGGTGCATCGTGATTGGCTAAAATTGTAATGAAAGTAGTTGGCGGTGAGCGTCAAAGGAGAATTCGAGGCGCTGGCAAATCATACATCATCGCCTCTGCAGATCTCGAATCATAGTTGTGATGGCAGGGCGATCCTTGGACGATCTATCTGCGGGACAGATTGCGCTGCAGCGCCCGTTGATGTATCTGAACCAGATGCCTCGTCCAGAGTCCACAGATTCTACGTACAGTACAAGCCTCGTGCCGTCACTCGTAAATGGTGGAGCCTGAGGAAAGCAGGCCGGAGGAAAATTAGAGCTCAGGCGGCATACAGGGGGGGAAATGTCCATCAGAGGTAGTGCATGGCAAATATTCCGCTGACGCTGGAGTTGACTGAGAAAGCTTTTTGATACCTATTTGGTTTTCAATTCTGGCCGTGATCCCATCATTTCGGAGATGTTCGGGAATCACCGAATCAGCGGCTCACAAAAATGGAACCGCTCTGGACGAGGGATGCCATGAGAGTTTGGTCCGAGACTAGGATGGCATAATGGTTCAAAGTTCCGGAACAACGCGGTCAAGTTTTTTTATAAATATTCTAACCCGGCGTGACTTATCACTTCAATAAAAAGCATTGCGGCCGAACAGTATCTTAACAAGCTTCAACTATTGAACACTGCCAATCGAGCCACCTTTTCTCGAGGTCCCGCAGCGCGTAAAAATGTGAATCTTCCTTGAAATAGCTTTCCCAACATTCAAGCAGGTCCATGGGAGGCGCAATGGGCAACGTCTGCGCGGGTTAATCACCCAGTTCATGGAGAGGGTCAAAACTCACCTTGAGCCACTGCAAAATATCATGCAAGTCGACCGGATCGACGGGGGGAAACAAATCCAAAGCATAAATGTCTCCCGGTGATCCCAGCTCTTGGATATCCCTCAAAAGATCTGGACACGGCGGCGACGAGCGGACATGGCGGCCCCACTCTGGGTTAAACCTAAATATGTATGAATAAATGCAGCTGGCTTACGATGCACAAATATATTTACCAATAGTCCACGGGCAGTGTACCGGTTGCGATTCCTCTTATCAGTCGAATGCATCCGCGAGCGAGGTCTCGAGACACGATCGGCGCAGGAAGGAGTTCATTCATGATTATTCGATTGTGTAGGAAGGCGAATATCCCTCGGAGGTGTCTTTCATCCTCGCCAACAAGAGTACGCATAGGGAGAACGGCTGTCCTCAGCTCCTCCCACGAACAGCCTAAAACAGTACGGAGGCAGAATAATGTCGGGGTGTATACATTACCAAGCAGCAATGCACGAATAATACGAATAAGGCCCGGCGAGTTTGATATAATTTGGCGACAGTCCTGGACTGAGATATTCGCCGGAAGAGATCCGTCCTCCAGCCCAGGTTCAGGCAAAACCGAGCTGAAGAAATTCAGAAAACCATAGTCCTTCCAGACTGCTATGAGTTCAGCCGACACAGGATTAAATGTCTGTGCTTTCATAAGAACGAGAAAAGTCTGAACGGAAGGAAGTGGATGACTGACGTTCAACCACGAAATTATTTGATCAATTGTTTCCGGACCAGTGATATACGCAAAAAGGAAGTCAAGATTGACGTCGCGAAAGAGCCGTAGAATGTCCGCGGAGGGTGGAGCCGCAGTGATAGCAGTCCATTGCCACTGAATGGTCCTGCATATACCAATGTTCAGAAAAATCAGTCATGATCAGAGACAGACGGGCCGTACCAGCCAACATGGCCCAAACGGCTCAAATTGTCGTATACATCTCCATTTGTATGCGAGAGTGCCTTGAGAACGCAGCGCGCTAGACGCGCGCCATGCTGTGGCCCGAGGTGAAATTCGCCTGCGCGCGCTGGGTCCCCGAGGAAATCGCGAAATGACGCATGGTGCACACTGACGGGATCTGCGCTCGAGGACACACGGCCCTCCACCGGAACATGGAGCACAGAATGAAGATCTCGGAGCGCCAATCGAACGTCGCCTGGTCGCAGTTCGAGGAGCTGCTCGATATGGCGCGGGGAGAGTTTGAACGCGATCACGACAGATAGAATCGCAAGTAAACGACGCCGGTCAGGAATGCCGGAGAGAATTTGGGTGTAGAGTCGGTCGAGTTCAGTGAATGGCGATTCCCCTTCAGAGCGAGACACATTCTGAATCGCAGCGAGCCGGTCAGTTGGACGGAACCTTTTGTCGTCGGTAAACTTGATAATCGTGGATGGGTAGAGAAAATGGCCAGATGATTTTTGCACCATAGAGTCGAAAACTTCGGGTGGAGGCCACAGACCAGTGACCGAAGCCATAGTCTCGTGGTGCTCGCGATGAATCCGCGCAAATTCGGTGCTCAGATATATCCGTACGTCCTCGAATGATTGACCTACATCCAGAGAATCACAGAAATCACCAAAACACGGTTTAGCAAAGCTCTCGGAGATATGGGGCTCCGGTCTACTCGCAATGAAAAAACGAAGAGGAGGAGGAGCATCGCAGTATCCCGTGCAATAATTTCCCAACAAATTAAGGACTTCTTGTTGGATGTCACGGTCTTCGCACTCGTCCAGACCATCAATGATAATATTCCAATGGGACTCCGTGCGCTTGAGCGATTGACATGGCTCCAAAATAAGCTGTCGCAGTTGGGTCTCGAGAGATCGTCCAAAGACAGACGGATCATTGTGCACCGTCCGCACAATGGCCGTCCTCAACCCCGGAATACCGAGCGCGAGCTGATACGCGATGGTAGGAAACAGAGCTTTTGCGTTCCCGCACGTGGGATGGCCACGTTTGAAAAAGAAGCTGGCACCCAGACGGCCGGCACGATCCAGCCGCTCAGAAAACGTGCGGGCGATGGTAGACTTGCCGGTACCGGCAGGTCCGTGTAGCCAAAGGAATTGCTTTGTAGAGCCGTTGTTCGCGGTTGCCCACGTCCATAGATGATCGAGCACCTTCTTGCGCGTGCCGGGATGGCATGCGTGTTGAGTAAAACCATCTGCGGAGTTATGGAAGGCCTCCAATGCTGCGGCGTGGTGTAATATATATATTCCTGTTTCCAACGTCAATTTCTTAGAAGTTGGCTTGTTAAATCTCCTTACCTCCTCGACCAGCACCAGTGAAAAAAGTCCCGCCATTGATAATGGTCGACGCCTGATCATGAGCAGAATCCTGCAGAGAATGATTGGAGTGAAGATGGCTCGAGTGGATTTTCCTCCTCTTTAGTTGTGGCCGCCGGACAGTATCATAATCTTAGACAGATTTGAGAGCCGTATGAACAATGAACATCGATAATTCCCACCTGGAAGCAATGGTCGATGCAGTACGTGAAGCCGACTGCTACTGCTGGGTGCGTCTAAGTTGTGCCGCCATGAATTTATCCAGGGCTCATCCGAGTAGTCTTGGCCAAACTCGGGGAGTTCACAGTCGATGGTGATCCCGCTCCAGTGTCATCGCCAAGCACCTTTCGATCCTGGTCTTCGAGCGCAAGGCGCCGATGGCCGTGGACGCGGATATTCACATCCCCAGCGACGTCGTAAAAACTCCCTCCAGTGATATGAACGTCGGAGGCATTGGATAAGAAAGGCATGTTTAAGGGAGGAGAATGATATTTGAGGACGGTCTGGCAGTTGAGTTTATAATTGAATTATTAGGCGCCTGGACCCACAGAGCGGGAAGACGTAAGCAAGAGCACAAGAGCCTTGAAGCCTCAACATATTCGGCGATCCACTGTAGAAAGGGCCTTGATCAAACAAACAGGTTAGAAGGCTGCGAAATACCTTCAGATATTTCTCTTCCGAATCATGATCAGGCCACAAGAAATGAACGTAGCTTGACGGTAAAGGAAAGAAAAAGCCTAATCGAGGTGGCTGTGCCAGCGCTAGAAACGCTGACTGAATGTGGAGAGAACAAGGTATATTCTCTCCGGGAATCCACATAAGTAGCTACACTACGTACAACCACGGTTGGTGTTGATAAACAAATAGCAGGTCAGTAGCAAGCAAACGCAGACTAAAACTAAATGGGGCGTAGAAGTAGATGTGGTCGTATCGTACAATGGCGACGTGAAGGTACGGCGTGAAGGTGGTAACTAGTAAGAAAGGAGGATGCAGTCAAGGTGTGGCGTGTCGGGTGGGCATGGGTAGCGCGTGAATAAGAGCAAGCATGGGTAGAAGAACGAGGCGAAGGGCAGTGTACACAAAACAGTACTCTCACGATCACATATTCGCCATGCTGTTTAGCAGCCCCGCGCGGTTCACCGCGCCGTCCCCGCTCTCGCTCTGCCCCATGCCCCCGAAGGTCGAGCCCCCAGAGCCGGACGCGAGCTGCCCGACGACATCCGACTGAAGCTGCATCGGTACGAAGATGACCTTGCTGTTGCCCGATTTGGCCATCGCTTGCACTGCGCACCTCCATCGTCAGTGCTCATAATCAAATTCAGAAGGTAAGAGGGAAAACGCACAAGCTTCAAGCTGCCGAATCTGCATCGCCGCCGGACTCGCCAAAATGTCCGCCGCCTGCCTCATCAATCTCGCCGAGTCGACCTCTGCCCGCGCCGCAATAACCTTACTCTCACCGAGCCGCTTCTGCTGCGCCGCGCTGCTCAAGCTCGCGCTCACCTCGGGCGAGAAGATAATGTCTTTGATAAGGATGCCCTCGATCGCGACGCCCCACTTGTCAGCGACGTCGCCCACGATCTCGGCAATCTCGAACGCGATGGCCTCACGCTCGGTGACGACGGACTGCACGGCGCGCGCGCCGACGACGTGCCGCAGGGTGGTTTGCGCGCGCTCGGTGAGGGCTTGCCGGAGGTCGGTGATGCCGAAGGCGGAGCGGTAGGGGTTGCAGATTTGGAAGTAGATGACGGAGTCGCTGGGGGACGTCGTTAGCGAGAGGCTACATCGAGAGGGTCAGGACGTACATCTCGACGTTAACATTATCGCGCGTGCTGCGAGAAACGGTCAGTCTCGACCTCAAGATTAGGGGAAAGACGCACATAACGCTCTGCCGCCCAATAGGGCTGATCTGGATTTTGACGTCGACGATCTTGAGCGACTCGGTGCAGACGTTGACTTGCACGAGACCGGGGTCGACGGACTTGTAAAACTGCCCGAAGCGCGAGACAAGACCGACGGAGCCTGGATTGTGCGGTGTGAGTGACAGGGAGGGAATTATGCGCAAGGACGTACCCTGCTGGACCTCGCGGAAGGGGTTGGGGAACGGACAACACGGAATCATCCCGCAGATGCCGACGACGGAGCCAAGGCCTTGCAGGAGGGACCCGTAGAGGCCGTGTGTGACCTGAAGGTTATTAGTCTCGCGTCTTCACGGAATAAAATCGAAACTCGAATCCAGAGAAAGGCTGAACGATGCGCGAACTCGACGCAGGGTGGAGATACGAGAAAGATGGGAGAAAAGGAGCCGGGAAGACGGGGCACAGCCACCAACACCCCCCTAAAGGACGAGAGAAAGCCCAGGCCAAGCCCATGGCCCCCATACCCGAGATGTAGAGTAAGGAGTTACAAAGGACAAGACACGGCAGGACGCGCGCGTAACGAGGTTGGCTGCGGTGCTCCCACGCCCCTCCTTGTCATGGTGCACCTCGCCCGCCCACGTCTCCTCTCATAACAGAGTCGCACGAGTAGAGCCCCATTCCCGCTCGTCGCCTTAGCCACACCACCAACGCACTCTCGCATACCACCGGCGTAACGCCTGGCTTTAGCCTCCGCACCACCCGCACCCTTGCCTCCCGCCCCTTTCTCGCCCCACCGCCCAGATTCTTGTCAATTCCCGACGAGTTTCGGTACCAGCACCGACAAGGATCCAAGACATAGTAGAACATTGACCCACCTCTCCAGTACCAAGATCCTGAGCATACGAAGGCTACAAGACGTGTGAGAACTCGCCAAATGGGAGACTAAAGCCTTTCTTGGACCCCTTACCTGCATTTCTGCCCTCTTCAACGGCTGAACGGTGATGATAGTCTTATTGGGGTCCGCCGCACGTCTGGGGAGCGCGGGAATGTCGTCCGTCACTTAATACCCACAAACCGTGAATAAAAAATCGGGAAAATATGGGGAAAAGCTCACCATGTGCTGCATGATGGTCAACGACGTTTCCCCGCGAGCTAGAGGACTCTGAAGGCGAGGGGATGCGGTCCTTGCGGTCAATTCCGTTCTGCGACATGGTGCTCGAGGTGGGAAGGGACAAGAATCGGCGGGCCTTATAAGCGAAACGAGTCCCACAAGCTCCGCTGCGCAGGCACAGCCACACAGCCGAATCCGGCCGACTTCAATTCCTTCTCGTTTCCCTTTCGCACCGGATCCACCGGGTATGTATTGCACTCCCGCTATGCGTCGCTACGCGGGCCATTTCACCGCTATTCTGCTGTTCTAACTGCGACTTGAGCCCACTCTCTGGAATTTCTTTTTTTCATTTCTGCTATCAATTTCCCCGAATTGGCACAAAAGCTGTAACAGAACTTTACAGCTTCTGCTGACCCTTGGCTGATACGCATTTTCCAAGACAATCTCAATCCTCGTCTCCTAGCGAGACGAAACGTCTCGTGTTTCAGCCGTCAGGACGTCCCGACATCATCCGACGTCGGATGCGCTCTTTTGGCCAGTGACACTTTGGAGACTTGCTGCGGCGATTAATTTGGGAACGAGTCAGATCAAAGTCAGATGGCCATGAACAAAGCCATGAACAAAATCCTCAATGAATCGCAAGAAAAGGTGAATTGACCAGTGAGTACATAGACCCCCTATCTCCACCCTTGATACTCATCACTTCAAATTCCATTGCAACCTCCGACTTCAAAAATCAAGATCTTGAATGGACTCCAGCAGACGAGCACACGACCTCACAGTCTAGATTACTACATCATTTCTGCACTCCGTCAATTGACTGCTGCGCATGCGGGAAAACTCGTTGGCCGGGATCTACACTCCAAAAATATCCCACTCCAGACCCCAGACCCATTAGACTCTACAGCTAATCATAGTATATGTAACATTTTTGCTCCGGTTTGTACGCGTTCTCCGGTCTTCTTTCACCACTCCGACTCCGTGCCTGCTGCGGACTTGGGGTTTCCACGGACGGTTCTATCCTCCGTCTCCAGCCTCCTCGGCGACTTGATTGTCTTCAATTCTTCCTGCCAGCGTCACCGGCATTTACTGTTATAGACACCCAGCATCACGCATCAATCCCGTTCTTTCTGATGCTTCTGCCGCACCAGGTATTGCCGATTTATTTGCCTCGCCTAGCGTTACAACCTTTGTGTTGGGGAAGACGTCGACTAAATATCTGGCGTATGGCGTACGGAACGGCCGTCATCAGAACCAAACCAGAAATGCCACGCTCGACGTGCACCACACTCACAGGGAATGACTTTCCTCTCATTCGGTTGACCGTGACTCGGTCCGGGAGTACGCTGTTCTATTCCAATCCCTCCCTCCACGTTTATTTTGCTTAATTCACCTTCCAGTTGCAAAGTATTGGCCCCTCGACAAGATGCAAGCTTTTCGTCCGTCGCCGTGAGGGAATCGGGCGCTGCAGTTTGCGGATCATATGAGTGCCGCCAGCCTAGGCTCAGACTATGTACGTGAGTCATTGCCGAATTTCTGCGATGAGGAGCTGACGGAAAAGTCTGGAGTTTCTGCAGCACACCATTTATAAGCTATGACTGTCTGAACGTCCAAAACTACCATGAAACAAAAATATTGTGGATGAACAATGGACTGACATTCAATAAAGATGTCGACCCAATGAAATAAGAAGAGCGGCAGCCCTCCATTCATTTGTCGCCACCCATAGCGTGACTATCTACGTTTTTCATATATTAAGTAATCCTGAATATGAATGGTGTAGGCGACTCGCAGCCACCCAGAGCAACTCCGCCTCTGAATGATAACATCTCTCAAATTCTGGGGAATATTAACATCGACCCAATGCATCCATCCAAGAGATGGCTGGTGTCCGAGATGTCAGCGGCGATATCTTGTTCAAGGAGAACACCTGCACCATGCGTGTGCATCAATGTAAGAATCCTAACGGAGGCGGCAACCCGTTCGACCCTCCAGTCCTCACCTTCCTCCAGGTTCCGTCGTCGTCGACCATTTAACTTCTCAAGCCTGGCACAATGCAATAAAACCGATATTTATTGTCGATCTCCGGAGCGAAGTACTTAAACGTGACTATTTTTTACGACCCCACGAACTGCCCTTCCTCCATCAAACTGTCTTGTAGATGGCGACATATTTCACCCTCATCGAAGCTTCAAACCCACTGACGGTCTGCGAAGTCGGAAACCCCGGATAATCACCGCCGATAGCGAGGTTGAGGATAGGGAAGTACGGATCGTACGCCAATTGAACCCACTGATCGTGAGTGCTAATCATAGCGCCCGTAACCTGGTAGTACTGCGCGCCATCCAAGTACCACGTTAGCTTCTGCTGCGTCCAGTCGGTATTCCGCCTGTCAACCTTGAACGCCCAGGTATGGTACTGGCCCCCTGCATATTCCACCTGTCCGTTGAAATTTCCATTGTCTTTTCCTGTGCTTGGATCCAGGAAGTGCAATGTCCCTGGTTCCGGTCACCGATCTTGTCCGTGACCTCGAAAATATCCCACTCGCCGCACTTGGGCCATTTTACGCCGGAGGTGCGGATATTGTCGCCCAACGCCCAGAAGGCGGGCCAGAGACCTGCGAATTTCGCCGGCTTGTTGGTCAGGTCGGGCACCAAAATTTCGGCCTGGAAGACCATGGCACCACCATCGGCACAGGACTGCGCCGTGGTGCTCTCGAGACGCCCCGAGCTCCACGTTCCGTCAGAGAGAGTAGGGACGATGTACACCTGGCCATCGCCAGACAAGTGCACGTTGTTGGTGCCGGAGGTGTACACCTCAAGCTCGCCGTTGTTCCCTGTGGGTCCGACTTTCTGCGTCCATTTCGAGGGGTCTACGGAAGCGCCCTGATCGCCGTTGAAGTCGTCGGACCAGACGATTTTGTAACCGTCGAGTTGTGGGATCGACGCCGAGGCGGTTGCCAACAAGAGGCAGAGGCTGAGAAGGGAAACACCAATGGCCGGCATAGATGGTTCTGGAAAAATGTTGGTACTGTTATTGTTGTTGGGAATATGGATTCTGGTAGGGCCCTTGAAAGAATGAGCGATTGAACTGACCTCTCTTCGACGGCCCTTGGTTCCTTTTGTACCAAAGTACGCATATGATGGAATGGGATGGGAACGAATCCAATGCGATTCGAGCCCCCTCTATATTCAGACCAGTTTGTTCTCGTTGCACATCTGAATCCATACTTGAATATCTGTGTGCTGTGGTTGTCCCCAGCAGACGTCTGTTGGCTTGGCGGTGGTTTCTCGGGCTTGTTATTCTTGTCTTTCATTGAATTTCTTCGCCCACACGCCCTCTTCGGCGCGAAAAACTCGTCGGCTAGTGAACCCCGCGTCGGCCCCGCGTAAACATTCATGATCTAATCGTCGTCTTCTGCTGTTCCATTCAAAGTGCCATCAGAACAAGATTTTCAACATGGAAACTCGTTCCTCCAATATGAAGTCCATAGCCCCGACTCTGCCCCCAAGACTCGTAAGCTCTGTACCTGGCTGCTTGATTCGAACTGGTCGGTCCATCTGGTGGGCTCTTCAGTCGACTTGCGGCAATATAATATCACCCCTCCATTAGATGGAGAAGTCTGGCGACAGAGTCTGATTTCAAGGATTCCCTCATTCTAACGCCAGTTAAATCGGCCGTTCTAGTCACCAGGAAACCATCTGTTCTAGGCGAAATTTGAGGGAAAATGACATATATATATATTAAGTGCTAAACACCCAGGCTATCATGTGTGCTCGTCTGGCGATTCACTATGTGACCTGATGCGCAGAAAATGGTCGATGCACAAATAACTTAGCAGGTCCAATTTACGAGAGGAGACATGGTTGCGGACAGCCCGAGACCAGCACAGTCGGTGTAGAACGGAGTTGCGCCTTATGGGGGACTACTGCTTGACTACTGCTTACCACTCCGAATTTGGTCAAATCATAGAGGCGGGACCTCCAACGTTGTTGCCAGTATTCGGGCCAACAGCTAGTTGGCATTCTGAGTTAACATCTCTGAATGATGGTCGTCCCTGGGTGGGCTCGACCGGTTGGTGTCGTTGTTCCTCTCCGGATTTGTTAATTACCGAGAGTACGAGCACTGGTTCTGAGAATACACCGCCAATTGAATCACCACATTGTTATTTCCAAAGTTAGAATATATTGATTCTGCGACAGAGATCATCGTGCCCAAATTGACGAGTAAAATAGTGATCTAAACCTTTCGCCCGTCCACCCCCGCTTGCCCAGACCACTCGCCTGATTTTTCAACGGCCCGAAGCATACTCGGGTGGAAGCTCCTCGTCGTCCCATCGCCGACCTCGCAATCGATCATTCAACTGATGCACCAACCTCATGAGCTCTGACGTTTGCAGGTCGGTCGGGCTCGCGGTCGGCGAAGCTATGTCCGATGGAGACTCAGGGTGACGTTTACTGCCACCGTGGCGCATCACAGGAGTGCAGGCGCTGCAGAGTCAAAGACAGTGATAGGAGGCGGCGAGGACATAGAATGCGCCCGGCGGCAGAGAAGACCCAAAAGCCAACACCGATTGCGATTAGAACAACGCTCCCCACGACACCGCCTGCTATCGCGCCGGCTTGGGGTTTATGTTTGTGAAGAAAGGGCGAGCCGGTGGTAGAGGGAGGTGGTTGAGGTGATCCAGTCGAAGATGCAGAGGGAGTTGCTGAAAGCGATCCTTGCCGACACCGTCAAGGAGTATGGCACTGAGCAGCGCACTGATTGCGAGGGTTTGGTTAGGTTGCGAAAATGTGTCGTAGGGTGGGCCAGTCCAAGCTCCGCCATATACTGAGTTTCCGTTCTCCGCGGCGAGATCAACGACAGCGTTGAACTATTAAAGGTCGGGTGTCAGCAAAATAATGGAACAGTGGGAAGGAAGCATAATTACTTGAACGCCAATGAAATCATGCACATAGCCACGGAGGTCGGGAGATATAACGTTTCTCATGTAGGCAGCCGTGAGACCACCCATAATGTACTTGTCCCCGAGTTTTTGACCTAGATCAATCCGTGAGCCATATGATAGAGCGACGAGCGAGTCAAAGACTGACTTCCTTGGATGATTATACCATCTGCCGTTTGCCAATCCATATTGGAAATCGTTGCGGTAATAATCCTATTCAGTCTGAAGCCAAGTCAGAGCATTGCAGATAACAAAGCAGTATTGTTTCACATTGCCTGCATGGTTGCGTTGCTCGTGATTGAAGACAGCACCGCCAGGCCCTCAATCATCAACCCAGTGTTGAATGAGTTGGTCGTGCTATTGAGGGCACAGGAATCATCCTGGCTGGCAGATATCTGAGTCTGAACAAGAAACTCTGGGCACAGATGCGCCAAGATAAAGTTCGCAGAATCCAATGCTGCATCGAGATAGACGGGATCGGATGTCGCCTCGGCCAGCAAGGCAGAAACACTGAGGGATAATTAAAAGGATGCTTTCGATTGCACTCAGCGTCCTACTCACGTCAAAAAGTATCTACCGAGACTGGGTTCAGTACAATTGTTGACAGGAGCTTTGCAGACGTACGTGGAAGCGAACCCCGTAATAACGCCATCCGTCGGATTGCTGCTCTTCAAGGAGTTGAATGCCTTACAAGAAAGGAGCAGGAAGTATTCGTACATTGAAAGTTCCCCCAACCAGTGTGGCTGATCGCGCGTCAATGAACGATTGTGGACTGCGTGCAGAACAATACTCACAGCCTTGGCAGGTGGATTGCAGAGAGAAGTTTTTACCGGTTGAGGACCCAGAGGTAAGGTTTGCCTCGGAAATAGTGTATAATCGCGCCTGGGTCCAGGTCTCGTTCGCAAGTCCGAGAAAATATGCGGTTTTATACGCCGCGTGTGCCCGAATAGCAGCATGACCTAAAGTTCTTAGGGAAGGGCTGAATGCGATGCCTAAAAAATGTAGAAGAAACCTACAACCAATCACTCAACTGTGATGTATGAACATGAGTTTCGTAGAAAATTTATTGGTAAAAACGACCAACCCTATAAACAATGAGAAATGACGTTAGGAACTTTTCAGGTCGATATGGGTGGTCTTACAGAGGTTTTGCCGCGAATTCATCGCCTTTGATGTTGCATAGATATACCCGTCTAGTTGATTTTCGTGCTTGGTTTGATTGGTGAGAACGTCGATCTCCGCCATTTGGTTGTATACCGTGGCTTGAAAGCGCAATTAAAATATATCATTTAGAAAACGAGTGCGATGCCCACCACGCGCAGATTCAATCGTGTTGACGACGGAAATTGACCTATTGAGTGCCTGTGTCGCAAGGTTGACTCTATCGGTAAAAGACAATGTCACTTGAGGTTTCTACCAAGAAGATTCAGTGAAACCCGAATTCGTGTAAGCACACTCACCCGCCACGACGATGAATCAATCCCGGCGACTGCTTGCACTAGTCCAGCGACAAAGACGACCCCGCTGTAAACACGAAGGAAAGAAGCCATGAAGTCGCGGAAGTTCAGTACCCACCAGGCTTATATAGTCATTGTACCTTCCGAACATTTCGATCAGTCAACCGAGTAACGAAGCTGTCCCACTCAACCCGGATCTCAAATCTGTCGAATGGATCAGACCCTTCGAAAAGATGAGAATGTGGGCAAGACAACTCACCTCAATGTATATATTATAACATGAAACACACCTGAAGACAGCGATACCGTCACGGAAATGAATAAAAATTCTTATGCAAACCTTCTAAATAAAAATCGAAAGGACACGGAATCGGCGGCGGATTCAAGTCTGATTCAATACGGACATTTATCCCGCAAATCACAACTTATGTGCAGAAATGTCATCCAGCCCGCACTTTCCCGTTACAAGGACCCCAAATATAGAAGAACGGTCGCCTGCTTGATAACCGGCGGCGGGCGTTGGGTACATAGCTCCCAGGAGACCCATCTAGAAACCGAAATTATCCAAGGAGGTAATTGGTCCGGGTCCGGACTATCGGATGTCACAGTACTTCCGGAAACAATCGCCTTCCTCAATGACTATAACGAAAGTCAGTCAAGATGCCTCACGCGTGGGGGGCTTGTATCGTACCGGTACTTCTCTCCAGAGCCCGCGGCAGAAAATAAAGAGAATGTCGGGAGGTCGGGAAAGCGGGGAAAAAAATCAAATAGCAACGGAGAAATGATACCGTGCAAAGAAAATGAAGGAAACTAATACAAGGCCATTGATTTTACAGGTCCGAACTGAAAAGGGAAGAGGAAAAGACGCCCACAGCGCGGGAGAACTTGAAAAACTGATCACTGTAGAGCCCCTGCGACCGGATGCCAAGACAGAGCGGAGAGAGGCGGAGACCAGGGCGGAGAGGCGAATGCCATGAAGCGAAGTGGAAAAGATTGAAGGCCCAGGGCATGAAGGTGACGCCACAACTCCAACAGCCGCCCGTGCAGTGGAACTGCACCGTTGCAACACCGACGCCATATGCCCTGTCTATTAGGTTAACAAATAAAGTCGACATGCACATCCTGATCCGTAACGTCCCGATCCCGAATATAGCCGATCAGTCTGAGACCAATAAGATCAAGAGATGCGATCATTTTTGTCTCTCTTCAATCTTTCTTTCTCTTCAACATCCAAGTTCCCGGACCTCGTTCCAGCGTCTGACCCTGAATATTGTTTGTATTGCTCCCACTTCAATCCGATCCGAGGTCTCGTCATTTTTCTGTGCCAAGCCTGCTGGCGATGGTCTATTTTCATTGCTGTCCCTTCGGGCGCGCGCTAGCAGATATGCTGAGCTGAGAGGACCGACTGGGCAAACCATTGGGAATACCCCACAAATAACTTGGATATCAGGGTGTGTGACACTGCTGTCCCAGTCTAGATCTCCGGGATGCCCCGACATCACAACGATTTAGATGATGTGCGAGAGGCGATGCTGATCTACTAGTACGATGCGGCGTTTGCGGCTCGTCCCGTTTTCCTTTCAAGTCCATATCGTCGCATCGGTGGTGGGCCGATGTCAGTTAACACGGCCAAGGGCTCTTAGATCTCCTGCTTATGATGTCCGGGCAGATAGTATCCAGAAAATTCCCTAGACCTGTGCCTCAAGAAACACGTCGACTTGGCGGCTTGAATTGCCTCACATGCCGAATGACGAATGCCCTTCGTCTTGGGGCTATTTTCTCTGCCATCCATGTCCGGCGTCATCGCGCGGCAAAGCTGAGCTGGAGCCGACTGGTAGCAACATTCACGTAGAAAGCATGCTATGGTAATAACTCTGGCTCTTCCGGTACCCTACAGCTCAACACAGATGTGACAACCATAATTCAAGATATATGTGGGGCCTCTACATCTGCGGTCATTCAACAATATCCCCATCACTTCACCAGTATTTTTACCAATCATGGCATCCCGCACATTCGATTCCATCGGTCGCGGGACGTCATATAAGAACGGCGATGGCGTCTTTGGACCTCCTGCGTTCACACCTTACGATGTCTTCGCAAGATACGAGCAAATACATTCCTCTCGTTATCGCCAGTCTCATTCCCCTCCACGTCGTCCGTGAGTCGCCGCGCACAGTACGGCGAACAGTTCGTTCCCTTATCTATTATCAGTTGCTGGATTAACATGGATTTTGCACGACTATGGTAAGAAATATATCGGTGCTTTTGAAATTCGCTGAATTTTTTACGACCGCAGTTCTACCTTGGAAGACGAGGTGAGAGCGTTAGGTGTTCAATCACACTCCTCTTGAGACTGATGTTCGTGTATGCAGATACGGTATATTTGGGTGTGTTCCCTCGACCTTGGTCGTTGCATATCATTGAGCCCATCCCCAGCCGCAACGCCGAAACTTCAGTAAATTTATGTTTTTCTGGGCAAGCAGTTCTCTCTTCTCGTCGTGATCTGATAAGCAGCTCATAATCTCACCTTATGCAGATACGATACTACAGGTACGGCCCAAGCTGTCTATGTTCAAATGTGACCATATACTCAGTATTGCGCTCCTGCTGTTTGATGTCATTCAAATCCATGTCTTCGCGCGGCCTGGAATCACCTCGAACAACCTGTGAGTCCCTCCATGTCTCTGTTCTTTTCGCACACACACTCACCGCTGTGGCGGGTAGTTGTGTAGCAATGGACACCATAATCCGCGTCGTCGGTGCAGTTTCTCTCTGGAGTGTTGAAATTGTAATGCAGCTGCGCGTCTATGCACTATACGACTGCTCCAAACGGGTGATTTGGTTTCCTACTGTTTGGTTTCCCACCTAATATGGACATTACTGATAGATTGCCGCCCTCAATATTTTGCTTTTCGTTGGCTCGATAGCCGGATTTATGTGGATCCTGATCTACAACCACTCCCGGCGGGCGACAGTCATCGCGAATGTCATCCATCTTCCTTTGCCGGGATGCCCATCGGTGCATTCAGGCATTGAATGGGCACAGTGGGTCCCAGGTACGAGAAACATTTTGAGCCGCGCATTTGATTGTCAGAGGTTCTCAGCGACCATATTCGAAGGGATCCTCTTTGCATTCGCCCTTTTCAAAACATGCCAATCTACGTTGAAATCTCTTCGACAGGACACCAAGCTCCCGCTGCATTCATTGCTACTCCGTGATAACATGGCGTACTTCTTTGGGTGTGTGGATTTTCCTTGATCGGCTTGGGATTCCGCCCAAAGCATTAACAATTCAACAGTATCGCGTGCATTCTGGTGTTCAACAACGTGAGTTCTGGGCAACAATTTGCCATGGCCCGGCGCTGATTTGAAGGGCCACGCAGCTCATGGTCGTCGTAAGTCCGGCGGACTTCACACCTCTTTTGACTGAGAATTTGTTCGCAGAGCTTGACCCATATCCCATGGTTCAGCTATGGGTGCGTCGACTAACAATGCCCATGGCTTTCTCGATCTTTATCTTACTCTTATTCCCTCCCTGACAATCAGACCATTCCATGCGGCGGTAGGCATAATGACCACCCGAATGCTCATTAACCTACGCAAAGCCACATCTACGGATTCGGTGGATTCCGGGTCGCTGGATATGGGCTCAACGTTGAGCACTCGAACGGGACCCGGTTCAATGAGATTTCAATCTCGCACGCAAAGTAACATCCGATTTCCCGTCGGCCATCAGAATTCGAAATATAACTTGTCACGGTCCAACTCATCTTCTTTGACTTCTGTAATCCCATTTTGAATATGGGAAACAAACACAGGCTGTACTTGTACCGAGAAATAACGGCTCTTATTAACCAGTTTTCGTCCGTAAGATGGCGCCAGAAGACAAAGCCTGCAGCAGCACGGTGATCGCCGCGTTGGCATTGCCGCCGCACGACCTGGTAAAAATGAGTTATGCAAATCCACGGGAACCAGGATCCACTAGCATATCTTGTTGTGGCAACAATGTAGGAGGAGAAATGCTGTAGAAATGCAAACAAAAAGAGAAATCGAAGGCTTTCTCGAAGGATTACAACAGGAAGAACGTTAGATCAAAGTGCACAGCCACTGATCGAACCCTTCTTCCCCACAACCGATTCAACTATGACGACAAGAGGAGCGCTCAATCTCCCTAACGACATTCTGGACCGCATCCTACAATGTGCGCCAACCTTTCAGACGCTATACGCGGCCGTCCTGGTGTCGAAACCTGGCACCACGTCTTCCAGACCCATCCTAAATCAATCGTGCGGTCGGTGGCGAAGAACGTGGTCGGGCCAGCGCTTTCCGACGCGGTGCGTGTCCTGCGATACTCAAGTAATAATAAGACAGACGGGGGGAGCGATGAGCTTGACGTACTTACCAAAGTAGAGTACATCCGCCTCCGGACAAATGCGGCGGTGATCAAACAGTTGGAGGCCGCCTTCAGCTTGAAGTGAGAGGCATAACCCTGAGATTTGCAGCTATAATTAATTCCTGACAGGTACAAAGACGCGCTTTCGCGAACGAGTCAGCTTACTTGGGCGGAGTCGTGGCGTTTTGCACGCGCCATCTACCGAATTATGCTTTACTGTGCCGTCTTTCGCATGCCCGACGACGAAGATCAACTGAACGAACTCGAGGAAAACCAACGCGATGAAATAGAGGGGCGACGAGTTGCCATGCTTAGCGAATACTCGACGCAAGAATTGTTCGAACTTAATGACGCATTAGTTTCCTCAGGGCGATCGCGTACGAGTCTGGGGGAGATTATTTTGAGGACGAGGACGACCTAAGCGGTATTTCGCCTTCCTTGAGTTTAACCATTTGGGCCTCACGTCGCCTTGTGCAGCTCGGAGTGATATGCTTATATCGACGGGCCCAGCTGCCGTCCTGGAAGCGTACCACCGCAAAAACGGGGATTCCATGGTTGAGGCAATCGGATACACAGTGTGGATCAGCGGGCCTTTCATGCTGCTTATAGAATTCTTCTCTTGTCCCTTGCAAAGGATCTGGGCCGCGCGCGAGGTTACGCCTCCAAGGTCCCCGGCTGCACTGCAGGGAAGTCTCTTGGACGAGGCCACCTATCGATCGACTCCTTGTAAGCTTTTCCTCTCGCTGGGAGACACTTTTTTATCGTTAGGCGACCAATGCGGACTTGAGAGCCCCAAGAAGCTACGGCATGAAAATAGTGGGTACTGTTCCCGCGGCGTGATACCACTGTGATATTTCTTATACGTAGACTGGGACAGCCTCCATCTCAACATCCGCGAGCTCCTCCTCGGAAACCTATCCGGCAACTTCACTGAAATGGAGCTACTGGACGAAGCCAAGCCGGGGCGCGATATCCCCAAGTTGATTTCGGAACTGTACGCACTCAAGACGGAGGAGTATAAAGCCTGGAACAAGTCCGACGCTTTATGTGACGCTTGCCTTACCAAGTTCCTATCTGCGCACCTCCACTTGTGGTTACTTGATCGGAAGTTGAAAGGTGACACGCATATTCGAGTATGTTGTCTTTTATCTGACATATGCGTCTCCCACGGCAGACGGCTGGGATGTGCCTGAAGATTGTTGGTAGGTCAACCATCATCGGCTATTCCTCGGGCTGAACCACAACCAGGTATGGCTACAAGTGCAGGACCCAGACGGAGGTTACTCTGCATGCATTGACGAAAAATGCAAGTCCGTGTCCCTATTTACCGCGCAGCGTAATTTAACTGGTTGCAGCATCTTTGTGAGCCGACGAGACCTTGCGATTAATCTCAGTGGTTTAAAAGATCTTTCTTAATCGATATCCCGCATTCCTGTTTTGTTAATTGTCAAGTTTCTTGATCCGCTTTTTCATTTTAACTTTCATCTAGCCTGAATCAGAGGACGGTGCGCAAATCGAAATACTTTAACCTACTTAAGTCGCTATGTACAGAAAGGAAAGAATCCATTCACCTCTTTCCCCGTTTCTATTGCACGTCCTCCTTCGTTGAAATCATAGGTCGAGCCGGCCATAAAAATCTAAAAAAAACTTGATTTTATCAGCTTCGCCAGCGGCCAAGTAACCGCAACAATGTCTCCATTTGTCCACACAGGACACAATGCGTTAAAAGCATCGCATATTCTACCCTTTTCGCGTCCCCCGATGCTCTCCTTGCGGTGCCGCTTTTTATCGCGAGCGTCGTGGTATACGCATGCGGGCCGTAAAAATGAGACCTCCTGCAGTGCGCCTTACGCCACTCACACCTCGGACGGGCAAGGACAGTCTTCTACCACTGCCGACAGCAGCGGTCGACGGTGATACCCGGCCTGCTTGGCCCGCGCGTCTGCGGCTGTGACCCGGGATACTGGTGTTACTCTACAGGTTTGTAGAGTGCTTTCGCCCACACAGACGGAACTGAAAACAATTCAGGATGCTGCAGCTGTGGAGGGCGGTTGCGATAATATAGCTATGTAACCTCCGGGAGACAATGTTGTAAAGGTCCGTACGGTGTCCTACGTATGGTGGACGATTTTTCCATTTTCATCTGGGTCTTGATTTCTTGGAAGGGTTCGTTATTACTGTGCTGTCGTCGATGGCGGCACGGCTGTTGTCCACTGGAAAGGTCTTATGTCCGCTTCGTGTGTGTTCACCATCTGAATGCAAGAGACTAGGTTTTCAGCCACAGCCAGCGGTGCAGCAAACTCAATCAGTGCGACAAATCCGGCTATGTTCCTTGCTCAAATGACGATTTCTGCTGCCGTATGTTTAATAAATTCAGCTGTGCTAACCCGCTGATGTCGTTTACTCGGAAGTTCCTGGAGAAACGTGCTGTGAGTGGGTCCTCTACTGTCAGAGAACTGAACTCACATGGATTCATAGATCGCGATTCCAGTAGTAACCCCAAATGTCGAGATGGCGGGAGCGGTTCGCCAACAACTACCACACATAAGCTACGACTAACCCTAACCTCTAACCCAAACCTCTAACCTCTAACCGCTAACCCGAACCGCTAACCCGAATTACGCCCACCATCACAACTCATGAAACCACGCATGAGACCGCGACCACCGGTATGCCAATTTCATAGCTATTCGCCCACGCCTGACCTTGTCGCTCAAGGCAATTCAGGGACCACACATTCAGTCCCCGCCGGCCCCGGATCTGCTCTCACTTCAGTTCCCACTGCACCCTCAGGTTCCGAGAACGTCGTTATAGATGTAATCTCTAGTGTAATCCTGGCCCCCAGTTTACAGTCCGATCATGGCTTACATACGCTAGTCTACTTTTGTCCTTAGCCTTACCGTCTCGCTGCCCGCGCTCGTCGCTCGCTCTCGAATACATACCGTGGTCTTGTTTGACTTCAGGTGTGATTCGTTCTTAGTGTTTTCTCGTCTGGCCGACGGGTTTCCACTTTTTTCAAACATCCACCGCGAATTTTTAACGCATCTCATCCTGATTCCCGCCATTCCCGACCCTGGCGAACTCTCAACGCCCCGCCACACGCGACTCTATCGCCTCCAGTGGCCTCCCATTACATCCTCCACTCATTCCCTCTACTCGCCGTGCACGAACATCATCTACTGAGCCTCTGGATTCCGCCACGTCACCCTCTCCATTGACGACGCCAGACTCGCCTCTCACGCCGACATCCTCGAACTCGGACGACAGATTCCTGCCTCCTCATCGTGACGTTCCTCTGCATCTCGCACCCCGCACCCAGCTGCAGTTGACTATCACGCCGCCGCAAACGATGTCGAAGCTCGAATATCCCAAGCTCACCGAAGAGCTGACCCCGGCTTCGATCAATGGCTGGCTGGGCCGCTGCGAGGACACGTACGAAGCATGGCAAGCCCTGAATCCGGACAAGACTATGCCAACGCGCACGCAGATCACGCTCGCCGGCTTGAAGATGGAACAGAGTCTCGCAGCAACATGGTGGAACGAGAATCGGACGGATTTGAAGGGATTAAAGACTTGGGAATCTTTTGTGGAGAAGGTCAAGGATAGGTTCGTGCCATCCAACTGGCGCCTGGCCGCACTCGCGGCATTCTACGCGATACAGCAGGGCACGTCTTCGTTTCCAGTCTTTGCAGAGTCGCTTCAGAAGGCGCGGAATGCCCTTGCCAGCGGTGGTGCTGGATATACCATCAATGATTCCGTCCTCAAAAATCACCTGCTCTTCCACTCTCATCCGATCCTGCGCCTTCGCGTCTCTGGGCAGACCGACTTCCCATTCGCCACTATGAAGGTTGACGGGCTGATCGCTAGCATGTCCGCTGCATGGGATAGCCTCGTTGCGGAGGGTTTTATCAAGGTACCGAGGACGGCAACTCTCCTCCCGCCTCTTGTCGTTCCATCGGGTCCGGCGCTGCCATCTACGTTTTTGCCAACACCCCCTTCTTCCTCCAAATCCTCATCGCCTCCATTTTCCCCGTTGACTTATGCAGAAAAAGAAGTTCTTCGCGCTGCACGCGGCTGCTACCACTGTCGCAAGACGCCGCAGACTCCAGGCTGGGTGCAGCACCGTAGCGACAGCTGCCCTGGTGATGCTGCTCTCGGAATCCCTCCTCGCTCGGCACCGGCGGTCGTTGCTGCAGTCGGGCCCGCAGGCTTTTCCTCGCTGTACGAAGAGGGTTACAAGGCAGTCGCCGCTGTCATGCCTGCATACGATGACGATAACAATAGCAGTTTCTCGATGGGTACGGACGACAGCGACATCTCCACTCGTGATGGATAAATTTCTACGCTACCTGATTCTTTTAATATCGCTTCTTCCTTCTGGCCACCCTCCCCCCTCCTACCTTGTGCAAATTCGGTTATGATCCCAACGCCACACCTGTTTCTCCTCCAGGAGTTCCTGTTTGTCTTGGAAGTTTCGGACGGTTTTTTCATTTGGTAGTGGGGGCACTTCTTGGTACTTCTCTATTTTTCTTGGTGATACTCAATGTTTCAGAGACGGGGAGGGTGTAATCCTGGCCCCCAGTTTACAGTCCGATCATGGCTTACATACGCTAGTCTACTTTTGTCCTTAGCCTTACCGTCTCGCTGCCCGCGCTCGTCGCTCGCTCTCGAATACATACCGTGGTCTTGTTTGACTTCAGGTGTGATTCGTTCTTAGTGTTTTCTCGTCTGGCCGACGGGTTTCCATCTAGCTCTGATATCACCTGCTTGGCGATTGGGTCGCAGTTCCATCCTCTTGCTCCTCCGGCAGCCACGCGAAATCGATTTCAGGAGACTTGGACAACGTTTCCTCGGGCTCAATGACGTACTGGTTCACAGGCGAGCGCGTTTTTATTTATTTATGCAGTTACATACTCACGACTTTACCAGGAACCTCCGTTTATCTGAGCTTCGCGTCGAGCAATGCACAGTGGGTCGTGTCAATCGATGTAGAGGAAACAACCTTTGAAGGCGGTTCGGACTCTGAATCAACAGCAACCTCGAGAAATTGCACGGTCGGCTGGAGCAGAACGAATTTGTCGGTCACTGGCCGTCATCTTCTTGAAATAACTATATTTGGCGCAAGTGACTCTGACTCTAAGCGGGATTATGAAGCACCCTGGGCCCTGGAAGTCCAAAATTTGGTGTAAGTACTGTCAAATTCATATTTTCTATGGCCCTGAACATATTATATCCAGTATCACGCAGCCCGATTCTTCCGCTTCTGTTAGCAGGTCCGCACTGAATGGCAGTTCCGCCACAAAAGCTAGTCTCTCGTAGACAGACGCTACAACAGTTTTGGTGCTCGTGCCTCGCATACACAAAAGCTGGCTCGGATCCAGATACCAGCGCTGGTTCCACAAAAAAATTTCTGTGGCCTTTACTCGCATTCATTCCAATCTTCGCTGATCCTCTAATTTAACTCCACGTATATGTATATCGAACGCTTTGAAATTGTGTGTGATGATCGGATGATCAAAGGTCACATCACGCGACCGTTATGATTCGTGTCTTTTCTTCTCCCTTCACTTGCTACGCCACTCGATCCGGTTATGTCGGCCATTTCCATGTCTAACTTCCGTGAAGAGGTCTCAGAATCGTTGATACCTTCCATTGCTGCGAAAATCGAGCCCACAGACGAGGATCAGTCAGAGCCCTTGCTCCGCGACTCCACCGACGTCCAAGAGCAGGCTCAGCAGGCGGGTCCAGCTGCCGCTCCTGAAGATACAGCCACTGTTCAGACTATTGCCGAAGTCGCTGTCGCTGCTCTTTCGACATCCCATTCAGAATCACATCACAATGCCGGCAACGCGGCGACTCCATCTGGGGTCCGAGTCATCCGGAAAGCCCCCAAGGACCCTTTAGCTTGGCCTTTCCTCAGTTATCTCCTCCGCTGGAACCTGTGAAGGACAGATACATTGAGGAGCTTAGGGCGTTATCCGATGACGACGACGATTTGCCTACTCTCGAAAATCTGCTCGCAGAGACCCGTCCGGATTATGAGCTGAAAAAAAGAAGCCAAGAACAGGTGAATTGTTCAAGTTTTTTCCTATCTTTATTGACGTCTTTTATTTCGGTCAAGATGCCGCCTCGCTCTTCGAAAACTCCCGGAATAAAATCCGAGAATAACGTCTCGAATAGGAAACCGCAGAGCAAAGGCGTCGCGCCTCCTTCCCGCGAAAGAACTCCCGTTTCTTCTCACATCGTCATCGACATATCCGACTCTTCGCCGCTCCAACCACCGAAGACTCAGAAGCGTTCTAATTCCCCATCTCTTGCCGAATCAAGTGCATCCAAGCCCGGTCAAAACGCAAACATACACCCTCATTACCGCCCTCGAATATTGGGACCCCTCCTCCAAAACGATCAAAGACGGTTTCGGCTGCTGTCCGGCGCACAAACACGATGTTCACTGGGCACTGGATGGCAGCATCGTCATTCAAATTCAGGACACCAAGTTTAAGTGCACCAGAGTCACCTCGCCAAGCACAGCCCGTGGTTTTCTGGCATTTTCGATGATCAGAAGGTAGCGGGTGGAACACATGTGGAGCGCGCAGAGGACGATAGCACCCCGATGTACATCCTTTCGCTCCCGACTCTCACCGCGAAGGATTTTACGCGTCTCCTTGATGGGTTTGACAATGCAATGTGAGTGTCTGTTGCTCGCATATCACTCTTACTCCACTGTTGTTGAAGAATCTATGTTCACGAGGATCCCTCATTCCAGAGGACGCCGGAATCCTCCGCGCTGCGACTCTTCTCTCCTTTCCCGATTTCCGCGACTGGGCAATCGCTTGTTGGAGACAGATGGTCTCCTCGCTCGCGACCTTTCCCAGAGCGCATCATGCATGCAACGGAGAGCGTCGTAATCGCGCCACGTGCGCGTCCCATCGATCCTCAAGCGGCTATGTACGAGCTCATCCGGCTCGCGGGCTACGGCCAGACAGAGCGCGAGGGTGTCGTCGCATGATTTTCGGGCCCTCGTCAAAGCGCGGAGCATTAACCGCGGGTGGATGCAGACAATGTCCCCGTATTCCCCCGACTTCATGATGTGGCGTCTGCAGCAGCGCCAGCTGAGCCTGTGGACCCCGGCCCCTGCAGTACCGATCGGTGCACGACGGCGACCCACTACTCTCCGGTAAAGCGCACCACAAGCTCGTCACGGGTCGGGTATCGCGGACGACTATATGTTTGATCCTCTGTGCGGTCTTCAGGCGCTCATCGACACGGACTGGGCTGCGGAGGGATACTGCGAGGCGTGCGTGAAGCTACGGCGCGAAGTGTGGTCACATAGACGCGAGAAGATTTGGGATAATTTAAACATCTGGTTCGGCCTTGACTGACGCTTATCGTACCAACAAGACTAAACATCTTATTCTTCAACAAGTGATATAGGTACTTGGCGGCTCTCACTAGACGAGTAGCTAATAATCTAGAATACGTTTACCTTCTACATATATCATCTCTATTCCAACTTTATTGTGATGGAATCTAACCCCAAAATCCGCATCCGAGAATCCAACGGGCATGATAGACTCGCCCGTTGGAATATTATGTTTCAGCGTCCAAGGGTGAGTGAGCAGGAGGTTCTTGAGCTTCCTCCTGCGCAGTTATTCGTACTTTTGTTTCCGAGCAATCCCCGTACACTGGGCGAGCTCTTTGAATAGTTCCTGGCCAGCGAAAGCGATCCTGTCCAAGGGATCTAGGAATCAGCTGCCTCGGAGCTTAAAGGTGAGGCTATTGCCCGCAATCTAAGTGTACATGAGGTCAGCCGGAACGGAACGAAAAAAACCGGGGATGGTAAGCTCAGGCGTCCACTTTTCATCTCTTTCAGTCTACAGCTGGACAAATGCCCATTCATATTATATGCCGGAATTCCGAGCGATGTAAAATAAAATAACAAAACATCAATAACTTAACAGCAAAGGCCTCATCGAATCGGAGTGCAAAGATGCTGATAAATTGAGTAGTTAGCAAAAAACGGGCGGAACAGAGGAAAGCGTGGGACAAACGTTTTTGTCCTTGGCATGGTTGATTTTTGTACCTGGGTCTTGCAATTATAGCCATACCAGCAGTTTTGCGTTGCCTTCCAGCCGTCTAGACCGAAAAGTGGTTCACTGAACAAGAATTCGGATCTTAGAATAACACGTACCTGCAATCTTGCGCTTATAGAGCCAAAGGTGCAGATGCGCGCCAATGAGCTTGTCGAGGCATCCCGAGCACACACTCTCATCCTTCTTCCACGCGGCGAACTCGGGCGTCAGCATGTCGTAGATCTCCGCTACGACAACATCCGGGCTGCCCTTGGGCGACATGCACAACTCGACCAGCGCCTCCGCCTCGACCTCGTTCTCGTTGAGCTTGCCCTGGAGGAGCGCGCAGAAGTCGACGCTAATGAGGTTCTCCCAGTCTATGAATTATTATGGGCGAGCGCGAAAATGCACGGGATGGAGGGAGAACGCACTGGCTTCGTTCCACAGCTCCGAGACGACGCCACACTGTGCGCCTACGCAGAACCAGCATGAACATCGGACACAGAAAATACGGGCGTGCTTACATGCGTCTGAATGGACAATTACTCCGTCCAAAATCGCGTCCATCGCAGACTCTGGCGGCTCCACGTCGCGGTCCTCCAAGATCCTTTCCAACGGGGTGGAGAAGAACCCGCTGAAAAGCGCGTTGTCCTCACCGCTGCTCATAACCTCCACCTCCAACGCTTCCTCGAACACATCACTGCGCCGGGTGCCGTGCGCACGGAGAATCACCGTGGGACCCGTCGCGATGCAAATATCCTTTAGCCCTGGAACCCAGTTAGCCTAAATACCGCGTCGACAGAAATGAACATACGGTCAAAGTCATCTTCGTCGAGCACCTCCCCGATGAGCTCGTGCAAGAAGGCTACGGCCGCGCGGATTTCAAGCAGCTGCGGTGTGGGGTACTCGCTGAGCATCGCGTGCCGTGCTTCCTCGATTTTCTCGAGCAGCCTGGCTCATCCTCCATCGAGTCGATGTCGTCGAGGTTGAGCGGGAGGTAGAAGAGCTCGCAGTACAGCATGACGCGATACATCGCGCGCGCAAATCGGTGTGATTCAAGCCCAGTAAGCTTGTTGGCTTTTGACGTACGGTCTTTGTGCCTAGAAAAGCCGTTACAGAATACAACGTAGTTGCATGAATATATCAAACACGCACCGGAAGCTAAAAATTCCTTCCAATTTCTTTACAGTCTCGGCATTTTTCTGGAGCTGCACCCGCTCTGCTGGACTCAGCTTGCCGACCTCTCGCTTTCCAGAAACGCCATAGGATTGTGCGGCGTTGTCGGTTTACCGTTTTTCTTCGCTTTTGACGCTTGAGGGCCAGCAGCCTCATCTCGCTATCATCCTCAGTCGCCTCTGGATCGTCCTCCTCTTCCCCCCTCCTCGTCGCTCCCCCAGTGGTTCGGCGTCTTCTCAGGGTACGGATACCGAATAAACCGCACTGCCTGGGGCAGCGCCGGTCCAACCACGTTGCGCGCCACAGCCTGCAAACGGCCGTCGGGTGCGTTTCGAATACCCGGTTCCAAGTACTGCAGACGCCCAGCGCCGCCCGTAACGTGGCAAAGTCCGGCGAAGAGGAGAGGAGTGGGAAAGGACGTCGTTTGGAACGGTTAGGCCCCGTATGCGCATGCCGGGCGCTGCGAACACCGGCGCCAGGAACGCGGATGACATGGGAGGTGGAGAGGAGGTTGAAGCGCTGCACCGCCATGAGCGGTGATCGAGTATTCTGATGCGATCACAAACCTCGGTTTACAGCCACAAGACCATCTCAGTCAAATGTGTGGCAGTTGTTACATTCATCTTGTCTGCTCACTTCCATCACTACGCCACTGCCACCCGTAATAAGTGGAGACGGCATATGTTTGTCTAGCAACTTTGTCTCGGCAATGCTGCCGGAAGTGTGCAGGCTGTCCACTGCAAGTCCACGGCGATTCTTCTTTCATTTTCCTTTCCCACATCCAGTACAGCTTTGCATGTGCTGTGCGGCCTAGGCGTGTTTCTCTTCGTCTTGTTCCCGTCTTGCTCGTCTCATTCTTGCACTCGTTCTCGCGTGTTGGGGATCTAACTTGAATGTTTAACAACGGGACGGGCCATCATGTACATGGCGGCGTCTTCTACAACGTCGACGGCGGCGTAAATCTGCAGACCCACCAGCACTTGACGATTCAAGACTCTGAACCGCACGAGACGGCTTTTCAGCTACTAATGGACTCTACTCTGGGACTCGATGACGGTCTAACCGAGAGATCACGCCAGCACCTGGGTATTCAAGACCCAGCGTCGCACGCGGCGTCTTTTCTGTCATCATCGGGCCCTGGATTGGCACACTACGGTCGAGCCATAGGTTCCGAGGCCAAAGGAGTAGGAGTTGCGAGGAGCTCGCGTCGGGCTGTGGGAGCAAGGCAGTCGCCTTACGGTGAGCCCAAAATTCCGTTGGATATCATTCCTGCTTTTCATTCGTTCTAGATATGGCTTCGCGTCCACATCGTTCCGGAATTCCCTCGAATGATGAAGTATCCGCCGGACCATCTTCCTTCAACTCGAGTGGGTTCATCCCGCCATCCGGCGGATGGATTGGACCTGGTCAGACGTCTGAATTTAATCGCCCTTCGTTCGAGCCGTTGTCGGCATCCCGCAGCGTCTGGTCTCTGATGCCCAATTCATGTTCCCATTACCCCATCGCAGATCTTCATTCCAATGGCCCGACATTGCTCGGCGATTTTCCGGCCGTTGCTCCCGATTACATGACCGTTTCTTTAGACCATGAACGCCGGGATGAAGGTTATGTTGCTCCATGCTTGAGTCCCCTCCACTCTGGACCCCCGACGTCGATTCACGGCGGAACATTTATTACTGCCGGAAATGTCAATTTCTGCGGAAAAAAACGCCGTCGAGATGAGACAATCGATGGAAGGTCTTTTCTATTTCGTCGCAGACCCGCTTTTTGCTTACCGGACCTCACTTTTCAGATGGTATGTTAACACAACGGGTGGATAAACGTCGTCGACGGGAGGAGGAGCAGGGAATTAAGGTTCGCAAAGCCCGCCATTTTGGAAGAAACCATCGATTCATTCCAGCTGTATCAGATCATCCGAAGCAAACACATTAAGCTCCTTCGCGAGATTGGGAGCGGACCTGGCTACTTCCTCCATGCTGGCCAAAACAAAGGTCGTGCTGTCATCGTCAAAGTCTTCAATACGGGTCCCACGGTTAGGCAGGTGAGCGAGGAACTCGGTCAAGATAGTTTTAATGCGTAAACTGGACCGAAGAAATTGGAATCAATAGTGGCTCTTGCGAAGGGAGTTATGTGCGCATAACAGCAACAGCTTGGTATTCGTGTTACTCACAATTTTATTGAACAGGCATCCAAATGTGCTACGAATCGAAGGGATTTCTTCGTCGACGTCCTTGTTCCACTTCATAGCATATGAAAATGGTATGTCTTCGAGAACTTCCAGTGAGCGCTCAAAAGCTGAATTTTTTTTCTGTTCAGTTCATTGGAAGAATGCAGAAGGTCCACTTTCAGTAGCCCTCAAAGACGACCTTACAAGGAGTATCACACTTGGATTCAAAATGGTTTGAAATAGTATATCACCAATGTTATCGCTCACACGGAATTTCAGATTGCAGGACTTTCTGTGTGTCTTGGGGGTCTGCGCGGTTGATCATTTATTTATTTTATATAGGCTGGGATGAACCATCTCATCGTCAAAGGAGTATCTATGGGATCTATGGGAGTCGAGGTGAGTCATACGTACCTCGAGATTCATTGCGGCGAAAAGCTAACTGCACCAGAATTTTGATATTTTCCTGGATCTCGATGACCGGTTCCTGATCAGCATCAACCCACGCTCATCGGAAGAGGTCGATACTGCTGAATTTCAAGAGCCGGATGACAAGTCGTGGAGTGTATTCAACGCGCTGTGCCAAAAGGTACATTACTTTTCACTCTTCGTTGTAGTTAAGCTGCTGAGCCCATGTGCAGGTTTTAACATCTGCCAACCGTGTCCTCCACAGTAGGTGCTTTTACCTGCCCCAGAAATTTCTTATGCATGTGGTATGTACAGACGAGGAGATCGACAGGGATCCGGAAGTTCTGGAGCTGTTACGTCCCAGTTCCGTCTCCCAAAATTCAGCCACGGCATCTCTGTTGTCATTGGGATCAGCGCCATCGCAATCCATCCAAGAGGATGGGAATCCCGTTTCACCTCGGCGGGAATATGTCTGGCGAATCATTGATCGTGGACAGCAGTCTTTGGAGACTGTCGCACGCCGGATAACATTGGATCTAGACACGAACATTTTTCCCCTTCACCGATTGACAAAGACGGATGAGCTGAGCCCACATCGCTGTGCGGGTTACCGCCGTGAGGAGATTACGCTGGCGACCACAACACTCGATAGTGCTGTTGTGTCCCATGATACACCTAGCTCCCTGGAAACTTGCTCCATTTGTCACGAAGTTGTCGCCCTGCACGAAGCGTTTAATTGTATTTGCGGTGCCCCCAGTGAGTGCAATTTTGTTTTGGTTATAGATTCTGACTGGCATAGCTCCTGGATCACGACATACTATCAAGTGCCAGGTGTGCAAGCTCTGGAGCCACAGCGACTGTGTTGAGAATCCGAAGGAGTTTATTTGCCAATCTTGTGAGATCTGGCAACGTAAGTTTTCTCTGGAGTATTGACCATCCACTAACATGGGTTTTTAGCTACTCCCGATCCTCGCCGTCGAGTAGATTCCTGGGCGACCTGGCAACGTATTATTTCACCTGGGGTACCTACAGGCATGGCCGAGCGTCTTGAACGCCTCAATCACATGTCCTATTCCCACCACGGTGGATCTGGCTTCAATCCGCGTTCCGTGTCCCTCGACATACGTACCCCGGAAGAACTTGCAGCCGTAAACAACTTCCTCATCGCCATTGGCCGCGAAGTCACCGACTCGGGTCCCCGGCCGCACCACGGCTCCGGCTTCTCCTCCGAGTCTTATTTCGACCCCGTCAGTCTCAGCCAACTTGGGCTAGCAGGTATGCCTGGGATGCCCAGTTCCGCGCCTCACGACCACCCGGACCATCCTTACCCCCCGTCCGGGCACAACTATTCCTCTGCCCGTACTCGTCGGCGCGCTCGACCCACCTGTCCGTGCAGCCTGGCCAGTACGGCGGCTCAATGTACCCCAACATCGACGACCACCCGCTGGGCTACCCCGGCGAGTACCACGGCCGCCGCCCAAGCAAGTACTTGCTGACACGACATTGTAGCTGACCCCAATCTGCCACCAACACCTCCGTCACACGAGCCCACGCTGCTTGTGCCATACAGCACAAGCCCTGGATTGTTCGGTCCGAGGTCGCGGCCTCCTGCTGATCTCCGCCGTCAAGTACAATCCTGGGCGACCTGGCAACGTAAGATTATTATTATTTTACCTGGCGTACTTGCTGACATGACTTTGTAGCTGACCCTAATGGGCCTAATCTAGCTCCGCCGCCGCCTCCTACTGATCCTCGCCGTCAAGTACAATCCTGGGCGACCTGGCAACGTAAGATTATTATTATTTCACCTGGGGGTACTTGCTGACACGACTTTGTAGCTGACCCCAATTTGGCACCAACACCTCCATCACACGAGGCCACGCTGTTTGTGTCGGGTAGCACGAGTCCTGGATTGTTCGGTCCCAGGTCGCCTCGTACTCGCGACTAATAAGATTTCTTCTGTCGTCCACATGTTCCCGTCAACAAATTTAAAATGTCTCTCTTTCTCATGGGATTAACCTCTTGGACTCGGTATCGGTGTCTTATGCAAGTGTAGAGTCGTCAAAAAAGAACCCAGTGTATCGCCACCGGGACGGGTGTAGTCAAGAGGAGCCGTTCCGATCAAAATGGGGAAGAAGCGTGCACGCATGGTGCGGCGACGCGCTCTAGCTGTACTCGTCAGCCCCGAACACCGAGTCTATCGGCGCTCCGTGATTGAGGAGCAGCTTCATCATCTCGAGGTTTTTCTCTGTGCGGCCAGACAGAGTGGCTACAGACTGTAGTCTCCCATTGCCGCGGGAAGTAGCTGCACACTATCTATGTGTCCTGAAATTGCAGCAGCGTGGAGGGCGGTCTAAGGCCATAGCAGCCAGGGATTCTAGTCTGGGTCCGGGTGGATGGCAATTGATGCAGTGGGGAAAGTAGCTAAAATTTCCGCTAGTACATCAATTCCAATTCGGGCCCGGGGTCTGAGCGCGAACAAATAAGATGACCAGTTTACCTATCAGCGGGTCGGGTAAACAGTGCCATAAACAAAATTCACAATAACGTTCCGAGCGGTCAGCACCATTCGGTTAAGTCTGAAAGACACCCGTCAATTATGAAGACATTCACGGTTTGCCCTCCTCTTCATTCTGAATCAACGATCAGGTTAAAAACTCCAGTGATGGAATCTCATTCAATATCTTGACCCGGCGTTCTTCAGATTACGTAACTGAAAATTTCCTTTTCAAGAATCTGGCGGTTAGATTCCAATTTGGGACGGTTTGCAGGCTTCGGTTTCGTTTCTAGAACACGAAATTTATCTGGACTTGGCTCTACTGAACTGATTTCTCGAAGCCTTCCTCTACCGGGCCTTTTGTTATCCGATCCGTGATCTGTTAATTCGCGTTGGTTCCATCGAAATGGGGGCGACGTGAAACATTAATGCTTTAATACCTTGGAACATCCAGCGAAAATAAAATAAGTATGAACATATAAACTTGGCAACCTTCACGGTGTTCGAGCGCAGGAATGCTTCCGCTTGAAGACTCCTGGACTCCTCAAGGCCAGGGACGAATACTACACACATAAACTTCATTTAAAAATAACGGCCCTAATATAATGCCAGAAACGTAAGGTAGGTGCCTTACGCATCCATCGAGTCACGTGAAGCGTGACTGATGCGTGACAGTAACGTGGGAAAGCGCGAAATCTCGCGACGAACCCTTTTTTACAATTTATTTTTTGAGTGTACCTCTCACAGAGGGTAAACTTGTACTGGTTGAAATTTATTTGAACCTTAGGAGATGCGAGATATTCAAAAAAGAAAATTCCAGTCTCTCGGAAACTACTGTTGCATTTCGTTCAATTAGTATGGTCACCTGTCACACGCCCAAAAATCTACGAATTTTTTCGTAAGTCACTGCGTCACAGAGGCATTTTTGGCTTACCCGAGCTTAGCCGAGCGTAGCCGAGGGATGCCGACGGATCAAATTGCCAAATGGGGACCGCATACGAAAGGTCCAGGTCAATTGCGATGTCACACCCCAAACCGCCTTACGAATTGAACGAAATGCAACAGTATCAACGTGAATATTCAGATATTCTACTTGCCAGATGAGCCTATGTACCCCGAAAACAACATATATTCAATTTTGCGAGCCTTTCTAAGTTTAAGGTCATCAAGATATGAAGGAGGAAGTGTACGATGGCCTCTGTACTTCTTGTTCGCCCATGCAGCATCTGCTCCATCAAGTCCTCGGAAATATGTGTCGGCAAACCTTGACGACCTGGTTGCGAAACGGCGCATAGAGATAAGCGGGACTGAATCAAGAGCTTCCAACATATTGCGTGTCAGATCCTCTTCCTTGGAAGATGGCGGGAACATGCGGTATATCCGCTTGGCATACCCCCAACATTGCTCAATAAAATTGAGCTCTGGGTGGTACTTCGGGAAGAAGATAACCTCAAATCCCCGCTTCTCGCAATGCTCTTCGAGCATGGATTTTTGCGCCTGGAAATCCGGCTCCATGTAAATAATTTTTTTGAGGCAGCACTGTGTTGAGGTGGTGTGGTGGCATTTGAAGTTGGCACCACATTGCGCCTTGATTTTTTTCCGGGATGTGGAGTTTGGAGCAGGAGCATCAGGGTCAGGAAGATTGTGCCCCTTTGCACATCGTTCAGAGATAAGAATTTTCATGCCCTTGAAGCGACCATCCGGGAAGTAAAGGCATTGTGGTGTTCCATCTTGGAATGTAGCATCTCGCATGCGTACACAGCGTGCAACGTTATCTGTGCCTTTAACTTTTTTGAAGTTCTCTGATGGTTTCGCTGTCATGCTCAATGCGCTGAGAGCATCGGGGGCACGGGCCGTGTGGATGGTTGCATTGTCATAGGCCAAGACATGCTTCTCATCTGAATAGTCCTCGTCAAGAATATCCATAGCCGCAGTGGCTTGGTCAACAATAGTTTGGGTTGTTTGATAGCCCTTGCGTGTCTTTCCTGCCTTCAACAAATTCCGAGCACGTTTGTATTCACTGAAAGGACAGATTAGATCAAGTTTGTTGTGGCCGCAAAAAACACTCACCCATCCGCATTTGGTTTCTTGGATCGCATCCAGCCGTAAACATCCGAAACAAAGTCACCGACCATTTGACTGGCCCCTTCTCCCTTGGCTTTGATACTGGCCTTTTCTGATTCGTGAACCCAGCGCAAATCACGGCGATCATGGCAGTAGAAGGTTGACTCGTCATGCCGCCAGACCACTACGACTCGTGCATCTGCAGCCGAGCTCATGAAGGCCCTCATCCGAGCATCAAAGTCGACCTGCTCATCTGTCAGAGTGTCCGTGTACCAGCGCGATCTGGACTCAAAATCCCGCCACCGAGGAAGGAACACATTCTGCCGGTAATGCACAACATCTTCTCTCTCGTGCCCATCAGAATACATTCCCTTCGGCTCCCGTTTCCAACGATATCCTATTTTCTTCATCCAACGTTGAGCTGTCCGAAGTGAAATTTTGCGTTTGATCCGAAGACACGCTTGAAACTCGGGCGTCACGACGTAACGGACAATGTCCTTAGCCGAGACAAACTTGCCGAGTGACTGCAAGTGCAGGAAGATGTGACCGGCGATGTCTTCATCAGAAAGAATGGACGAATTGAAGTGGCCGTACTTATGGCTTGGCAGATTCTTTTTGTCCTCGCAAAAACTGATAGTCCATTCGCGGATTTTTCTCCCGAGCCAAGTCTTCGAGCCGGACTTGCCACTTGCCGTAGAAACAGTCTCGGAATGCAAAGTCCATCCCGAATATCTGGATGCCTTGTACAAACGAAGGAAGCGGACCATGCACTCGAGACGTGCAGTCGTCACAACATCCAAGTTCGCTTTTCTATGTCCCCGCCCGGTGCCTCGTCTAGGATGAAGAATATTCTGCAGATTCAGAATTGCAGCATCAACAGAATTATTTGACGGCACTTCGCTGGGCATTTTCCAGCGCTGAGGTCGGTTTGGCATGGTGAATCCCTGTGCACCCGAAGCATATGAAGCTGCTCCCGATGGCAGGTATCGCGTGGGGCCCGGATTCGGAGGAGGCAAAAAGGATGGTGACGCAATTGGTGCTGGAGAATCCACAGCACGAGGAGAAATATCCTCGGATGGATCCCAAGGTAATTCATCGAGACCTTCTTCAGCCATCGCTTCGGGACTGAGCCCACAGGGCTCAACAGACAAGTGGGCATCGTCCTCGTCCTCGTCTAATATGTCCTCGATTGTGGCCCTAGAACAAGAAACTCGAACCGCGACAGAATCAGCTGTATTTAAAGTTTTGTCGACAACGACCTGCATGGGATCTTGTACAGGCTCTTCATCCGAAAATTCCATACTTGGGTCGATATCCATGTCGTCCATGGCTAGCAGTCGATCCTCGACTTCCGGCTCTGGGGTTTCACTGGTTTCAGGCTCGGGCTCCCGGGCGATTGGCCGTGCAAGGGAGAAGAAGTGGTGTAAGTTGCTTGTTTTCAGACCATGTCTCTTGTCCTCTTTTTTCTCCCTCTCTGTGCGCTCCTTTTCAGCCTTTCGAAGCTCCTGTGTCCGTCGCACTGAGAGGTTCTTCCCAATTTTGGTAGAATGGTAGCTGCCACGCTGCAGAGGTGCAGAACTTGTATGCAAAGATGCCAGATGCTCATCACTGAGCTTTAACCAGTGAACCAAGTCTGCGTGATCTTTTGGATGAGGTATGTCGTTCTCCTCGTGGATGTCTATCTCCTCGTCGTCGTCACTCCCAGGATCAGAATTGTTATGCAACTCAGGCATGTCGTGAATAAGCTCAGCATCACTGCTGTCCGAAGATTCGTCCATGCTGCCTGGACTAGGTGAGACAGTTCTGGGACGTTTTCTAGGGTGCTCATCATTTCTTTCTTCAATCTCGGGGCCTTTTCGCTATGCACGGATAGGGAAATGAGCAAAACATCGGATTTTGGTGATTGCAGCCCGACCTTGACTGCAAAAGCCCCTAGATTCTTTGCTTTGGCCTTTGATTTTAGTTTGGGCATGTGTATAGTGCTCTTGGATATGTTTTCCTTCCTAGATATTGGCAGTGATATCGGTGCCAAGGCGAAATAAGAAATTAAAAGAAACATGGCACGTGAGCACGTGATCGTGAATTTTCTTTTTGGGAAGCGCGGACTTTTCGACTTCAAAATACATTCCATTGCCAGGCGCATTGTCTTTTCATTCTGAGCATTTTCAAAAAAATAGGTATTAAACTTTTTTTGAGACAATCTATTGAAATTCTGAAGCCACTGAAGGCTTCATACATTGAAACCAAATGTTTATGTGGTTTGAGTTTGGACCCCCACCCCGACGCCCCCGACCAGTATGGGCGGGACGGCGGTGTCACACATTGATGCACGTGACTCGATGGATGCGTAAGGCACCTACCTTACCATTATCTCATTGATTGAACCACGTGGCTCATTTTCTTCTGCAGAAAGTAAGGAAACTTCCACCACAGAGGTCTCGTCGTCCGCTGTACAAGCCAGCCCAAAATAAGATTCACGGTGTCTAGTATACTAGGCAATATTTCTCACCGTGATTGTCCAGCAAACCAAACGGTTGATACAGCGGACGGCACAGATAGCGCGCAACGTCCTGACCCAGCGGGTCAAACCCCTTTGCTGCATGGAATTGCTGCAGCCCAGCATAGACGCTCGCATCCCAGGACCGCCCATATACCGCTGTCCTCAGTTCAATAGCGGGAAATCCGCGATCTGAAGCCGCCTCCGCGCTGAGGAGGTTGACGCCGGACGGATCGGACGACCAGTACGCGGGAATGGTCGGCCAGCGGAACGAGGCTGGTCCGATTTGTAGATCTTTCGCGGGGCAGACGAACAGGTACCCCTCGGGAAGAGGGTGCACCTTGGCCGGAATTGGAGCCAGTACGAGCTCGAAGACGCAGGTGCACATGAGGGCTGTGTGAGCTCAGGCTTCAGCGGTCATCGGAGACATTTAAACATTACTCAAGACGCACCGTAGTCCTCGTGCTGGGAAGTGATTCCAAGGCGATTGAAGATAAAATTCCCTGAGCGAGCCACGCACGACTCTGCGGCGACACGGGATACAGGCTGTTTATCATTTTCAACCCATTGCGTACGTCGTGGACGTTAAACCTGCCGGGACACCGGTGAGGTCAGAATAAACGGCCAAACATTAACAACTGAATGTGGATGAACCTGGACCATTGCCGTGCATCAACCTCTGCGCGTCGTACCGCTCCCTCTATCTCCCAGTCATACACGTCCACCGCCATCTCACTCCAGGCCGCAATCTTCGCTGAGCCCTCCAGTGTACGAACCTGACTCGGACGAAGGCGGATGATGGACCCGACCGTGACCGTGTCAGTCGGCTCCGCAAACACAGTTAAGGGCCGCGAGAGGTGAAGCACACAGACGTCGTGGTACTCATCTAGGATGAGCGTCGAGACCGCCACGGCGTTGCAATAGTCCTGGTTCGCGTCGAGGTCTCCGAGGGATAAAGCGCGGTTGCGGTGCGGGTCGTAGAACGGCGAACCGGGGAACGATGTACCGCTGGGCGAGAGCTCGACGCAGAGACGGCCTGTTGAGCGCCGGATCCAAAATGTGCATTCGAGTGTGCGCTAGAGCGGGTCGGTGTCAGAGGCACAGACAGGGGGTAAATAAATGAAAGAATGGATTACCAGCCATGTTTTGAAGACGCGGGAGAAGTGATGACAGGCTTCCTACGTGGAGCGACATCAGCCCACTACACCATCGGAAGTAGGATTTATCCTCACCTCGAATTCTATTGCCTGTGGAGAAATTAGCTTGAACTTTACCAGTGAGAAGACGTGTGCATACGCAATACGCGTAAAAATATACAGTCGAGACAGGAGAATGGTCATAGAGCTGCAGGAATTGTTCGGCGGGAATCAGGTCTGGTTGAAGCTGTTAGCAATTTTGTTTTTTTTTGGCATGAAGGTTTAGGACCCACCTCCATGGTATACTGTAGCATTGATATGCCTCCCGCGCGCGATTCCATAGATCTGTAGAAAGTTTGGGTGGCTGAACGTAAAATTATCAAGTTAACAAACCCAGGGAGATAGTACGAGTGCCTACCGAAGATACGACTGTGTCGAGACATCCTGGCTCCAATGCTACGCAGACGTCAGACAACTCGAAGCGAACACAGAGAAGGAGGAGATTTCACATACCTCCTCTGCACCCTCCCCCTCATACAACGCTACCGTCACAAGAGTTTTTTTCCCCTCAATCTTAGCGGTGTACATCCTTCGCACGTGCCCCTCCTCGCCATGCACGCGCACACGACGGCTAACGACCCAGTTGGGCCGCAGCTCTGCCAGAAGGTCGATGTCGCCGAGCGGGAGTGTGCGGAATTCTGTGTATTCGTCCGCTATTGAGGATATGTTTCGAATTTCACAAGGGTTAGGAAGATTTTACCTGAAGGCGTGGTGTCGCGAATGATGTTGTTGATGTTGACGCTGGTGAAGGTGCCTCCAGTGACGATCAGCTGCTGCGCGCGCGGGAAGAATGCGCCGGCGTATCTGCCGGATCGTTAAATTTCAGGCCAAGTACGCTCGTGCCGACATTGCGAACTCACTTGGGTGATCCCAGAGGTTCGCGATCCATGGCTCAGGCTCTGGTTGTAAGTACGAATATTAAGCCAGAGCGAGCCTCGAGGTATATGGTGCCGATTACGCTGCATGTCTACTAGCCGATATGCTGTTGCAGGGGCGCCACAAATTCCCACAGCACAGCGTATTGTATACCTTCCCTGATGCGACGTTCGAATATTTTAAGATGTGTCCTCCATTCTGATCTGGCCCGCTGCCCGGCTGTAATTAATTGATTTCGAGTCATTAATTAGCGCAGTTAATAGCAGCAGTTGAAGAGCTCAATAGCTCCAAGACTTTTTTAGAAGTGCCAAGTCTCGGCGAATCCCGTTGAAAGACAGCTCCTGAAAGCTGTAGCTTAGCACGAGTCATCCAGGCAGACAGGTTAAATCCCAAAAAAGCGGAGTTTTTACCCGTCTCGGCGGAGTGGCGTCTGTAGCGCAGAGTGTGCTGATCTAGGAAGATCCGTGGCGACATCAAGATCGCCGTTGCATAACTGGATTTATTCTGAATGATTCGGCCCCGAACTTGCGAACGAATCAAGTGGTCCAACCCAAATAGATCAGGTCGGGTGTCGGTTTGAGCTTTTGGTTTTGGTTTTTTCCCCCTGTTTTGTCTCGCTTACAGCGTGAATAGTTATAAACCCCTTACCCTCAGGTGGAGACATTCCTCGCTCCCTGATGTCAAGCTGAAACAGCTGCCATCAGAATTTTATCCGCGAGGACAAAATATATACTTCATTTTCCTGGTCGTTTGATTTTATGACTACGAATTGGACTGGAGCAAAATCAGAGAGGATTTTTCTGAGTTCTGTTTGGGTTCTGAGTTTGTTCCGAGTCGACCGACAGAAACTTTACGATGAGGGCCGAAACTATTGATTTCAGGTGGTCGGGCCGGGCCGTTCCGGGCAGGCCGACAAGTTTCAGTTTCGGGATCAAGCCGAAACTTATTGTTTCTGGGCAGATAAAACTATGACGGGATTTATCCCATTGAATAGGATTGCACTTAATACAATCGTTTGCATCAGTGCAATCCAATTAAATGGATTGCATTGAGTGCAATTCAATGCACTTCAGTGCATTTTCACTGTGCAATACAGTGCATTTGTTGTGCAATACAGTGCCACTATTGTGCAACACGGTGCAATATTTTTCGGTCCTCAGTCTTTTCGAATTGCATTGCATTGAATCGAGCATCTTGAAGGAAAGAGCAAGGCATTCTCAATGCAATATCAATGCAATGATGCAACGGTAGCCATGCCGAGTGCCATGCCGTCGGCATGTGAGCCGGGCACTACGCGACTCCAGCGCACAAGCACCGTTTAAATTCTAAATAATACATACCTCACATTGTGTCCTGCATGAACCAGCTCTATTCCCGCTTTCCGCGTGGAATCCAGCTTTAGCTTACGCAATTGTGCGAGAATGATCGCAGATTTAAATTTACTGTTCAAAATACCAATCGTCCTCTTGCTTTCCCCGACAAAGTAAAATCACATATGAATTTATTTACTACTAGCACAAACCAATCGAAACCAAATTTTGGAACATTTCTGGGAAGTAATGATCCCCTCTGCCCGCTGTGAGTCAGAAACTGTTTCTTTCCCCTCGAACTCAACTAGAAATCATACACCAAGGTGCCTGGCGTCTAAACTATGGATTAAATTCCACTGATCATCTGTATTACTGTCAAACTAAACACATATACAAAGACTCAGCCGGTGTGCCGTGGGAAGCCGGTTGCACGGCCAGTGTGCTACTGCACAGGCATAAATACACCCAAGATGGAGCTCTTAGTACAGTGCAATTCGGTGCAGTGCAATGCAAAGTGGCCTCTTTGCATTGGAGTGCATTGATTTGCATTGGTATGTATGCACTGGATTTATTTGCTTTGCATTGGATATGAGCTGGAAAATTTTGCTTTGCATTGGAAGTAAACTGGAAATAATTGCTTTTCATTTGAAATGCGCAGATCTGAATCCAATTCAACTCTATTTAATTGGGTTTGCATGGTATTTTAGTCCAATAAAACCAGTCATATAAAATTCCTCCTGTAACTAATGGTTTCAGGCCTGCTTACTTATTCCCTTACTGATACTAGAAATATTTCTGAGTGCCCCGAAAGAACTCTATTTCCGGAGTGAAATTTGAGGTCCCAGTCGTCCATGATGCCGAGAGCATGTTCATTCCCCGCTTTGAAGCAGCTTTTAACTTTTTTTTTTTTTTTTTTGGGAGCGTTGGGTCTCTAACCTCACGATACTCGAGCAGCAGAAGCATTCCAAGTCATCCGCTTGTGTTTCTGATTGTGAACCAGATGTTGCCAAGGAAGATGTCCAGGAGGAAATGCCGTTACGCACAGTAATTACAAGTGTGGGACTCCAGCCTTAATATATAACCAATGCCATTTCTCACAGTGTAGGGCTGTATACCCACTAAACCCCCTTTTGTAAGTCCAATCATCCGGCAGTGAATCTTCATTTAAAAGCAGACCACTCCAACTGTTCAACACTGATTTTTTGTTGAACGATAGCGAACCAAATCTGGTCTTGTTTGTCAAGATACGATCTCGACTCAACGATGTGTTGACAGATCTCAGCCATTGCTACAGATTGCAAGCTCTGAGTGGACTTTACCTGGATGAGTTAAGACTTATCCACTCACAATCTCCAAATTTCTGCTTTGAAGCAGCTTTTAACTTAAATATCTCCGACAGTGTTGGCGTCAAGGTCAAGATCGGGACTCGGCTGTCGGACCGGATGTCCGGTGTGCATATAGCTTGCCCCAGTGGGAGCTCAATGATGAGCTTGTCGGGCTGAGTGCAGGACAAGCTTGGAGCTTTTCCCACGGGCTGTTCGTTGTGCGCTCAAAGTTGTAGATCTATCAATGCACAGCCACCTGTCAAACATCTCCTTTCTCAGCTGATCCCGCGTCCTTTGTGGTCCGTTCCGATTGATCCGGACTTTCAAGTTCCTGCGACCGCCACATTTTGCCGCAGCGCCAAAGTACACTGAATCCGCCGGGACGGCCAAGCCCTCCCCCGACATACACAAAAGGCCTACCTCTTCTCCATCTCCACCTCCCTCCTTTCCCCTCACAGGTTGAGCTCGGATCTACTCTAGTTACTCTACCCTTGTTGCTACCTTGTGTTAGAACCTGATTGGCTCGAACCAGTTTGGTTTCAAGCACAACAGTGACCTACAGTTAGGCTCGTTTCAGCCTCTTAGTATAGCCTTCGTGATTTTCTGAAGATAGTCGTTCAGAATCACGGATACTATAGAGGCTGGAGTTTACGAGTACAGGCGAATACGAACCGCCTCGGAGTTTGAAAAATGACACGCCAAGGGATCAGCAATCTATCACGAGATCAAGAGTTGCCTGAAAACCACCGAAAAGAAAGGCTTGAAGCTCCTTCATTACTTGTCGTAAATTGCACAAAAAAATTCTCAACGTCTCCTATTGATCCAAATACCACACCTGTGAAAAAACCGCGGCGACGGGTGCTTTTACAGACGCCAGCGGAAGCCATCAAATCATTCAAACTCCGAGGCGGTTCGTACTCGCCTGTACTCGTAGATCCTAGCCTAACCTACAGTGACAATGGCCGGCCATACATTCTCGATCCTTGGCACAGACGGGGAACTCGCTCGGCGCTGTTGACAGTGGTAATTATAATCTATGCCGGAACATGCCATACTTTTTTTAACTCAGAACTGAGACTCCCCAGCGACGCCGTGGGCTGAGTTCGCGCAAGCTGCACCACAAATTCCAAAAAATGAGGTATGAGGTGCTCGAACTGGTCTGTAAATGCCCCTTCTCTTGAATTCACCACGAAGTATATGATCCCACGACTGTCGTGCCAGTTCATGACGTACGTCCGGCTGTGTGGCTGATTACGGCCTCGACCCTGAAAACCAAGACCCCGTCGCCGGGTCCGGCTAATTGAAATAAAGTCTTTGTTTAGTCTGGTCTCCCATGTTTCCTGGCTGATGCATATCGACCCTCTCGTGCAGGCGAAAAGTGAGTACCTCTTTTTAGTTGAGCGCCCGTTCACAGTCAATCTCAGTAACTTCTGCGACGTGCAGTTTCTTTGCTCTAGGGACCACAATATACCGGTGTGTCCTGTACTTGCCGTCGGATGACGCAGATTCTTCTCATCATCCCTTGCCAGATTGTACAAACGTCGAGGCAGGTTTTGGGCGGATGATTTTTGGGCCCTATTCGCATTCGTCGCTCTGATTATCCAGGTGATCGTACTGTTTTTGCCTGTGATTATTCCCGTCAGGCCTCAACCCAACTCGCTGACAAACAGGTCCAGACGAATAATTTCTCGAAAACAACACGCATAACAGGTGTGACCTTCTCTAAAAATCCCGTTCATCTGCTTGACTGAATGTTCGCAGCGTACTACTTGATGGGCACAACATTCTATTTGATCATCTGGTCTGTTAATTGCCAGAATGCTGATGGATAACTTCCCTAACACCTTACCTGAAGGGCGTCCCGACTGAGCATTCTGTTCAGTATCGTCCGGATCGAGCCATCTGCCCAACGAAGCAGGCTACTGTTCTGGGTCGCTGTTATCTTTGTCGCAGCTATACTTCTTTTGTTTGGACAATATTTTTGGATTTGCGAGTCGAACCCCTCATGGAAGAATTCCGAAAGTGTACAGTGTGAGTTGCCTCTACAAGTCGGCATCTGCCAGATCGTCAGTGAGTTCACATAATTTTAACTTTCGGAGATTATGCTTACGTGGCATGCGTAAAAGCGGATATTATCGCCGACTCGATCTTATTGCTCGCTCCATTGCCATTGTTCCGGAACCTAATCGACAAATCCTTGGGTTATAAATTAACCCTCCTGTTTTCGAGTTGTGTGGTGACCACAATTGTATGTTAAACTTGTCCGGTTTAAGCAAACATTTACATTTCGCCAGGTATCGCTTGTCCATGCCGCCTTCATCCTCACTCACCACAAGATGAAGATCTTCATTTCAGCCATGGTCGAGGTACGCACTGGCATTTGTTGTTCTTGGAGTCTCTTTTGATGGATCCAGGACTGTTTGAGCCTGATTGTTGCGAATATCCCGGTGGTCATAACAACAACGATAGATATTGTCGGTGAACCAGACCAGGTTCAGACTGGCAAGTCGGCTCCACTCACCAGCGTATTTTGGTTCAGAGACGCACAAACGACCGGAGCAATGGAGTTGCACACAATCGCCGAAAACTCCGTGGAACCCTCGTGCGCCAAAAATACTGCGACCTCGGCCTGGAATCAGAATGGCCTGCCTGTGAGTGAGGGGACAGTCGCGGATAGGTTGTCGTCTACAAAACCTGTAGTTATCTTCGTTGATCCGCTCCTCCCCATCTGATACACATTCTTTTATTTATCCATTCGTCCTCGTCCCATTATGTATAAATATAATATAATTAAACCACCATTCCGATGCTAAACAGATTTCGATAGCTCCCGTAGAACTGGACGCATGTACCAAGCTACGCTCGCATGGGTTCTTGTGCCACCTGCTGCAAGGTGTACAACACCCAGGTCACACCCATCTTGCGATCCAATGGCCACGAAGAATTTGCAGTCGCCCGTGTTCTGACAGAATTTTTTTTAAAAAAAAGTAAGAATATAAGGTACACTCAGCCGGCTGTACAAAGTGTCGCAAATGTATTATTTTATTACCCTGGTAATGCAAAAGCCGGCATTCAAAGGGTCCATATGCAATGAAGAGCTTCTGGATCTCCTGTGGTTAGAACCAGCAGATGCAGCCCGGAGCATTGTACCGAACTCCCCGCCTTCCGGTATGATGTTAATAATATCAGCTGAGGCTCGAAAAGAACCTCACCCCGAGCATCTACTTCTGCTCCGTTACGACGCTGTACTCCCCGCCTTCGATTCCCTCGTTGATGTGAACTAAGAGTTATAAAACACCGCACCTTCGATATTTGGGTCGGCTCCTGCGGCTAAAAGCATCCTGACGAGGTCCAGATGACTTTTTTACGAGGCTGCTTGGAGTGCGGTTAGGACCCCCAACAACCAACCCAAATGCCTGATACGCAAAATTTTGAGTTCGGATAAAAAATGCCCCAAAATCGCCCAATGCCTGGCCAAATTCGGCTAAAAAATCAGATTTAGGGCACCAATGGCTGATCCAGAATTCGGACAAAGTATGAGGATTGGTACGCAGGCCAGGTCCAAGTCCGGATAAATACCTTACCTCTTCTCCCTCTCTTTACCTCTCCATCTCCCTCCTTTCCCCACACAATTCGAGTTCGGATCTAACTCTACCTTGTGTTGGAACCTGATTGGCCCGAGCCAGCTTGGTTTCAAACACAACAGTGGCAATGGCCGGCCATACATTCTCGATCCTTGGCACAGACGAGGAACTCGTGGTGGCCGCTCGGCGCTGAAGAGAGTGGTAATTATAATCTATGCCGGAACATGTTAAAACAGTAGAGGGCGCTACAACTCGGATCACATCTAAACCCATTTGGCCACGTTCGGTTCAACTGCTGGCCCTTAAGGCCTTGCTGTGCCCTATAGAGCGCCTTTTGAACATGCCGCTGGGGTCGCTCTGCACGAATCTGAGGCCTTATGCCACCCCCCATGCTTTAGGCACGCGAAACATTTTTTCTAGGAATGGCGAGAATCTCTGTCAGAAAACAAATCAGCCACCGAGCCAAGAAGGTTTGTGGTGCAGGCAACTAAAATCCAGAACTTCCTTGTTGATGCACAGAGTCGGGATCAAAAAGTCAAGTTGTTCGACTTGTTGTCAACTTATGATAATATTTTCAGGCTGCTGACCAGCAGAGCTGCGCTGAACAATTGAAAAATCATGTGGAGAATATTTCGGCCAACTAACAACTACACAGTGTCCAGTAGGGTTATTCACAGTAGCCTTTTTGACGTCCTTTTTTGCGCCCTTTTTCTTGTTTGGCAGATAAATGTAACCGAGTGACCTATAAAATCCAGAAAAATTCACCCGTCTCCACCACTGTGGCCCAATACCGTGACAATTTTAACCATTACCGTGACGATTTAATCGGATTTCATGGGGTGTGTTTCCAGACTGGTGCATTTCTTCTCAAACACCTGTAGTTTGCAGACTCTCGATCCCTGGATTTTGTCTATAGCAGCAGCAGCGCCTCCCATCCTGGTCCCAACGGTCCCATCGTAAGTTTTGTGCCTTATTGAGATCAATCAAATCGTTTTTCTTTTCTCCGTGTCCTTAGAGCCCGCGACCTCCCTTTGTCTGTAACCCCGTCTGCGAGCGCGCATACGATGACTGGTTTGCGTGCGCGCAGCACCACAATTATAATTGTAACCAATCTGGGCGTGCACATGATATGCTACGGTCTGTCTTTGTTTTTGATCCTGTACATTGAATATAATTCCATCTTATTCTGCCATCACTGTTTTTGCCCTTTGTATCAAACCTGTAGCTTTGTCGAACGTGAACTGAACCCAGTGCTTCATTGGAATATGCTCACCCTCGACTTTGTCAGGGTTTCCTGTGCCCAGTGTCGCAGTGCGAGCTGGTCGACGCGTCAACCAGGCGAGAATTGGGCCCAACACTATGATTCACAATGATTCAAGAATTTGTATTCCATTCCTCGAGCTGATGTTATCAGTACAATTTCCGGGCTTGACACGCTTATCGAAATAAGGCTTCTCAAGTAAAAAAGCTCTACAATTTTCATTGACCTACTGACCCAAACAGTTAGTGGGCTCTGCCGTGACAGCGGACTATAGGTGTTATATCTCAATGATGGGTTTTGGATGGGTTAGAACCTTCGTGTCGTCTCCCAATTCCTTTGATTCACCTCCGCCAGCACCGACGCCACCGCCAATGAAACTTTCCGAAATGATCGGAGTCCTACCAATCGACTCAACACTGTGTTTTGAACTCAGAACTGGGACTCCCCAGCGACGCCGTGAGCTGGGTTCGCGCAAGCCGCACCCAAGCCGCACCACAAACTCTAAACAATGAGGTATGAGGTTGGCTCGAACTGATCTGTAAATGCCCCCTTCTCTTGAAGTATACAGTATGATCCCACGACTGTCGCGCCAGGTCATGACATACGTCCGGCTGTGTGGCTGATTACGGCCTCGACCCCCCGTCGCCGAGTCCAGCCAATTGAAATAAAGGCTTTGCTTAGTCTGATCTCCCATGTTTTCTCGTATCGACCAGGTGAAAAGTGAGTACCTCGTTTTAGTTGAGCGCCCCTTCACAGTCGATCTCAGTAACTTCTGCGACATGCAGTTTCTTTGCTCTAGGGACTACAATATACCGGTGTGCCTTGTACTTGCCGTCGGATAACGCAGATTATTCTCATCATCCCTTGCCAGATTGTACAAACGTCGAGGCAGGTTTTGGGCGGATGATTTTTGGGCCCTATTCGCATTCGTCGCTCTGATTATCCAGGTGTTCGGAGTGTTTCTCCCTGTGATTATTCCCGTCAGGCCTCAACCCAACTCACTGACAAACAAGTCTAGGTGAATAATTTCTCGAAAACAGCACGCATAACAAGTGTGACCTTCTCTAAAAATCTCGTTCATCTGCTTAACTGAATGTTCGCAGTGTACTACTTAATGGGCACAGCATTCTATTTGATCATCTGGTCTGTTAATTGCCAGAATGCTGATGGATAACTTCCCCTAACACCTTACCTGAAGGGCGTCCCGACTGAGCATTCTGTTCAGTATCGTTCGGATCGAGCCATCTGCCCGACGACGCAGGCTACTGTTCTGGGTCGCTGTTACCTTTGTCGCAACTGCACTTTTTTTGCTTGGACAAATGTTTTGGATTTGCGAGTCGAACCCCTCATGGAAGAATTCCGAAAGTGTACAGTGTGAGTTGCCTTTACAAGTCGGCATCTGCCAGATCATCAGTCAGTTCACACAATTTCAACTTTTGGAGATTCTGCTTATGTGGCATGCGTAAAAAGCGGATGTTATCTCCGACTCGATCTTATTACTCGCCCCATTGCCATTGTTCCGGAACCTAATTGACAAATCCTTGGGTTATAAATTAACCCTCCTGTTTTCGAGTTGCGTGGTGACCACAATTGTATATTAAACTGGTCCGGTTTAAGCAAACATTTACATTTCACCAGGTATCGCTTGTACATGCCGTCTTCATCCTCACTCACTACGACACAATGATCTTCATTTCAGCCATAGTCGAGGTACGCACTGGGATTCGTTGTTCTTGGAGTCTCTTTTGATGGATCCAGGACTGTTTGAGCCTGATTGTTGCGAATATCCCGGTGGTCATAACAACAATGATAGATATTGTCGGTGAACCAGACCAGGTTCAAACTGGCAAGTCGGTTCAGCTCACCAGCGTATTTTGGTTCAGCGAAGCACAGACGACCGGAGCAATGGAGCTGCACACAATCGCCGAAAACTCCGTGAAACCCTCGTACGCCAAAAATACTGCGACCTCGGCTTGGAATCAAAATGACCTGCCTGTGAGTGAGGGGACAGTCGTGGATAGGTTGTCGTCTACAAAACCTGTAGTTATCCTCGTTGATCCGCTCCTCCCCATCTGATACACATTCTTTTATTTGTCCATTTGTCCTCGTTCCATGAGGCATAATTATAATATAAAACCACCATTGCGATGCTGAATAGATTTCGACAGCTCCCGTAGAACTGAAAACATGTACCAAGCTATGCTCGCATGGGTTCCCCTCTGCAGTTCTTATGTCACGGTTCACCTGCTGCAGGGTGCACAACACCCGGGTCACACCCATCTTGTGATCCAATGGCCACGAAGAATTTAGTCTGTTGTTAACCGGGCCACCGTGTTTGGTTTGGTGGCCGCGTTATTATATAATCGCCGGAGTTTGAAATTTTGCCATGCCTATTTAGCGCTCCAGGACCCCCCATCCTTAAACTTTGAGAGAGAAGGGAGATTTAAATCCATGTCAGACCCCAAATCTGTCCTCAATTTTTTATTTTCAACTTCCATTCTCGCGGAATAGAAAGAGCAGATTATGTCAGGATTTGTCATCTGTTAAGCCATCAAAGTTCAAACTCGTGGTTCTTCGACTCTGCCGCCGCGAGTTAGGTGCTCAATTTATGCTAATAAAAATACTAATATGACTTCCACTGGTTGAACATTTCAAGTTTTTCAGTGAAAAAAATTGGTGAAAAATGTCTATTATTTTTCACACTTGTTTTCACTGAAAAAGCTTTTGCAGCACTTTTTGGCTTCTTTCAAAATATTCACCTTAAAAATGAAAAAGTGGTGAAAACATTCTAAATTTTTCACTTATGTTGTCAGTGAAAAAAGTGTGAAAAATAATGGATCAAATTTTTCACTGAAAAACTTGAAATGTTCAATCAGTGTTCATATTTGTGAACAACTTGTTCTGGAATGCATACCAGCATCCAAATTGTTTTTGTGATTTGTAATAACGCGGCCAGCGATCGACGCATCAACCTTTTCGAGAGACTACAACATGCGAGGTATGAGCACTCTATTGTTGTAGCATCTGTTTATAAGAGACTATGAAGAATTTGCAGTTGCCCGTGTTCTGACAGAATTAAAAAATAAAGTAAGAATATAAGGTACACTCAGCCGGCTGTACAAATTGTTGTAAACATATTATTTTATTACCCTGGTAATGCAAAAGCTGGCATTCAAAAGGCCCATATGCAATGAGGGGCTTCTGGATCTCCTGTGGTTTAGAACTAGCAGATGCAGCTCGGAGCGCTGTACCGATGTGGAAGTGCAACTTGCTTCGCTTGTCACCTTCGAGTCCCGAGCCACTTAGGCTCGTCAAACAAATATATCTGTGCAGTGCATTCATTTTTGGCTTTGTTCTTCCATTCACTCCAACAATCTCATTTTACACTTGGGCTTGGGGGCCATTGCTGGTGCATGGCAAAACTCGTCTGGCTTCCGGCCTTTTTATTTTTAATTGAACATGGATAACTTGAATTCCAACTACTGAGTTGTCCCCAAAACCAATATCCTCAATCCCTCGGAGTGCTGCGCCTGCTTGAAAATTTCACACCTTCGTTCAATTCCTCCCTCAATCCTTGGAGTGCTGCACCTGCTATAATAATTCATGCTTCTGTTCAGTCCAAAAGAATTATCTGCAATCCCTCGGAGTGCTGCTTGAAAATTTCACACCTTCGTTCAATCCCTCAATTCTCGGAGTGCAGCACCTGCTTGAATATTTCATGCTTCCATTCAGTCCAAAAGAAATATCTGCAATCCCTTGGAGTGCTGCGCCTGCTTGAACATCTCATGCTTTCGTTCGCATTTGTGTATGCCTCCTCTCCAATCAAGAATAAAAAAACACCAATCTTTCAGTGTGATGTCTGACTAAATCTCTCAAGACATTCATTCAGGATCCTGGACTCAGAACGAAATTCAGCTCCAATCCCTCAGAGTGCTGCGCCTGCTTAGTGCCTGCTTAAACATTTCGAGGAAATACATGGGCTTTTCAACTGGATTTAAAACCATTAAAAATTATCACTCAGAATGCGATTAGCATCGTGAAATTCACTCATGCTCGTGTCGTATTTGTCTATGCCGAAGTACGAGACTTCTAATCATCCCCAATATGGCCGTATCTCATTCTACAACTTGAAAAATCTCCGAACCTAACTCGAAATGATAGTCCGAAATCCACCAATCGCAAAGAGGATTCTGATTCCAGCCCATCAACTACCAAGCTATGGGCATTCTTGTACCATTTACAGGTGAGAAGGATCGCTGCAGAGTAATTCACACATTGCCTACTGATCAAACCTCAATTATATTCCACAGAGCAAGGCTCTACTGCTGGCTATCTGGGCCTTTAAATAGGATTTTTCGATGCTGGAGGTGCGTCAAGTGACCCCATCATTTATCTTGACTCATTTAATCTGTTGTTCGAGTCGGTATGTTGAGAAATAATACTAAGGCCCTCCGGGCACCCCTGGTACCTCTTTCCGGACCAGGTACCCGTACACCAGATTTGTTTGTCAATTCTATGATATCATATTCCGAGAAACTTGAAAATGGCTCAAAGATTCCCTCGGTCCCCGCTTGCGCGTGCGCGCAAGCGGTGACCAGCTCACATCGAGCCGGCAGATGCCAGACCTGATTTGGGAATGAATACAGTGTTGAATCTTCATTGTTTGAGTTTCTACTGGAGAGGAAAGTCGCTTTCAGTAGGAATATCTTTTGGATTTAATATTGTCCTTGAATTAATGAACAGCGGGCCATGCTATTTGTGTGAGGTACGAGCTAGTCTCATTTACAGACGCTAAAACAAAATGGTGCTCGTACCTCGCATGTTGTACTCTGTTGTAAACATCGAGCGACTGGTGGCCGACTTATTTCAAATCACAAAACAATTCAGATGCTGGTATGCATTCCAGAAGGGGTTTTTCATGAATGCGAAGTCTCATTAGGGTGTTTCAGACATCCCGATTTGAGGCCCAACTTGGGTCCCAACTTCGGACCCAACTTCACTCGAAGTTGGAACTTGAAATAGTTCGGGAACGAAGTTGGATGTCAAGTCGGCCATCGGACCACGACTTGACATCCAACTTCGACCCCAACTTCAAGTTCCAACTTCACCGAACCAATTTGGGGCGGCCGTTCTGCATCCCGGGACAAAAACATATCAAGTTGAGTCTTGAGTTGGGCACGAAGTTGGGACCCAAGTTGGGATGAAAAAGGAGATGTCTGAAACACCCTATTGGTATTTACTAGCATAAATTGAGCAAAATTTCCCAGCAAATCGCGACGGCAGAGTTGAAGAACCCCGATTCGGACTTTGATGGCTCAATGGATGGCAAATCTGGTCTTTTATTCCGCGAGAATGGAAGTTGAAAACAAAGGGTCTGAAGAGAGATTTGGGGTCTGACCTAGATTTAAATGGCCTTTGTCTCTCAAAGTTTGGGGATGGGAGTCCTTGAAGTTCTAAATAGGCATGCCAATGAGTAAATGAGTTTCTATCTACCATTTGATCGATAGAGGCGCACACCTGCGAGAGTGCCCGAGCGGCTCTGTTTTTGGTCCATAAAAGGATTTATCCTCGCTATTTAGTTTTTTATTGTAGGCGGTGGGTGGGGCTGAAGACGACACAGCGGGAAGAAGAGGGAAGGGCGAGTGACGATGGCCAGGTTGCAGGCACCATACATCAGTTTCGGGGGACAGACAGGAGACAGGGGACTGGGAGAGGTTTTTGAGATATTTATTTATCTATTTAATTTCGAGAATCCCACTGATGGCATCGGACCAGGAGGCTGAGAAAGGGTTTTTTGAGCGTACATTTAATTAATTTTGAGGATTTCGTTGATGCGATCATTGATGGTCGTGATTTGGAGATTTTACAATTCGCGTCTGAGACCTGGGTCCGACCCGTACCAGGAACTCAGGAGAGCCGGATTATTAGGTCAGGAACCAGGAGTTTATAATTGTTCGGAGCAGTTAATTAATTATTTTCGAGAATTTCCGTGATGGGATCAGTGATGGTCGTGATTTGGAGATTCGACAATTCGCGTTTGAGACCTGGGTCCGTAACCGGTACCAGGAATACATTGTCTGATATTGGACCTTATCAAATGTCGGAATAGCCCACCTGCGGGGCCAACTTTGTCTTCTCGTCGGCTTCGACCACGGTGAGTTGTCCATTTTTATTTTCCCTCTGCTTGTCACGATTTCATTTCAGCGTCCGATTTTTTTTTTTGGAATACGACAACTGCCCTCTATCCCAGTTACAGTTGATTCCGGGGGCCGTTTCAACAGTATATAAATTTCGATGAGTATATAATGTGAGTGTTTTTAACACCTGCATACACAGAAGCAGAGGAGTAGAGGAGTAGAGACGAGTATATAAGAGGTCGAGGGAGATTGTTTAGTTGAAGGTCACACATGTGTCACATTGCCGTCACGGCTTACCACGACCACCAGAATTTGTGCAATAACTTTCGGGGGAGATTTGGAGAGCATCCATAAAAATCAGAATGTTATATTGTCTATCCCAGACTCCACTCAAAGTGCCTTTACGAACAGCAGGTCAAAATTAACCGCATGGTGAACACATTTATCTCAACTTGGATTAAATCTGTCATTTAGCGCACTGCTCAGGCAATATTGTGGCTTTTAGTGCTCGTAGAGATTCGGCGTGGAGGAACATAAAAAACAATAGTATTTTGACGCGTAAACACGTCAGAAAACAGCTGAGAAACGCGAGAGGCGAGCAGTAGGGAACACCTGGGCGCTGTGATGATGACTGCGCCTCTGCTAGGTGCCGATAGGTGGTGGTAAGGGCAAGTAGAGTGTTCGTCCTTGGGGGAGATAATGGTGTCGCTGCGCGAGACTGTGGTAGCAGTAAAATGTGTGTGGTTTATTTAGAGGATTTTGATACGCCCCAGAGAATATCTGGTCGTACGGTGCGCTATTCTAAAGTATGGAGGAGAATCCGCCCAAAGTCTAGCCTTCCCTGAATTTTGTAACATGTCCCGTTCTACAATCCTGTCGAGGAGCGGACGACTGTTTAGATGTGATGCAGTTTCCGTTGTTATAAACACTATGGGACCATTCTCGGTTCTTTTGTATACAGCTACCCTTGGTCCTCCGACCTCTTCTAGGGTGCTTCGTGCGCTGGGAGGCCCTAAACTTGTTTTCAACGACTCCGCTCCTGTCTGCCGTTCCGTTCTTTCCAAGTCCGTTCCCTACTAAATTCTCTACAAATTGTCTTCTTCTTTCCGTTCGCAAGTTCTAATGAGCGGAGTCGGCTTCTTGAGAGCTGTGATGAAGGTCGATACCCGTTCCGTTCGTTGTGAGCGGTCGGGGAGTTATACAACTCGAGCGATGACTGGCGTGGTGCTCGAGAATGCTGTTATGTTGAGCGGTCCGTACAGCGGCGGACAATCCAAGGGTGGCGGGTCGATGTTCTGCCAGGCGCAGCCCTGGAGACCTTGTTTTCGTAGTCAGCGTACCCTGGAGAGCGGTACTTGCATATCACTTAAGATGCGCTGGTAGTTTTAGATGGGAAAATTAGATGTCTTTATTCGTAGCAGCATCTCGTATTTATAGGAAATTGACCCTCTAGCACTGCCTTCTGCACGTTCCTCTTGTCCTTCTCCGACTCATCGCATCCCGTTCCCTAAATTGGGACCGCCACATGCTCCTTTGACTGGTTCCGTCTGTCTTTGTGACTCGAAAGAGGTTCCCGCTCTGTTCCTGTGCTGCGCGTGGGAAACCCGCTCGACAAACACATGGTGCTCCAGTTTTCCGCTCTCAATTCTACATTCCTGGAGGCTGTGCGTGAATTCTCCGTTCGCCGAACGTGTGCTTCTTTAGTTGGGAATGATTTCCGCTCTCAGCTCTATGTTCCTGGAGGCTGTGTGTGAGTTCTCCATCCGCCAAACGCGTGCTCCTTTAGTTGGGAACGATTTCCGCTCTCATCTCTATTGTTTCAGAACCTGCGCGTAAGTTTTCCGCTCTTTGGACACATGCTCCTTGAGTCAGGAACAGTTTCCGCTCCTAGTTCCATATTCCAGGGCGTGAGTTTTCTGCCCCCTAGATCTCGTCTTGGTTGGCCCGTTCCTCCTTGATCTTGTTCTCCCCGTTCATTTTGTTGATACTCTTCCTGACTTGAACAACCTATTCCTTCTTGAAGGCCGCTCCACGAGCTCCATAACCATATCCTACTCGATTGTATTTTGTTTGGCGCCTGGCTCGGCTTCACCGGTGAGGCAAAGCGGAGGTGAGCGCGAGGCGGAGGTGAGGCAAGGCGGAGGTGAGCGCGAGGCGGAGGGGAGCGCGAGGTGGAGGGGGGCGCGAGGCGAAGCGGAGGTGAGGCAAGGCGGAGGTGAGCGCAAGGCGGAGGGGAGCGCGAGGTGGAGGGGAAACGCGAGGCAGCACGCAAAGTCTCTGTCGGCATGCAAAGTGTTGCTAAGTCACTCAAAGTGTTACTAGGTCGCACTCAAAGTCGGGCGCTGCACGCAGCAGGAAAATGAAAGGCGGTGCACAGAGTTGTGCGAGCGGGGAAAACAGAAGGCGGTGCGCTGAGTTGTGCGAGCGGGGAAAACAGAAGGGCACGCAGAGTCGCGTGTTCGCAAAATCGCCGAGTGGCCGTTGTAGTTTAAGGGTGCGCAGAGTCAGCGTGTTCGCAAAGTCGGCGAGTGGCCATTGTAGCTTGCAGAAGGGTGCGCTCCACTCTCAACTTCTGCCAATCAACATTTACGCGTGCCGCTCCGCTTCTTTTCCTGGGTGTGCGTTTAAGTTGGCTACATTTGTTGTGGTGCGTGCGGGGTCGGAAATGTGATTGAAAAGAGAAAGCTACCAAGCGGGTCGTAGCGCGACGGAATCCGTTCGCTGGTGCTGTCCTTAGTCGATTCACGTTGTGGCGCTCGGTTTTCCTGCTGCGTTCGGAGTTTGTGTGTGTGCCAATGTGTAAGAGTGTCGGATCGGAAATGTGCTTTGTCTGTATTTGGCGATGCCAATTCCACTTCATATGTGCCGTTCCAGAGCAATCACAAAGTGATGGCTCACAGCGCGTTGCCGACATCTGTCTGCATATGGATGGGACATTGGGCAAGACTGGCCGTTTCCAGTTGATTTCTTTAAAGCCATGATCTATGAACGCTCGACTATTGCTCTCGTGGCAGAATTTGCTTATGATGTTCTTGAGATGTTCTACGTGAAGCCTGTGCATCGATTGGATGACTGAACTGAGGTAGTATTGTTTGCTTTCCAGCTATTTTTTGCTTCTATATGTTGACTGGGTTCTACAGCATGACAGGAAACTGGGTGTGTGAGCTCGGCTCGGAAGATATATGGAGGTCAGAGATGATGGGGTACATAATGCCTGTAGTACTCCGGGATACTTCCTGAAACCGGTGTTCCTGAGTGGGACCGTGCCGTGTAATGCTACCTACCTACCTACCTACCTGCTGTCGGCGCTTGTGATGGGACCTAGATATTTCGGAAATCTGATGGGAAGGTCAGGGGCGCGGTAAGTGACTGATGTGACAGGCTCGTGGCGTCCCGCCTCTGCGAGAAGACAAAGGCACATATTTATCCCGCCCTGCCCCTGCATATTATTCACACCCGGGACACGGTAGTCTGGCGGCGGGATGTTAGCATGACTTGTTGTCAAATATAATTTGGTGAAACCAGTTTATTCCGTCTAGGTTCCGTAGCATATCCGGCTTTACTGCAAAGCTGTATTACATACCAGCAACTTTTTGAATGCCCTTTGGCCGGGAAATTTGACAGTTCACCAAAAAAGGAAGCTCGAGCAATCGTAAGCAACTAAGGGTGATGTAAAGTCCCAAAGCAGAAAAAAAGTCACAATTTTATACAAATTAGGCAACAATTCCACCACGGATAGGTCTACGTCACCTTCAAAATACCATCCAGTATGGCGGTAAAGCTGTGCAAAAAGACGAGTTGAAAAATAAAAATTTAAGACTCGTAATTTACTCACATTTTATTTACTCTTTCCTTTCAGATTTTGTCCACAGCTTCGCAAGCACAACTCTACGCATTCCAGTTCCGAGTCAATTTTTCCACCACTTTGAGTTTGATTTTTCATTCATTATGGAAACATTCTATTATTGCATTTTTCGGGCTGCACTTCACATTATTACACTTACCCATCCCATATACCACAGACATTATATTTTCTCGCTATGTACCGCCAACGCGACGAGTTTCTACTCAAGTCTTCGGGCATCTCAGACTACACTGGGGATCGATCTCGAAGTGGCTTGGGCACCCACATTTGGCACTGAACGGGGCAGCATACATCCCCCTATAACATCTTTGCGTAGTTCCTGGACTGCTCATTGGGCAAAGGTTTGACTTTAGCTGCGGCTTTTTGACCACGGGACACTCTTACCTACACGGTTTTGACACATCATATTTATTGTTTGTTCTGGACCCACACAGATTGCTCTCTTACCCTTGTACCACCACCTAAACAGCTATTTTCTGAGCATCTGCGAACAAATCCACTCTCATTTGATCATATCTGAGCTGAGTTTCATATATTCTTCACATTATTCTTATTCACTGATCTACGCCTAGGTTAGTTCAGCTTCGGTTGTCTTCTGAATTCTTACTGCAAGCCTCTACACCCAGCTGGCACGACCTTGTGACCTCAGTCCCTGAGAGGACAAACCCCTTCTTCCACACTGAACTCCATGCCTTCCAGTATGGTGTTAATAATATCAGCTCAGACTCGAAAAAGAACCTCACCCCGAGCATCTACTTCTGCTCTGTTCTCAACAAGCAATGTACGATCCCGGGTGTCCAGCACACAACGCTGCTTGGAGAGCCATTCCATACTGCCTACCTTCAATTCCCTCGTTAATATATATGAACCAAGTGTTATAAAACACCGTACCTTCGATATTAGAGAGCTTGTGCCCAAGCGGTGTGATGATGACTGCGCCTCTGCTAGGTGCCGATAGGTGGTGGTGGTAAGGGCAAGTAGAGAGTGTTCGTCCTTGGGGGAGATAATGGTGTCGCTGCGCGAGACTGTGGTAGCAGTAAAATGTGTGCAGTTTTATTTAGAGGATTTTGATACGCCCCAGAGAATATCTGGTCGTACGGTTCGCTATTCTAATGTACGGAGGAGAATCCGCCCAAAGTCTAGCCTTCCCTGAATTTTGTAACACGTCCCGTTCTACAATCCTGTTGAGGAGCGGACGACTGTTTAGATGCGATGCAGTTTCCGTTGTTATAAACGCTATGGGGCCGTTCTCGGTTCTTTTGTATACAGCTACCCTTGGTCCTCCGACCTCTTCTGGGGTGCTTCGTGCGCTGGGAGGCCCTAAACTTGTTTTCAACAACTCCGCTCCCGTCTGCTGTTCCGTTCTTTCCAAGTCCGTTCCCTACTAAATTCTCTACAAATTGTCTTCTTCTTTCCGTTCGCAAGTTCTAATGAGTGGAGTCGGCTTCTTGAGAGCTGTGATGAAGGTCGATACCCGTTCCGTTCGATGTGAGCGGTCGGGGAGTTATACAACTCGAGCGATGACTGGTGTGGTGCTCGAGATCGCTGTTATGTCGAGCGGTCCGTACAGCGGCGGACAATCCAAGGGCGGCAGTTCGATGTTCTGCCAGGCGCAGCCCTGGAGACCTTGTTTTCGTAGTCGGTGTACCCTGGTGAGCAGTACTTGCGTATCACTTAAGATGCGCTGGTAGTTTTTAGATGGGAAAATTAGATGTCTTTATTCGTAACAGCGTCTCGTATTTATAGGAAATCGACCCTCTAGCACTGCCTTCTACACGTTCCTCTTGTCCTTCTCCGACTCATCGCATCCCGTTCCCTAAATTGGGACCGCCACATGCTCCTTTGACTGGTTCTGTCCGTCTTTGTGACTCGAAAGAGGTTCCCGCTCCATTCCTGTGCTGCACGTGGGAAACCCGCTCGACAAACGCATGGTGCTCCAGTTTCTGCTCTTAATTCTTCATTCCTGGAAGCTGTGCGCGAATTCTCCGCTCGCCGAATGCGTCGTCCTTCAGTCGGGAAGTATTTCCGCTCTCAGCTCCATGTTCCTGGAGGCTGTGTGTGAGATTTCCGCTCTTTGGACGCATGCTCCTTGTGTTGGGAACAATTTCCGCTCCTAGTTCCACATTCCAGATCCTATGCGCGAGTTTTCCGCTCCTTAGATCTCGTCTTGGTCGGCCGTTCTTCCCTGATCTTATTCTCCTTATTCGTTTTGTTGGTACTCTTCCCGACTTGAACGGCCTATTCCTTCTTGAAGACCGCTCCACGAGCTTCATAACCATATCCTACTCGATTTTATTTCGTTCGGCACCTGGCTCGGCTTCGCCGGCGAGGCGGAGCGAGGCGAAGTGGAGCGAGGCGAGGCGGAGGTGAAGCGCGAGTGGGAGAACCAAGGGGGCGCGCAGAGTCGCAAAGTCAGGCGCACAGCAGGAAAACACAGGGCGGGGCGCAGAAAACAAAAGGCGGTGCACGTGCGAGCGGGAGAAACAGAAGGGTGCACAGACTTTGGAAAGTCGGCGAGCGGCCGTTGTATGCCAATCATATTTTACGCGCGCCGTTCACTTTCTTTCTTGGCTGTGCGTTTAAGTTGGCGATCGCAAAGTCGGCGAGCAGCGTTGCAGATAATCAGTATTTACGCGTGCCGTTCCGCTTTCTTTCTTGGGCGTGTGTTTTAAGTTGGCGATTGCAAAGTCGGCGAGCGGTTGTATGCCAATCAATATTTATGCGTGCCGTTCCACTTTCTTTCTTGGGTGTGCGTCTCTGGTTGGCCAATTTGCTGTAGTGCGTGCGGGGTCGGGATCCGTTTTATGTGAGTGCAATGTGTAAGGCGTCGGATCGGGAATGTGCTCTGTCCTTATTTGGCGATGCCGTTTCCGCTTCGTATGTGCCATTCCAGAGCGATCACAAAGTGATGGCTCACAGCGGCATGCAGCTTTTTCTTCTTCTTCCTCTAAAGGCCATTACAATTGTGTAATAGCATTGGGGTGTCGGAATTTGACTACCAGGCAGAATTTGTAAAAGCAGCATGTCGCTTGTCTCTATTTGGGTCGGCTCCTGCAGCTAAAAACATCCTCCAGACGACCTGTTTCCAAGGCCACTTGGAGTGCGGTTCCGTACCTACCGCCTTACAGAATTATGGCACTACAATGTCCTCAGAATCAAAACTTAAGTGAGGGTTTAAAATTGGCACACAGCAGCTCGGGCTTGCTGTAGAGTCATACTATAGTGTCAATCAGGACTCTAGAGAGGCCCTTACCTCCGCTCATTAACTCAGTGCGCAAAAAGTATCTCTTTTCCTTGTTTTACTCTACACAGACTTCCATTTTCATGCCCCATGCTCTCGTCCCTCTTTTTTTTTGAGCTTACACTTGGGCGTCTCCTGCCAACATGAGCTGGCAAGCTGCTCTTCGTCCTGCATCCCGTCCTTCAAGCTGTCCTGGACTTTCAAGTTCCCACCGTATTCTGCCGCAGCGCCAAAGTACACTGACTCTGCCGGGACGCACACAAGAGACCTTACCTCTTCTCCCTCTCTTTACCTCTCCATCTCCCTCCTTTCCCCACACAAGTCGAGTTCGGATCTAACTCTACCTTTGTGTTGGAACGAGGGGAGAGTTGACTCGATCCCATCAAAAAGATTAACTGATAGGATCATCATTGCCGATGGTTATCAAAGTCGGCTGTAATAGACCTCACCAGATCCCACCCTCCTGCTCAGTAGCTCTAAGCTGGGCCAGCTCGCGCTTGCGCTCATACAAGTCAAAACAGGGTTGGCCATCCATCTTCTATTTTTTCCCCATTTATTCCATTTTGCACTGTATCATCTCCGAGCAAACAGATTAGAAGTAAATCTTGCCTGAACCAACAGCGATTTATCATGAAACTATTGCCAACCATGGGCCAAAACTCATATATCTACGTACATGAATGGGTAATTATGCTTGGCAGTTCAAGTTCATTGAGGGCACTGCTGATAATGTAGCTTAATTTCCCATAAATGGGGAGAAAAGGCCAATTCTTCATGTTGACAACTTTCGAGTTAATTCTCGTTTTGCTGGAATCAGCCGATCCTGCGTACTGTATTATTGGGCCCTCCCTTTGTTGTGCGCTATATATAAATGGTCCAGGTTACAGTATACCTTTAACCAACGTATCCCGGGATGGCTGTGTTAAAATAATCTGTGCCTTCCTACTTGGTTGACCAGTACACGTATGTACAACGAGATACTGACGAAGCTAGTCTCGGACCAAACCCTCATGACATCCCAATTTGGGAACCCTGCCATGAGGGTCAGGGCGTAAGCCAACCACTTAGCCGGACCATTGCGCTATCAAGTTTTGATGGCTTTTTGATGGCAGTTACCACACCTATAATTCGCCTCTACATGCATATTTCACGTAGAAAAAAAATGGAAAGGCCATGAATTGAGTTAAATTGTGGCCAAAAGTCAACCACAAATGTTAGAACAGGTCTAGAGGGCAAGGGCGCTAAGAAATTGAGATGTTCGTTGATACACGTGACTGCATAGGTGTTTCCCAAAATCAGGCGCACAAACACGCCAAAAAAAAGGGAGCTCGATATCTATTTTTTCCAAGCCAAAAACATGTTAGGATGGTGTACACAAGCAAAATACAGGTGAAGAGACCGTGGTAACTACCATCAAAATTTGATAGCGCAATGGTCCGGCTAAGTGGTTGGCTTAGACAGAGTTCCCAAATATGTCATGAGGGTTTGGTCCGAGACTATGACGAAGTTGAACGGTCGGCGATGCGCTTGATGGCGCACACTCGGAACGTTCCGTTGCACCATAAATGGCACCATCACCGAAGAATTGATAACCGAGTTTTACCAATCCACTCTGGACTCGGTTGGAACCTGATTGGCCTGAGCCAGCTTGGTTTCAAACACAACAGTGGCAATCGCCGGCCATACATTCTCGATAGACGGGGAACTCGTGGCGGCTGTTCGGCGCTGGTAATTATAATCTATGCCGGAACATGTACTTTTTTGAACTCAGAGCTGGGACTCTCCAGCGACGCCGTGAGCTGAGTCCGCGCAAGCTGCACAAACTCCAAACAATGAGGTATGAGGTGCTCGAACTGGCCCGTAAATGCCCCTTCTCTTGAATTCACCACGAAGTATATGATCCCACGACTGTCCCGTGCCAGTTCATGACGTACGTCCGGTTGTGTGGCTGATTACGGCCTCGACCCTGAAAACAAGGCCCCGGGCCGTCGGCGGTTGCCGAGTCAACTAATTGAAATAAGGCTTTGCTTAGTCTGGTCTCCATGTTTTCTCGTACCGACCAAGTGAAAAGTGAGTACCTCGTTTTAGCTGAGCGCCCGTTCACAGCCAGTCTTCAGTAACTGCTGCGACATGCAGTTTCTTTGCTCTAGGGACTACAATATACCGGTGTGCCTTCTACTTGCCACCGGATGACGCAGATTCTTCCTTATCATCCCTGGCCAGGTTGTGCAAACGTCGGGGCAGGTTTGGGGCGGATGATTTTTGGGCCCTATTCGCATTCGTCGCGCTGATTATCCAGGTGGTCTCACTGCTTCTGCCTGTGATTATCCCCGTCGGGCCTCAATCCAACTCGCTGACGAACAAGTCCAGACGAATAATATCTCGAACACATCGGGTGTGAGCTTCTCTCAAAATCCCGTTCATCGGCTTGACTGAATGTTCGCAGCGTTCTACCTGATGGGCACAACATTTTATTTGATCATCTGGTCTGTTAATTGCCAAAATGCTGATGGATAACTTCCCTGACACCTTACCTGAAGGGCGTCCCGACTGAGCATTCTGTTCAGTATCGTCCGGATCGAGCCATCTGCCCAACGACGCAGGCTACTGTTCTGGGTCGCTGCTACTTTTGTCGCGGCTGCACTATTCTTGCTTGGACAATTGTTTTGGATTTGCGAGTCGAACCCCTCATGGAAGAATTTTGAAAGTGTACAGTGTGAGCTGCCTCTACAAGTTGGCATCTGCCAGATCGTCAGTGAGTTCACACAATTCAACTTTCGGAGATTTTTCTTATGTGGCATGCGTAAAAGCGGATGTTATCGCCGACTCGATCTTATTACTCGCCCCATTGCCATTGTTCCGGAACCTAATTGACAAATCCTTGGGTTATAAATTAACCCTCCTGTTTTCGACTTGTGTGGTGACCACGATTGTATGCTGAACTGGTCTGGTCTGAGCAAACATTCACATTTCAGCAGGTATCGCTTGTACACGCCGCCTTCATCCTCAGAGACAAAGACGTGAAGATCTTCATTTCAGCCATAGTCGAGGTACGCACTGGCATTCGTTATTCTTGGAGTCCCTTTTGATAGATTCAGGACTGTTTGAGCCTGATTGTTGCGAATATCCCGGTGGTCATAACAACAACCATAGATATTGTTGGTGAACCAGGCCAGGATCAAATTGGCAAGTCGGTTCAGCTCACCAGTGTATTTTGGTTCAGTGAAGGACGAACGACCGGAGCAATGGAGTTGCACACAATCACCGAAGACCCCGCGAAACTCTCGTACGCCATGAAAAATACTGCGGCCTCGGCTTGGAATCAGAATGACCTGCCTGTGAGTGAAGGGACAGCTGTGGATAATGTGTCGTGTACAAAACCTGTAGTTGTCTTCGTTGATCCGCTCCTCCCCATCTGATACACATTCTTTTATTTGTCCATTTGTCCTCGTTCTATGAGGTATAATTATAATATAATTAAACCACCATTGCGATGCTGAATAGATTTCGACAGCTCCCGTAGAACTGAACACATGCACCAAGCCACCCTCGCATGGGTTCTTGTGTACAACACCCAGGTCACACCTATCTTGCGATCCAATGACCACGAACAATTTGCAGCCGCCTGTGTTCTGAAAGAACAAAAAATAAAGCAAGAATACAAGGTACACTCAGCCGGCTGTACAAAGTGTCGCAAATGTATTATTTTATTACCCTGGCAATGCAAAAGCCGGCATTCAAAGGGTCCATATGCAATGAGGAGCTTCTGGATCTCCTGTGGTTTAGAACCAGCAGATGCAGCCCGGAGGACTGTACCGAACTCCCCGCCTTCCGGTATGATGTCAATAATATCAGCTGAGATTCGAAAAAGAATCTCATCCCGAGCATGTACTTCTGCTCTGTTACGACGCTGCCTGGAGAGCCATCCCGTACTCCCCGCCTTCGATTCCCTCGTTAATATGAACCAAGAGTTATAAAACACCGCACCTTCGATATTTGGGTCGGCTCCTGCGACTAAAAGCATCCTGACGAGGTCCAGATGACTTGTTTCCGAGGCTGCTTGAAGTACGGTTAGGACCCCCAACAACCAACCCAAATGCCTGATACGCAAAATTTTGAGTTCGGATAAAAAATGCCCCAAAATCGCCCAATGCCTAGCCAAATTCGGCTAAAATCAGATTTGGGGCGCCAATGGCTGACCCAGAATTCGGACAAAGTATGAGGATTAGTAGGCAGGCCAGGTCCAAGTCCGGATAAATTCCCCAGGGGTGAGCGAAGAAGCTGTAGTATATTGAGCCTTTCCCCTCACTTGCATTGGTATTTTAGGTTAATGGTTCATTCCTCTACTCGCATAACATGTGGTCAGCGGGAGCATGCGGGCGTGTGTTCAATATGTCTTTTGGCAGGATTTTGCCGTCAGCCGCAGTTCTCGCTGAACTTTCCTTCTTTCTTGACGCAAAATTATCAAATCCATCTTCATTCAGCAGCAAAGACATTGGACATTCTACATGCATTGAGGATTGTGAAGCATTTTTACGGGATGGTACAGGACTACAGTCGAGTTCCTCATATTGAATACCGTCGGGAAGGGACCCAAGGGTATTCCATATGACGGAATTCCATAAAGCAGAAATTGAATAAAAATTTGCTTTTTTAGAAACAATAAAATAATGTTTTTAGGTACTGGACAAGTATCTACTTCAAAAACAGCATTATTTCAGTTTGAACCTTTGCATCCTTCACCTCCTGCATTATAGTTGCTCGAAATGTGTGCAGATAACCTCCCAATGGCAACGCCACATCCAAATCCGGCCGATTTTGCACTATCAACTGCCGCCGTCGCTTCTGTCTTTTTGAGCTTGAACACCTCCTATGCTGGCGCTTCCTCGTCTTCTGCATCATCGTCAGTCTGCTCTCGAAGATATTCTAGAATTTGTCGGGTTCCTGCGTCTCCTTCAGCAAACCGAAGGAATTCCGAGTCCGTATCTTGTCCAATCAACGGATCGAGGAGTTCGTCAGTTGGTGCTGCTTCTCCCCGAATGCAGCGGTGCTCGAGCAATTGAATAAGTGTGTGTTGGTGAAGGCCTTCTCTGCTTCCTTAAGATGATGGCCAGGGAGAGTTAAAAAAAAAAAAGATAGATTATTTCTGCGCAATGAAGATGCATAATGCACAAAGCACCGATGCAACTGTGATCAGGAAGTCTGAAAGTTACCAAAACTGGTTACTTGACCGTCCAAGTACCATTTTTAGCCACCTGTCCAATGGAATAATGGCCCCCTGAGCCGATTCCGTACTCCAGATGACGGAAATTGGAATATTGCCCTATCCCAAAGTAGGACAGGCCCAAAGGCGATTCCATACGAGGAACTCAACTGTACCAATTGGAAAGTGGCCGACATAGCTGAAGCTGTCAAATCGCTCACGGCGAGGAAAAAGGCCGGTGGAGGTGGAAAAAGCAAGAAAAAGGAATATTTTCTGAATGTATAGTGTGAGGGGAGGAAAATACGATTTTTAAGGCAATTTTCGCGACTTTTTCGAAGGCCTGATACAAAATTCGGATAAAATCTCGCCGTCTGCGGGGCCTGAGCCAAATTCGGATAAAAATCGCCCGATCAGGCGTCCGGATAAATAACCAAAAAATCTGAGAATTTTGTATCAGGCATTTGGGTAGTGGATGGCAGGGTCGTGTGCGGTTCTGTACCTACCGCCTTACAGACTTATGGCAGTACGATGTCCTCAGAATCAAAACTTAAGCGAGGCTTTAAAAATGGCCTACAGCTCGGGCTTGCTGTGGACTGATCTTACAGCGCCTGTTGAGACTCGAGAGAGACCCAAGAAAGACGCAAAGCCCGGAGACGTGGGCCGGGTCGGACAGCGCGTTAACCTCAAGCTTTTCCATGACGTTCGCACAGCCATTAGAAGCGCGTGGCGGTGCTGATTAAAATAAATTAGTAAAACAGATCGAAATTTTATGGATTTCATCTAGATCTGTATTACTCTCAAACTAAACACATATTTGTCGGCAGAGCCGTGCCAGCAAGAATATTATATACAAAGACTCAGCCGGCGTGCCGTGGGAAGCCGGTTGCACGGCCAGTGTGCTACTGCGCAGGCATAAATACATCCAAGATGTAGCTCTTACAGTAGTACAGTGCAATTCGGCGCAGTGCAATGCAAAGTGCGTGGCTGACCGCTCTTTGCATTGGAGTGCATTGATTTACATTGGTATGTATGCCCTGGATGTATTTGCTTTGCATTGGATATGAACTGGAAAAATTTGCTTTGCATTGGAAGTAAACTGGAAATAATTACTTTCCACTGAAATGCGCAGATCTGCATCCAATGCAACCCTATTTAATTGGGTTTGCATCATATTTCAGTCCGATAAAACCAGTCATGTAAAACTGCTCCTGAAACTAATGATTTCAGGCCTACTTATTCTCTTACTGATACTAATAAGTTCAGAAACATTTTTGAGCGCCGCGAAACAACTCTATTTCCGGAGTGAAATTTGAGGTCCCAGCTGTCCATTGTGAAAATGAGCCCGAGACATGTTCATTCCTCGCTATTAAGCAACTTTTAAGTTTTCTACTTACAGCTATTGGCAGTACCGAAGGCGCGGTCGAAAAAATTTCTGGTTTCGGAAGTTTTCAAAGAATTATCCATACCTCGGCCAGTTCTTTATGGATTTGGATGAAACCATGCTAGATGATTCGCGCTAATTCGTGCGGAATTAGTGATAGAGAGAAACCTGTGAAAATATTTCATATTGGATGATGTAGGATTTTGGGCCACTTTCGAGATAAATGCTGTCTAGCGAGGTCCAGGCATGTTCAAACAACACGTTTTTTTTGCAACGAATGGCCTATATAGATTTAGAAACATGTCATAGAGTCAGAGCTTTGAATAATTTAGTCTGTGATGCTTGCAGTCAGGTCGGGATAACAGGCAACCCAGCGGGATCTGAAATATTGTGGAGATTCAGTCAAACACGAGATATTATGTACTTTTGCCTCTATGATCTGCTTGAGAATGTTAACAAGTCTTCCCTAGCTAAAATTTAGACAAGTAGGACATGAATTGGGCATGCCACATCAGATTCATCTCCAAAAAGCCTCAAAAAGTCAGATCATCCAATTATGAGATATTTCTACAAGATGCTTTCTATCACTGATTCCGCACGAATTAGCCCGAATTATCTAGCATGGTTTCGTTCAAATCCACGACGAACTGACTGAGTTATGAGTGATTCTAAATTGAAAACATCTGAAACCATAATTTTTTCAACTGCGCCTTCGGTACTGCCAATAGCTGTAAGTATCCCTGACAGTGTTGGCGTCAAGGTCAAGATCGGGACTCGGCTGTTGGACCGGATTTCCGGTGTGCATATAGTCCTGCCCTACAAAGATGAGCTTGTCGGCCTGAGTGCAGGACAAGGAAGAGCAGAGTCGAGACATGGGCTGTCCGTTGGAGATTAGATTAGATCTATCAATGTACAGCAAATGTACAGCCACTTGTCAAGTATCTCTTTCCTCGACTGACAGTGACAGCTTTGCTCGTCCCGCGTCCCACCCTTGTTTGGTCCTTTCCGATCGATCCGGACTTTCAAGTTCCCGCGGCCGCTGCATTTTGCCGCGGCGCCAAAGTACACTGAATCGGCCTCCCCCCATATACACAAAAGACTTTACCTCTTCTCCCTCTGCTCTTCAATCTTGAATCTTCACCTCTCCATCTCCCTCCTTGCCCTCACAGGTCGAGCTCGGCTCCGATTCTACCCCTTGTTGCTACCTTGTGTTGGAAGTTCCTGGAACCTTGGCCTCGGATCGGCTCGAACCAGCTTGGTTTCAAGCACAACAGTGACCTACAGTGACAATGGCCGGCCATACATTCTCGATCCTTGGCACAGACGGGGAACTCGCGGCGGCCGCTCGGCGCTGTTGACAGTGGTAATTATAATATATGCCGGAACATGTACTTTTTTGAACTCAGAACTGGGACTCCCCAGCGACGCCGTGAGCTGAGTTCGCACAAGCTGTACACACTCCAAACAATGAGGTATGAGGTGCTCCAACTGGTCTGTTAACGCCCCTTCCCTTGAATTCACCACGAAGTATATGATCCCACGACTGTCGTGCCAGTTCATGACGTACGTCCGGTTGTGTGGCTGATTATGGCCTCGACCCTGAAGACAAGACCCCGTCGGCGGTTGCCGAGTCCAACTGATTGAAATAAGGCTTTGCTTAGTCTCCCATGTTTTCTCGTACCGACCAGGTGAAAAGTGAGTACCTCGTTTTAGTTGAGCGCCCGTTCACAGTCGATCTCAGTAACGGCTGCGACATGCAGTTTCTTTGCTCTAGGGACTACAATATACCGGTGTGTCTTGTACTTTCCGCCGGATGACACAGATTCTTCTCATCATCCCTTGCCAGATTGTACAAACGTCGAGGCAGATTTGGGGCGGATGATTTTTGGGCCCTAGTCGCATTCGTCGCTCTGATTATCCAGGTGGTCGGAGTGTTTCTCCCTGTGATTATTCCCGTCAGGCCTCAACCCAGCTCTCTGACAAACAAGTCCAGGTGCATAATTTCTCGAAAACAGCACGCATAACAAATGTGACCTTCTCTAAAAATCCCGTTCATCTGCTTGACTGAATGTTCGCAGCGTACTACTTGATGGGCACAACATTTCATTTGATCATCTGGTCTGTTAATTGCCAGAGTACTGATGGATTACTTCCCCTAACACCTTACCTGCAGGGCATCCCGACTGAGCATTCTGTTCAGTATCGTTCGGATCGAGCCATCTGCCCGACGACGCAGGCTACTGTTCTGGGTCGCTGTTACCTTTGTCGCAGCTGGACTTTTTTTGCTTGCACAACTGTTGTGGATTTGCGAGTCGAACCCCTCGTGGAAGAATTTTGAAAGTGTACAGTGTGAGTTGCCTTTGCAACTCGGCATCTGCCAGATCGTCAGTGAGTCCACACAATTTCAACTTTTGGAGATTTTGCTTATGTGGCATGCGTAAAAAGCGGATGTTATCGCCGACTCGATCTTATTGCTCGCCCCATTGCCATTGTTCCGGAACCTAATCGACAAATCCTTGGGTTATAAATTAACCCTCCTGTTTTCGAGTTGTGTCGTGACCACAATTGTATGTTAAACTTGTCCGGTTTAAGCAAACATTTACATTTCACCAGGTATCGCTTGTACATGCGGTCTTCATCCTCATTCACTACGACACAATGATCTTCATTTCATCCATAGTCGAGGTACGCACTGGCATTCGTTGTTCTTGGAGTCTCTTTTGATAGATCCAGGTCTGTTTGAGCCTGATTGTTGCGAATATCCCGGTGGTCATAACAACAACGATAGATATTGTCGGTAAACCGGACCAGGTTCAAACTGGCAAGTCGGTTCAGTTCACCAGTATATTTTGGTTCAGCGAAGCACAAACGACCGGAGCAATGGAGCTGCACACAATCGCCGAAGACCCCGCGAAACCCTCGTACGCCAAAAATACTGTGACCTCGGCTTGGAATCAGAATGACCTGCCTGTGAGTGAGGGGACAATCGCGGATAGGTTGTCGTCTACAAAACCTGTAGTTATCTTCGTTGATACGGTCCTCCCCATCTGATACACATTCTTTTATTTGTCCATTTGTCCTCGTTCCATGAGGCATAATTATAATATAATTAAACCACCATTGCGATGCTGAACAGATTTCGACAGTTCCCGTAGAACTGCACATGTACCAAGCTACGTTTGCATGGGTTCCCCTCTGCAGTTCTTATGTCACCTGCTGCAGGGGTCACACCCATCTTGTGATCCAATGGCCACGAAGAACTGGCATTCGCCTGTGTTCTGACAGAATAAAAAAATAAAGAATATAAGTACACTCAGCCGGCTGTACGAAGTGTCGCAAATGTATTACTTTATTACCCTGGTAATGCAAAAGCCGGCATTCAAAGGGTCCATATGCAATGAGGAGCTTCTGGATCTCCTATGGTTTAGAGCCAGCAGATGCAGCTCGGAGCGCTGTACCGATGTGGAAGTGCGACTTGCTTCGCTCGTCGCCTTCGAGTCCCGAGCCAGTTAGGCTCGTCAAACAAATATATCCGTGCAGTGCATTCATTTTTGGCTTTGTTCTTCCATTTGCTCCAGCAATCTCATTTTACATTTTATTTACTCTTCCCTTTCAGATTTTGTCTACAGCTTCGCAAGCACAACTCTACGCATTCCAGTTCCGAGTCAATTTGCCCACCACTTCGAGATTGATTTTTCATTCATTGTGGAAACATTCCATTATTGCGTTTTTCAGGCTGCACTTCACATTATTACACTTACCCATCCCATATACCACAGCCATTATATTTTTGCACTATGTACCGCCAGCACGACGAGTGTCTACTCATTTCTTCGGGCATCTCGTACGCTGGGGATCGATCTCGAAGTGGCTTGACACCCATTTGGCACTGAATTGGGCAGCGTACATCTCCCTATAAATGTCTTGCGTAGTTCCTGGACTACTCATTGGGCGAAGGTTTGACTTCAGCTGCGGCTTTTCGACCACGGACACTCTTAGTCTCTCCTAGACAGACTGCGTGAAATAACGCGCTTTTGACAAAGTTTATTTAGGGTAAGATTTCAAACTCCGACGATTATGTAATAAGATCCTGACCTGAGCGGACCCCCGCGGTAACAACAAGGCTAGGACACTGTTACCTACACGGTTTTGAACATCATATTTATTGTTTATTCTGGATCCACACGGATCGCTCTCTTACCCTCGTACCACCACTATACATCTACCATACTGAAAGGCAGGGTATGATAGAAAATATATCAGTATGGTGTTAATAATATCAGCTGAAACTCAAAAAAGAACCTCACCCCGAGTATCTACTTCTGCTCTGTTCTCACCAAGCAATCGTACGATCTCCGGGTGTCCAGCACACGACGCTGCTTGGAGAGCCATTCCATACTCCCCGCCTTCAATTCCCTCGTTGATATATATGAACCAAGAGTTATGAAACACCGCACATTCGATATTTGGGTCGGCTCCTGTGGCTAAAAGCATCCTGATGAGGCCCAGATGACCTGTTTCCGATTCTCCGAGGCCGCTTGGAGTGCGGTTCCGTACAAGTTCCGTACCTACCGCCTTACAGAATTATGGCAGTACGATGTCCTCCGAATCAAAACGTAAGTGAAGCTTTAGAAATGGCCCGCAGCAGCTCGGGCTCGCTGTAGAGTCATACTATCGCGTCAATCAAGACTCGAGAGAGGCCCAAAGTTCCGGCCGGCCCGGAACCTTAAGCTTTTCCATGACGCATTTGCAACCACTAGAAGCGCGTGGCGGTGCAGATTAAAATAAATTTTAACGGATCAAAAAATTTTCAATAAAATGACGCCACTTTTTTTTCCATTTTTCATTTTGAAACAGTGAAAGAAAAGATATGAGTTTCACGTCAGGGGGAGAAGACGGTCGTACGACTTGAAGCTTGAAGGCAGAAAAGATAGGGGCGACTGGAATTCGAAAACAGACACTGACAACTGACAGACGCGCGAGTCACAAGTACATGCACTCAAGCGCACTTCAAGCGCGAGCAGTTACGAGCAGGTATGACCCAAAGCAGGCAGGGGGATGGGGACGGGGCAAGAATAAGGCAAGAACCTCAAATAAAAATAATAAAGACTTAGATTAGATACTTATACAGCACGCGTACGTACTCAGTGCTACACTAGCGTACGCAATTGTACCTGGATAATGAGAGAGGGAGAATGAATGACGTCGTGAGGGGGAGACGGAGACATGATGAGATCCAAGCGAGGTGGGGCAAGGGTAACGGTAAACGGACGGAATGAAGGTGTCGACTCGGAGTGCGTTTCAGAGTCAGAGGCAGAGGTAGAGACGGGGTATGTACATCGGCAGTGACATTGGCATTGCTGGGGTCTATGGGGTGTCGGTGGGCTATCGACGGGTGGGTGGGTTATCAAGTGTCGGGTGTCGGGTGGGTTATCAAGTGTCGGGTGTCGGGTGGGTTATCGAGTGTCGGTGGTCGGTCGGGTCGGGTGTCGGGTATCGCCTAACAGGCACGCAAACACGCTCAGATCCACTCCCGCTTCGTGCGCACCACCCGTGCGTCCAGCAGCCCCGCGTCCAGCGGCTGTGGCTCAGGTGCGGCCTGCGACTGCACGTACGCCGGCGCATACGGCGGCACCGCCGGCGACACGGCGGGAGACACATACGGCGACGGCGACGGCGACGCCTCCAACACGGGCGCACGGACCCACACCTCCGCACTTGTCCCGAGCAGGCTGTTCGCCGCCGCCGGGCAGTGTACGGGCGCGTACACAACGTCCGCAGCAGCCACACCGCGCGGGAGCGGCAGCAGGCGGATGCGCTGCGTCTCGCCACCGGCTCCGCCCTCGCCGCCGGCCTCGAGGGCTTGTGTCTGACGGACGAGCACGGCGTAGTGTGCGCCAACGGCGAGGAGGAAGTGCAGGCGCACGACGGTGAGGACCACGAGGCCCGCGAGGAGAACGACGGCGGCGTGCTCTAGGGCGCGCTCGCACGACTCGTCGGGGCTGACGGCGCTACCAGGGGCGTAGGAGAGAAGGATGGAGAGAAGGGCCCCAAGCTCGGGCTGCTCGCACGCGACGCGGGCGGGGGCGCGCGCGGCGAGGCCGGCGAGGACGGTGAGGAAGGCGGTGAAGGCGAGGTCGGCGGACGAGCAGTCGCGGTAGAGGCGGACGTGCGAAGGTTTGTTCTGTAGTACGGTCAGTATATTCACGGTTAATTAGACAGAGAGGAATAGGGTGTTTCAAGCCGACGCCCAAATGAATCATAAGTGGACAAGCGGAAACCCGTGTCCTCCAGTAGGTGTCCTAGGACCCCTAGATGTGTCAGGGCTCAGATTCCCAAGCGATTCCCAAACGACATCCCCCACATCCAAGGTAGGAATTGCGCTCGTCCAGAGCGGTTCTCCGCCTCCAACGTGCCCCCTGACATCCGGAAACGCCTCCTCCAGGAGGTGTCCTAGGATCGGAACTTGGACCCGTCAGGGAATGCCAAATGTCTGATTGTGGTCACCGGACATCCACCGCCGATCGCAAACGACATCCAATCTCCGCAGTCCGCATCCAGAGGCCGGAGTCGTACTCGTCAGAGCTGGTCCTCGCCTCCAGCGCAGCCCCGACATCCGCATTCCGCATTCGGCACTTGAATGTACCGGGGAGTTATTTGGCTTTCATTCGACTGCGACGTCATCCAGACTTGCTCCCCCGGCGTCATGGCTTCTCCGAAACACCCTGCCTGCCACCGTAGCAAAGACGAGACGACGCACCCTTAGCACCCCAAAGAAGCCCACGAACGAGACAAAGGCGGCTGCGAGGAGATACAGCGCGAGGAGACCCAGGAGCACGCGCAGGCCGTCGAACTTCCACGCATCGAGCTCGCTCTCTGCGTCGAGCGCCCTCAGGGTGCTCCACGAGCCCGCAAGCTGCAGAGTCAGAAACGAATTGATGAGCCCGCCGGCGAGGGTGATGACTAGGGATGCGGATCTGTGTAGGATAAAATACATTAGTATGGGGAACGGGATGCGGGTGGGACGAGGAGGAGGACTGACTTTGCGAGGCTGGGCATGGTGGGCGGAGGAGAAAGGCTAAGCGGCGGCTGACAGAGCCGAGGATTATGTCAGACCACGTCAGAGATGATTAGTCAGCGCCGTTTTCTTTTTCTTTTCTCGTGCCACCTTGGTTGTCTGGACTCGGTGGAATCTCGTCCCATTTTTTTTGGATTCCATGACTCGAATGCCGCGGGTGCCTTGCGCCGGATCCCTATACTTGACGAAATTCCCTAACCGTGTCGTAAACTGGCCACACGAAAAAATCAACATGAACGGGCGTCGCGCGCGGGATCTGGAAAGGTATCACGGCCATCGAACCATGCCGTTGTTATCCCCTACCCAGAACAGCCCCTTGGTCTTTCAGAATGTCTCAGCTGGCAATTTGTTTTGTGTCTGAGCCCACTTTCGACCATTCAATTCAATCTGAATCTCAGGCTCTCAGTATGCTACTAGAGTATAACTTGAATTACAATCGATCTCTCTCCCATACTGCTACGAACTCCGCCGTTGTTCTTGGCCTCGGTTTCAGCTTCGGCGGATCGCGGGAATTGCCAGCGGTATTCCCTCATTGACCGTATTCAGCCGAAGTTACCTCCTAGTCTGGCGTCTAATTTAAAGGCGCCTTGACACTCTGGATCTTATTCCGGTTCTTTCAGCAAGTTCCTTTCATTTCAAAATTCCATCGGGCAAAACGGGCAACACGGGCAAAACTTGGCCTTGGCGACGTGAAGTCTACTCTCTCCTTCTAATGTCAAACGTTCCATAAACAAAACGAGGGCCTTCCAGATTGTGAAACCGGCGCCCGCCAGAACATTAAGTCTGCAACACACAATCTTTTTTTGTAGTCCTTTCTTTTACAACAAGCTCTGAATCACTCATCAGAAAATCGGGCATTTTTGTCCGGCGGCCTATACGGGCGATATTTGGTTCGTGATAAGCAGCGACCGAAAATCTCTAACTTTAAACTGTGTCTGGGTCTGGGACTGATTTTTGTGGGTGAACGTTAATGTTGTGAATGGTTTTTATAATTTACAGACAATCTCAAAAAAGAAAAAACTCAAAGCGACAGTGAGTGCCTCGACCGTTGACCCACTTGGTCATGATCCACACGTAAGTTTTTGAATGATCTACAGTAAATTCAGTTCTGCAGAGGCGATCTAGATATCCAGTTATGCAAATATCTTGATGCCGCGGCGGATCTCCAGCCCATTCTGGTAGATCCTGGAGTGTTCCGAATAGTTTCGAGTCTGCGCTACCGACGCCACAGCTTATATTTCGATTTTTGGTTGAGACTTGTCTTGTTTGACCTTGAACCTAGTCCCCTCTTGTGACTTGCGCCCTTGTTGGCCTTGGATTATGAAGATGTACAACCTCTGGACAGCGAACTGAAACTCTTTCAACCAGACGGGACTCGGGGCGACTTTTGTTTTAATTTGAGGCTGTTGGGACATTCAACCGCTGCTATTAGTATCAACTGCGCTACTGGATGGCTTAAACTGAATTAAACTTGAACCCGATTACTCAGTACTTACAGCTGGCCATGGGCGGCGAGCTACACGTGATGGCGCCGGTAAAGGCTCCAACCGTTTCCGTTTAATTTGCTCAAGGTAGCAAACAGTTTACAAACCGTTTGCAAGGGGTTCAAACAGTTGTCGAAAGTCAATCGCCTACTAGTACCACGCCTTGGTGGATGTTCTCTGGGTCAACATTTCAGCCAAAAGGGTTCATAAGAGGGTTCACGGCCATTGCGTAGCACCAAAGCAAAGAGATCACCGACTGGCGAGACCTTCCAAATTAATACAAAAAGTGTGTTGCATTCCACGACCATCTCGCCGACCCAACCATCGTGGGATGCTTCTTGGTCAACAGCTGAGTACCAGGTCATTCAATATAGTATTCATGTTCAGAATGGTCGTATTATTTGATTTGACCGTTCCAGACAGGTGCGATAGTATGCTGCGAAAATAAACGGTTTTAAATTAAAGCTGTTTAAATACCGTTTCCGTTTGATTGCCCGGGTCCACAAACGAAAACTAAACTGCTGGAGCCTTTAGATGGCAGGCCATCATAGCGGCGTCCTGTTTAAACAACGAGGCGCGAGCTTCTTTATGTTGAAGCGCCTGGCAAGCGCCTGGTGTAGAAAAAATATCCGTGGGCACTCGTTATTTCCGGTCAACAAATACAACCGTCCTCTTAGCAATTCCTTTGGACCTACTTTGCTACTCGAGTCCTCAGGTCGTCTCTGCGATTATCTGGGTTCATTTGGGATTACTTTCTCTCCTGTGACTGATCATGATGGAACTCAAATGAGCTGTCTTCGGCTGACACCTCATCAACTTGCGGGTCCGCCCGTCACTGTATACAGTAAACTGCCACGGTCAACTTCTACCGCTTTACTACTCTTCCGCCATCCGCTTTGCTGGCTTATGCTGGAGAAAGCTGCCGCGAATGCTCCGAGACCACCAAGTCGCTGGACGGTGTTCCGGAGCAAGTTGGTAGTTCGACTAACCCTCGCCGCAGTACTTTGGTTCATCTTCGGCAGACCCTTATTCCCGGTCCTCCACCTCCTTGCCAGAACACGCTTCTACGACTTCCCGCCGCGTGAGATCTTCGTGAACGAAACAGACATTGCCAGCGTGGCTAGTCGCAGCGACGTCGTGCAGCCGCTCATTGGTCTCAACGATACGTTCGACATCGCCGTGACTGTGTGGCAGCTGGCGACGGAGGAGGAGCAGGCCGCGCAGTCCAAGCTGCTACGGGAGCAAAAAAAGGGCAGCACAATATCTGACCTCGTGTTCGAATTTCCCCCATATGGTAACGTCAGTGCCACCATAGAGGCAGAGGATGCACTGCTCCATGCGTCGTACGCCGAGTCGTACGACCGAATCAGCGCCCTCGAGAAGACGATATACTCAGACATTGTGTTCCGTGGCGTCCGGTTATCCGATGTTGATATTCACGCCAATGTTTCGTTCACAATCCCGACAGAGGTTTTGTGAGTCCTGTTTTTTTTTCGGGTTAAAGATCTGTCTCCGACGCCCCAGATATCGCCCCCAGCCACAAGTATCCAGGCAACTACAACAATTTGCGAGCCTCCTTTGTCCTCATACCCCGCTCACCCTCGCCGTTGCACTACTACGAGAGGCACACCTCTTGGTTCCCGCCTGCGGTGCTACGACCGCGTTTCAGGAGTCTTCCGTGCGTACTGAACTCTCTTATTCTGTCTCTGGAACTCATCCGTGCATATACACCAGATTTCCGCTCCATGCACCCACGGAGTTCTACCGTCGCCGCACAGACATCGCCCTCGAGTCTTTCGCAATCACGATCCCGCTGCTGGAGCACCACGAGGTGCCGAGCATATGTCCTGACTCCATGAACAATTCCAATCCCGACACCCATATCCGTGATCTGCTTGAAAAGCACCCGCACGTCGTCACACGGTGGGTGGCCACTCCCAACTGTAGTTATGCTACACCTCGCTGACTTTTTCTTTTCTTCCAAAATAAAATTGACGCCTGTAGGACGCACCTCCGCGTAGTGCGTGAATCGCGGCTCTTCATTCGCTCGGTGTACCAGATCAGGCACGACACGCTGCGCCGTTTCTCGGTGCGCAACTATATTTCTTCTCATTCTCGTTCCCTCCCATCCTACGCGCAAAAAATTCCAGTATACTTATGCCACATCGGCAGTGCGGACAAACAGTGAAAGGGCTTGACGGCGGCGCGGCGGCTTACTGCAACAAGGCGTATCTTCACAACATCAACCACGAGACGATGCTGCAGCTTCTCGTCCCAAATTCGGACTCCACGGTCGAGGGTGGGGATGGGTTCCGCGAGGAGAGCGCGTATGCGCCATATATGAATGTGCTGCCCCACGCGATAGGACCCAAGGTCTGTGCTTTATTCACCTTTCAACCCAATTGACAAAGTCAACTTGACTCGTGGTTGGATTTGTTTCACAGGACGTCATCCCTGTCCCCATCGACCGCCAGCGGTGTGCGGAAGGTGCACCAAACCCAGCGAATAGAGCAATCGCTGGTACGTCCTCCGATGATACTAAGATCACCTCCACGGTTTAACGATGATAATTTCCCTCCGACTCTTTAATTCCTTCATTTATCGATTGCCACGTTTAGACCACATGAACATCACCTGGCATCTAACGTACTCCAGTGTCACTCCCCGCATGTTCTTGCTTGGCGAGATGAACCTCATGCTTCCCCGGCGCAGCGATCACAACGACAGTGAATACACCCGCGCGCGCCAGCAGGAAATCGCGGAGATGTATGGTATGCTTACTTCCTTCTGAACAAAACCATCCGCTGCATTACTGACTTTCGGGTATAGCAAGTATTCACGGCCACCGGGATCATACGGACTCCCATCCCCGATGGCGCTTCGCACGGCTCGTTCTCGCGTCAGTCCCCCCCTACAAAGGCATCTCCTACCTAAAGTCTAACTGAAACTGAAAACATTTACCAGCTTCCTCGTTTCCGGCCTCCTCTTCCCTCTTAACGCCATCTACTGGGCCATCCGCACAAGTACCGCGTACATCAGCGTCCCGGGTACGCTGGCAATTGCCGTCGCTGACTTCCTCGGCATTGTCCAATTCCTGTCGCCGGGCATCTGGGATCCGACGGGCGAGCTCAAGACGACTGGGCAGAAGGTCGTGATGATGCTCGTGCTTCTGGGCTCCTGCGAGCTGCCCGTGCCGGTACTAATGCTGAAGGCGATTTTGCGACTTCGGGTTTCGTGGAGGTGGGTAGCATTACCCGGCCTGCGGCGGGCAAAGGCAACGCACCAGGAACGCACTAGTGCCCGGTTGGATGCAAGGATAGATTGGCGCTGGAAATCCGCGGTGAGCGAAATTCTTCAGAAGCTGCCTGTTTCGTGATTGTACCCTGCTTACGATGACACAGATATTCCTCGGTATTTGGCTATCCCTCTCAGCGCTCAATCTCAACGGGCACTACCTCATTGCGCCAGTCGCGCCGCCCCACGACGCCTTGGACGCTCCCCCCAGCATACTCGCGAATCAGAATCTCACGGACTTCGTCACGGCGCTACAGCTAACAGGACGCGTCCTGCAGATAATACTCAACTACCGCGCGAAGCTGTTCGCGGGGCAGTACAAGACTGCTGCGGTGGCAGGTTTGGCGGCCACGTTGCTGCGGAGGGCGGAGTCCGTGCGCTGGATTGTGGGGCCGACAGAGGTGTCGCCGGGAGCGTCGTACGCGAACGTGGTCTGGGACGCAACGCTGGGGCTGTATTGTTGGCAGGCGATATGGTATTCGAGCAGGATACCAGAGGATGAGGATGAAGAAGAGGGAACTGAGACGGCTCGATGAGTTGAAATTTTATTGTAATTTAGGGTCTTGCAATGTTATGCTGGGAAACTGGACGTTTTGATCCGCGGATCTCTAGCCCATTCCTGGAGTGTTCCGAATAGTTCCGAGTTCGCACTACCAGCACCAATGGGGACTTTGCGGTACCAATGAATGCAACCCATCCTGAAATATTGAATCCGCCGGCTCCATTGCTGCGGTGCCTTGCATCGCGACCGCGAATCGGTTGACATTATAAATATTGACAGGTTTCTCGAACCAGGTCCACATTCCCTCTTCTGTTCGGTGTGCAATATTGAAGGGGAGCACACCATTGGGATTCAATAGTGAATCTGAGAGGTGTACCTCACTCTTGCCACCGATATCGGCCCTAGCTAAAAGGTACAGGGCATGAGCATCAATTTGAGGGTTAAATAAATAGCGTACGTGTGTTCCACGAACGCCACAACTCCAGACGACCCAATCCACCTATCTGCTCGGCTTCGAAACTTTCAACGGAATTTCGGAGGCCGTTAGGCAGGCTTATTTTGAAAAGAGGACATTGGACGGTGTTCCTTTGTCGAGAGTTGAAGATACTCTGTTGTTCGCAAACACATTCGGGGACACTTATCGGAAAATGTGATGCGTTGCAAGAAGTCGGAGAATTCTCGCTGTAACCAGATTATTTTCTGAGGTCAATCATCCCCAAATCGGTGGAAACAAACCCATTAAATCGGGATTGACATGGCTTGGCGTGGCTATATATTTCGCATGGACGCCTTTTGAACAACCAGCGTGAGAATAACCGTCGGCATATCACAGTTATTTGACTTTAGGTCCAGCCTCGCGCAAAATTTCGACAACATTAAGATCTGATACCGCGAGCAGGCAGGACGAGAGATGGAACTAGGGCCCGTTTAGTCAACAAATTCCAAGAGAGACGGCGGCCTAGGTCCTCACTGCATGAGAAGCAGTCGCTGCGAGTATCATCGGATCCGACACAGTTGCACTAATCTGCGTTGCAGCGGCCATGAGATTCTTGACCGCATTGGAAACTTCTGGGTCCTGTCTAAGCACCTCCCAGAATCCTGCTGGTTAAACGGCTCATCCAGTAGATGCGTTCCCGAACGCGTGTAGACGCGTTCCATCCGAGTCGTGGTTACCGAGTCCGTGATTATAGTAGCGAGACGCCGAAGAGTTGAGATGGATTCCATTGTATGTGGGAGAGACTGGTAGGTGAGTGAAGGCAGCGAGTTTTAAGATGAACATGAAGAGAAGATTCCAACCAGCGTGGTGATCGCAGATATCCCGTATTTTGAGCAGACGCCTCACTTCGAGATGTCCCTGGCAGCCGTTTTCGGTTGATTTGCTAGGTTGTATGTACACCGGTTTCCAGTCACAAATAGCGTAATCGGAAGCTAGGCTGTTGTTAATTACCTTCTTTCCATTGACCTGGTGTGGCTGGCTGTGGAGCTATTTGCCTACTATTTTTGCGCATAGTCCGGTAGCCATGGAGCGGTTCCAATGGTTTTTGGCAACCAGGTTAATACCCTTCCTTCCTGGAACTTATACTCGGGCCCTGGTCCAGGGTCAAATGGAGCTTAACATTTGCCTACTATTTTTTATTAGTCTCTCGTAGACAGACGCTCCAACAAAATAAAGCTCGTACCTCGCTTGTTGGAATTTTTTGTGGCCGGTCCGAAGACCATGGAATGGCCCCAATGGCTTTTACGCAAGCATATTAATACCCTTCCTTCATGGCAACTTCTACTCGGGGCCCTGGCCCTGTCCACTCTGTCTGATACGAACTATGCCGTCAGCGACCGATAATTTTTCCGGCATAGAGAGCTTCGGCAACGAGCAGGAATATCTGGCCAAAGCGATCAAACACCGTTGTAACCCAAACCCGGGGCCAACCCGGGGTAATCCTACATCGGCATCCCGTGCTCCTTGGGAAGCTTCCAAGGTATTGAATGCCGTCCAACACCAATGGCTTTGTCATTGAACTGCATCTGATCCGCTATGGTCATTCCGTTGAAAGGAAAGTCGGGACTCCCGCAAAACTCGCGGTACAGTCGGACAGACTATAAATGACCAGTGTTCAACGTGATTTGGAATCTGTAAGTGTGCGGTCTCATAGCTTCACCGGCATGAGGGGCTGATAGTGGCTAGTTCGCATTTGGTTCATTTACAAGTGGCTTGAACAGAGTCGTACTTTCTCACGGTTGGATCGCGGATCCGGTTCTTCTGTTCCATCTGCACCACTTAGTGGCTCACTATGCGGTTCCCTTGACTTAGTGAGCTGTGTTGAAGGATATCCCACATTTCAGAATGTCGAAGAAAGCTCCAATCAGTGACTGCCAACGCTATAGGCTGTGCCTCCAAAAATGCCACCGCTGATCACTTGCTGCAAGTGGGTCAAAACCATGATACGGTCTCGATCTTTGACCATTTGTGGGCTTGCGAAGCAACATATAAGGTGTCCGCTATTCGAAACTTTATCTCAACTAGGGAGAACAGTTTGAGGTACAGTTTTCACAAAATGTACCTTCATTCAAAAGGACGTCATCTCGGATGCACAGTTTTGCGTGGCGGGTATTCCCAAAACACACGGGTTTGGTGAGGTGCTTTGAGTCGAAGTAGCCAAGGGTAGACTCAGGTAGTAGACCCGCCCACGGCATCGTGCTTGCGCTAAGATTTTCTGTCTTTGGCCAGACTGGTGACGACTCGGAGTCTGTTCAGGTAGACTGATGTACTACTGTACGTCGGGTGTGGGTTTGCCTACGCCCCGTAGAGCCGAGTAGAATCGGAAGCCTCATCAGAGGTATTCGGATGTAGCCCAGGGTGGAGTCGGGTATACGGAGGTCTGACTACGGTAGGCTTCAACAGTGAGTTCATCAGAATCCGTCGAAAACCCGGAGCTCCGAGTCTGAAGCACTGCACCGTTGACTGTGACCTCGATATCTATTTAAATTAATCGCGCCCCTTCTGATTTGATAATTGACTACCCCTCCTCCCCCCCAATGGCGTCCTGGTCGTTACCCGTACTGAACGAGCCATTTGACCCAAGCAAAAACAACTTCCGTCGTCATCCAGACGCCTCCCATGCAACGGCGAAGATCATCGCTGCAGCTACTCAGCTTGCCTCGACGTTAATGGGTCCTGGTGATGCAGTACACTGGTTTCTTGGATGGGTATGTTGAAAAAAACCTTTTGCATGAATTTCACTCATGCCATAGAAGCCTTTGAAAGCTGCAGCACTGCGTGTTTGTTTGGAGTCCAATGTCCCCGAAATTCTGCGCGAGGCTGGACCTGAGGTACAGTAAACACGTTTCCAATTCATATAAGATATCCTGATTTTAGATATCTTTGCAAGGGATTGCATTCCACGGATATCACTCAGAAATCTGGCTCCAGAAGTGACTCTGATAAGCTGTGTAGGGTTATTTCTGTTCTGAAGCGTGAACGTGTAAACGCTAGACTCCATTCCTAGCTCGACCCCTGCGTTACCTGGCCAACAGCCATATATTTCGCGAGATAAAACCTAACGTGTTTGCCCACACAATGATTTCGAGTCTTGTGGATACCGGGAAACCTGTCAGACAAATCCTCGAGAAGTACGTGTTTCTTATAAAGCACTGTCAAAATGCCCATTAATTTTAATCAGTCCCGCGTCAAAGCACAATGGAACCCTTGGAACTGCGGCATTTTTGGAGTACGGGCAAGTCCTATTTATACACCTAATTTATATGCTCTCAATAGGGTCATTCACAGTCTCCCTTTTTCGCGTCCTTTTTACTCCCTTTTCTACTCCCTTTTTTCTCCCTTTTTCAATAATGTAACTGAGTGAGCTATAAAATCCAGAAAATTTCACCCCAGTCTTTTTTGAACATCTTAGGTGGTATGCAACCCTTGGGGAACAATAGGAGCACCCAAACTGCATGAAATAGAGAAATAGAGTTGAAAAGGGCACGAAAAACGGCGGAAAAAGGGAGCCGCGGCGGGGGGTTTCACAGTTCACTTTTTTTCTGCCCTTTTTTGCTCCCTTTTTCGATGGATTTCTTTCAATTTTTCAGCTGGGAAGTTCGTTTTTACCCTTTTTAACCCTTTTTACATATCAGAATTGAAAAGGGGAAAAAAACCCGGCGAAAAACAGCGGGAGCCACAAAAAGCCCGAAAAAAAGGGGGAGAAAAAGGGTAGGAAAAAGGGAACTGTGAACGACCCTAATATTCATTTGCAGGCTCGACGAAATTACCAAAGCTTCCACCGTACTTTTCGAAAACATGACCGATCCTAAGACCGCATTCTCAGACAATCCTGTTCATTCTCCCTATCAGCGTGCATTCAAGCACGAATTATCTATTTATGATTGGTACGAGCTTCCTGAGAATGCTGATCGACGCCGTCGATTTGGAAATGGGATGATTGGGATTGCTGCTCTGGAAGGAGAGGAGAGCCTGGGAGGTGTGTCGAAGGGCTGATGTGTCCGGAGGATTGCTTGAACTCATTCGAGTTAGAATTCGACTGGAACATATTCGCAAAAGACTCAGTGGTGGTTGATGTGGGCGGGGGATTTGGTGCATCCGCCAAATTCCTCGCCTCTCATGCACCGCATCTGCGAATAATCATACAGGACAAACCTGAAGTTGTAGCAGCGGGAATACAGGTTTGTCGATTTTCTTTTCGGCCTCTGACTGCGTCCGACGGAGGTTTCAGGCATGGGAGGGGGAGTCCCCCGATCTTTTGGACTCGAAGCAAGTCGTATTCCAAAGTATGTGTTTAGAGACCCACTCTTGAGCTGAAGACTGACTCAATATAGGCCATAATTTCTTTGACCCTCAACCCGACACTCCGCCTGCCGCATTTATACTGAAGGACATTATCCACAACTGGGGTACGCCCTTGGAATCCTGACCCATCTACGAGCTGCGGCATTACCAGATACCAAGCTTTTCATTGTCGGTATCATTATTCAATATCTATGTCCTTCCGCCAACGACAAATCCACCCCGCTTCTGCCAACATATAGCATTTACGGAGAACAGCAATACTTCCTGGACATTGCGGTACACATCTTTTTACTTCTTCTTTGTTTTCTGCTTCTAACCCGTTTCAAGATGTTGACTTGCGTTAATGCTCGGGAACATAGTGCCGACTCTCTTAGCATACTTTTGCGCAAATCTGGTTGGCAGATCGATGGAATTCATGGAACCAATTTTGGATTGCAGCTGACTGTGGCTTCTCCTATCACCGGTTAGGGATGCAACACAGTATTATGTGAAAGGTTTAATTCACAAGTATGGTATGACTGGTATGACTGTAATAGCGTAAAAACAATCTTCTTTATGCAGCACCACCATCGTGGACACAAAAGCAAAGAAAGGGCTCCCGCATTGCCTCCCGCGCCGAATCCCCGTAATTCTTCTTGTGCAGGGATCACAAATGCGCTTCCCGGTCTGGAGAAATCCCGGATGCGTGGTGTTCAAGTGGAATTGTGTTGCGGCGCTGCCACATGTGTGCTGGCATCTGCTTCAGTAGCTCAGGTTATCCACACATGCCCGTGCGGAATTGGGTAATAAAGCTAGAATCGCGCCCGCTGGTGACCTGTCTCGCTGAAGCTTGAAGTGGGTTAACATCATGGTCTCCCTCCTTCTCCTCATCGTCTCGGCTGCAGTCTCCTCCACGGGCGGGTTCGCCCTCCCGCGCGCTCCTCAGGCTACGAGCACAGCGCCGGCCTCGCTGCCAACGCTGCCGGTTGCCGCGAGTTCCCTCATCTCGCATCCCCTATGTGTCTGTTACGGTGATTTGACTCTCGTGCGTTTCCTGGACAGTGGGCCCCCTTCTGGGCTCAATGCACCTCAACCAATCAAAACTGGATTGGACCGGCCTGCTGCGAGGGAACCGTGTGCGTGGAGAACAATCCGTTCTAGTCCCAGTGCTTGGCGCCGGTCATCACCACGATGTGAGCCGGGAATAATATGCTGTATGTGAGCGACGTACTTCTCCGAGGCGCGTTCTTCCACATACTGTAACGATTGCTTGGACCTTAGAATGCCCACGTATGTGTCAAATCTTGAGAACATATCATGGTTCTGGCCCACATGCAGCGAGTGATCAATGGCAACATTTTTGGAGACTGATTCAGTCACTGCGTTCTCGCAGGCCGGCGGCAGAGGTGGTCTCGTGGTCCGTCATGTGCCGCCACGCGGAGGCAGGGTCTGCCGTCACCTAAAGTCATCCCGGCAGACCCTGCCTCCGCGTGGCGGCACATGGCGGACCAGGGACATCACCTCTGCCTCCGGCCTTGTTTAAAAGTTTCTTTGCGGAAGTAAGTTCATTGAAAAATGTGGAGTATCTCCAACGGAGTGTAATAAGCCAAAGGAAGCCCGCAATGATCCACCAAGTGGTGCAGGCGAAAACAGAAGAAAAGCCGGATCCGCGATCCAACCGTGGTAATGTACGACTATCCACTTGTAAATCAACCAAATGCGAACTGATCACTATTAGTCGCTCATGCCGGTGAAGCTATGAGACCGCAAACTTACAGATTCCAAATCACGTTGAACACTGGCCATTTATCGTCTGTCCGACTGTACCGTGAGTTTTGCGCGAGTCCCGACTTTCCTTTCAACGGAATGACCATAGACACTGCATTTTGACAGGTTCTGACCTTAGCCGAGATATGCCGAGCCGTTCCCGAGGTGCCTCGGCTAACCTCCGCACATTCAACTTCACCCAGGTTAGCTCAGAGAATAATAGAATGTGTGTATTAGCTCTTCTAGAACTAAGCCACATTATTTCTCAATGTTGCAACTCGTTTTGCGGCGTGCATTTCGAAGTTTTCTCCTGATTTGGAAAGAAATGCTGTGTCTTTTGATTTGTGGGTCCGCAACGAGATCGCCCTGTCAATCAATGATGCCTTCAGATAGGCATTGAGACGAGGAACGGACGGGGGTCGCACATCGCGTATGCAGACGACCCCACTGAACGCAATGAATGACAAAGCCATTGGTGTTGGACGGCATTCAATACCTTGGAAGCTTCCCAAGGAGCACGGGATGCCGATGTAGGATTACCCCGGGTTGGCCCCAGGTTTGGGTTACAACGGTGTTTGATCGCTTTGGTCCGATATTCCTGCTCGTTGCCGAAGCCCTCTATGCCGGAAAAATTATCGGTCGCCGACGGCATAGTTCGTATCAGACAGAGTGGACAGGGCCAGGGCCCCGAGTAGAAGTAGCCATGAAGGAAGGGTGTTAATCTACCTTTTGCGTACCCGGTCGAAACGTCGTCAACTTGAATTTTAAATGAACCAATCGCAAGCTAACCACTATCAGCTGCTCGTGTCGGTGAAGCTATGACACCGAAACTCGCAGAGTCCAAGGTCGCGCTGAAGAGTAACTAGTCACTTATAAGTTGGACGTGTATTAGTCTCTACCGCGATCCCACTTTCAACGAATTGTCCACGTAAATTACGACTCGACGGATCCAGTTCAACGATATGGCCATCAGCATCGAATACCTTGGAATCTTCTTACAGAGCACCGATGGGATGCCGATGCCGTCTATAGCGGAAACCAGGTTGGCCCGGCTCGCGGCTACCACGGTCAACATCGTGGTGCTCCAGCCTCGGAGATGCGGGTCTTTGACGTGCTCCGATCAACCCATCTTCAAGGAATTTATCCGTGGCCAAGTTCCATGGTGCGTCTAGGAGCTGGTTGGGTGCATCACCATATCAATGACAATTGCTCAGACCTAACGGTAAAGGCCCCAAGACAGTTAGTTCTAGTTAGTTGTACTTGAGATGACGCCATTTTGTCAAAAACTTAAAGCTTAGCTTGAGTGAAGGTACTTCAAACCGCCCTCCCTTATTGAGTAGTAAAGTTTCAACCAGATAGCGACGCACACCTTATGTGTTGTTTAGCAAGCCTGCAAACGTGTCAAATACTGAGAACATATCATGGTTCTGAACCACCTGCAGCGAGTGAATTCACAATGGTGGCATTTTTGGAGACTCCTTCAAGGCTATAGCGTCGGCAGTCAATCTGAATAGGGACTTTCTTCGACGAAGCAAAGTTCATTGCAACACGTGGGGCATTCTTTAACGTAGTGTACCAAATCTAGCAAGTGCGTAATCATCCACCAAGTGCCATCAGCAAATTGACAACTCCTTTTCCCAGGGGTTTTCGCGTCTTTTCTGTGTTTTGTCCTTTTACTGTCTTTTCTGACAGCTTTTTGTAGCCCTTCTTGTCCTTCCACAACTTTCAATCCTTTTCATCTTCTGCGGGCAGATAACAAGCTGAAAAATTATTCATTGATAAAAATCACCAGAGTCCATACTGTAATACCGTGCGAGTTGTACATTTGCACCTGTAGAGAGAATGGAAGGTGTCGATGCCCGTGCGGCGCCCAACGATGGCCGTTGAACGATACGCGGCGGCCCGGTACAAAAGCTACTCAAGGCTTCCCGCGGCGCTCCAACCAGAGCTCTAGGTTATCGAAAGTAGTGCGTGGATGAGAAGCACCAGATGCGTTACTTGCTGGCGAAACAACTCGTCGCGACCAAAGTCGCGACGGTTGTCCAGCCATCAGCACGTGGATGGTCCGTGCATGCATCGCCATCTTGTTGATCATTTGATGCAAGTCAACTTGCTCTTAACCACGACCACATCACTCCCCGTCTCCCTCTCTCGTCTGCGCGCTCCGGCCCCCGTTGACCTCAAGCCCCAAGTCCAACTCGGCCCGCACTCAACATCTCAAGCCTTAACATCTGCGCGCCATTCTCAGGCCTTCGAAGCTACCTGCAAACCACATAGCAACCTCGAAGCCAGAAGCAGCCTCCAGCCTCTCGTCAAGCTAAACTCAATATGTCCCGAAGCTCAATATGTCTCCCGCTACCTCAAGCTCCTCAACCATCAAGTGCCCTCAAGTGTAGTCAAGAGCACGCCGTGCCATGGAAAAAGCTCTATACAAGACACTTTCTATCAACAACCTTCAGAGGCAGCCCCATCCCTCGTTTTGGCTTCCAATGTGCTCATCCTCGACAACTGCGCTTTGTTGCGCGGGTACGGCATCTAATCTCATCGTGTTATATATTGGTGTGTCATTGTACTGTCCATTTCATTACGCTGACGACGATTTCGAAGCGGCCGATGGCCCCATCCCTCGACGTCTCGAATGCGACGTAGCGCGAAGAGAATGCGTGCTTATCCCGCCTGCCCGCACCCGGAATATGCATTCCCGTTGAGTGCAGCGGCACGCCTCCCCGTTGGCGTCCTCAATCTCGTGGCAACTGATGCGGGCAGAATGCGCTGGGGAATTCAGATGTTCTGCAGCGTGTGGTGATGGAGAAGAGGGACCGAGGCGGGAGTGGACGAGCGTCGTGTACCGATATATGTACTCAGTACGGTCAAATACACTGTTTTCACGATTTCTAGTGTGTTTTTTTTGCGTCTTTTGAACCCTTTTGGCTGCCCTTATGGCTCACCTTTTTCAGCTTTTCCCAGTCCTTTTCGCCTTTGAAAAGCTAAGGGGCCTGGCCTAAAAAAGACGAAACTCCTTTTCGACTTTTTCGACTTTTTGTGCTTTTAAAAGACGAAAAAGCTGCGAAAAGACGATCTGTCAATTTGCTGATGTGGTGCAGACAGGACCAGAAGAGCCGATTCCACGATTCAACTGTGGGAACATATGACTTTCTCTAAAAGCCACTTGTACACTACACCTGGTACACTACACGTAAATCAGCCACAGCTCCATTTTTACCCTGGACCTGGGCCCCAAGTAGTGTTGCCGCGGCTCGGCTATGGCTGGCTCGGCTCCGGCTTGATCGGCTCCGGCTTGTGGCGGCTTGGAAGCCATCAAACCTTGACGGCTTCGGCTAGCTTGCGGCTTAGCCGCGGCTTGGGCTCAATTTTGCATAAACCCTGACTCACGGGCCAGAGGGGTGTCTAAAAAAATTAGTTTGTCTTTCATAAGCTTCATTCATGTATTCTAGCTCTCCAAAAGTTGTAACACACCATCAGTGAACAAAAACAAGAAATCTTGTTTGGTTGGCTTTGTTTCCCCAACAATCCGAACAAACTGTTCAAGCTCATTTTTCACGCCGAAACTCTGCAAGTGGGTGAAAGATATTGCATAAGTGAACTATCTCAATGCACCAAGACACTTTATGCATAACCTGGTGCCCTGAAATTCGGTCCTACGCTGAAGTGTGTTGAGCCATGGCTCAGCCGGCTTCAAGCCAAAGCCGTCTGATGGCTTTCCGAGCCCCGGCCGTAAAACTTGACCAAATGCCAAACCGATGACACTACAACCTTTTCAGCAGTGGTCTGTACCTTTTCCGAAAAAAAATATGGCTCGGCTCGGCTGGCTAATTTTTGGCTTGGCTTGATCGGCTAGCCAAGCCAAGCCGAGCCGCGGCAACACTAGCCCCAAGTAAAAGCCATCCAATGTGCAACTTCTTCACTGTAACAGCCCCAGATTCACTCCAATTTTGACGAGTAATGGAATTAGCATTACTTTCCCTAGCTTATGTTTAGACACCGATAACTGCACCCCCAGAAATTCTATAAAGCCGACCGAAGTGGGACATTTCCCATCGTTCGAACCATGAGTGCCACTATCAATGTCCGCTTCTCCCCTTCCGGCATTTGGGCGTTTTCACTTATGATTCATGATTCACAGGTCCCGTCGCACACTAAGGTTTTGGTCATCGGTGGGGGCCCTGGTGGGAGTTATGCTGCCGCTGTTCTGGCCAGAGAGGGTATCGATGTCGTGCTGCTGGAGGCATCCAAGTTTCCCCGGTACGCGGTGTATCACGCGAGTTTCTATGTGCTATCCCTGATATTTTCCTAGGTATCATATAGGTTTGCTCATCTATATGAGCCTACGTCAAAAAGCTGAGCTTCAATGGAGGGGAAAGCACGCTTGGCTCCCTCTGCCACTTTCTCCGGTTCATAGATGCTGAACGGAAAGTCGAGGAACACGGCTTTCGAACGAAAGTTAGTGATTTATGTTTGGGATTTCTCCTTCTTACCGAATATACAGCCGGGAGCAGCCATTTTATTTAGTGCGACACGGTTTGTTCATCGAAAATGACACTTTCTCATGTTTTTCTTCTCAACGTAGACCAATGGAAACGGGAAGGCTACAATAAATTCGGTGAGTCTGTTTTTGTTCTGGAGCGACGACCTCTAAAATAACATCCCTGGCAGGGGAGAACGATCAGGCCTGGAATGTCGTGTGTAAACCTATTGATGGTCAATGATAACGAATCTTAAATTACGCAGGAACGCTCGGAGTTCGACGAAATTTTGTTGCGGCACGCAGAAGAATCCGGAGCCAAGGTGTACGAGGAACACAAAGTTACCGAACTCACTTTCGCCGAGGGTTCCGATCACCGACCGATCAAGGCCTCTTTCAAAGCTGGCACGGATGAAACGTTCCATAACCTTTGATTATCTCGTCGACGCGTCCGGGCGCGCCGGAATAATGGCCACCAAATACTTGAAAAATCGTTATTTTAACGAGACCCTCAAGAACATCGCTTGCTGGGCGTATTGGACGAGTGCTGGCATGTACGCCGTGGGGACAGATCGCGAAAATGCTCCCTGGTTTGACTCTTGACGGGCAAGTACCTGTTAAGCGCATGGAGAATTGATATTGACGTTGCTCCTCTTCGAAGATGAGAGCGGGTGGGCATGGTTGATACCCTTGCAGGGCAAGCTCGTATCTGTTGGAATTGTTATGGACAGCAAAGTGAGCACTTCAAAGAAAGCCGCCGGCTCCGCGGCCACTGAGGATGGAAGAGAGTGTACTCTTCAAGACCACTATCTATCCCAGCTTGCATTTGCTCCGAGGTTGAAGAAGCTTCTGGGAGGCGCCGAACTACGCATAGATGCCACTGGTAAATCCCCGACCGTGAGATCCGCTAGCGACTATAGTTACACTGCGTCTGGGTATTTTGGCGATCACTTTCGCCTCGTCGGTGATGCGGGCGCCTTTGTGAGCATTCCTTCTGAGAGAAATTTTCAAGGCTAATATATCCTTATGCCTGAACCAGATCGATCCGCTCTTCTCGTCAGCACGTTTCCAGCTGCGCGTCGACAGGTTAACATACTTTCAGCTCTGGCGTCCATCTTGCAACTGCAGGTGGGCTCACCGCTGCTGTGACCATCGCAGCGTCCATTCGCCAATATTGTTCTGAGGAAGAGGCAGGGAGGTTCCATGACCACAAAGTCGCCGTGTCGTATACGCGGTCAGCCATCTCCACCTGAGTTCTGGTTCTGACACTGAATCCATTCCACAGATTCTTGCTAACAGTCATGGGTTCTTATAAACAGATTCGTAACCAGCAGGTTTTTTCTTTTTCGAGAGTCACCACAAGTCAAAGTGCTCACTTTTACCAACAGGTTCCAGTCTTGAGTGATATCAACGAGGCCAATTTCGACCGTGCATTCGACCTCATTAGACCAAGTATCAGTACTTGATTGGCGGAGTGTTGTCTTGCTGCTGATTATACTCTCTCAGTCATACAGGGTACCGCGGATATTGGCCAGATGCTCACGGAGGACGAAGTACAGAAAGCGATGGTGTGTCCTCCAATCTGGTATTTTTAATTTCTTGAATACAGCCCGACAGGACTTTGTAACCCACGTCTTTGTGCCGAGCGACCCGGAGATGCAGCAACGGGTTGGCACCCGACTCGGCATGGACATCCTCGCGCCCGGGCCCATCCTCACCATGGATCAGATTTCTGGTCTGGCCGCTGGCGATGAAGACACTGAGTGGGTCCTGAAACAAGGTCCGCATATTTGTTCAGACAGGATGTGTACTCTTCTCACCGCGCACCAGCGAACGCAAACAAAACGGTCTCCGACTTTTACACCCGTCCCGACCGCCTCCTGGGTGAGGTCGTTAACGGTTTCATAGGATGTACCACCAAAGGACGTCTGGGACTCGTCCGCGTGTCACAGAAACCGGAAGTACGGCGTGAGTGATGAGGTACATCGCGAGTATGAAAGGCTTCAAGGTTTTCATCGTGTATCAAGCATGTACCCACTTAGTATGCCAGCAAGCAGTTTCGACCATCCGCTTGCCTTGCTATTCACAGTCTTGCTACTCACATTACCCATGAGAAAATCTTTGAATGATCGATACATATCCGCAATGCTCCACCCACGCGACGCGTTTGTTTGGTGCTGTCTATGACCACTGCGCGCTCCAGATGTTCAGTCTATCAATCCCACTGGGGTCTGTCCCACGAGAACAGCCCAGAGATTTCTTGTTGGAGGTGTCTGCAAGCATGTGAGGGTGTGTGGGGTCAAGAGAATGCAGAGAGAGTGAGGGAAAGGACCTTTCTGATCGAAGTTTTCAGATCCGGGTCAAACTCCAAAACTCGCCAAATAAATGATGGCGCCGTGCAACACAACGACGGGGCCAAAAAAATATGAAAAAATTTGTGCACACGTTCGAAGGTATATAGTTCCTCCTCATAGAGCACTTTCATTAATCAAATTCCCTCTGATGGCCCTATAATACTTGGTCAATCCTTTTTTTCGGAACCGGGTTTTATGTAACACTAAAATTTTCGACTATCTTTAAATTTTATTTTTAAGAGTCTGACTACGGGAGACTACCTCTGACGTAGATTATTATCCAGGGTCTTTGCGACTGTGTCCGAATCTATACTTCCTCCCAGTTCATGTGTCCAGTTGCTACATATTCCTATCCGTGTTTGGATTGTACAGATTACGAGTCCTAAAGATGTATTATTGGGCTCAAATTGAGCTATTTACTGCGACTTTACAGCCTTTGGACAGTTTCGCACATTGTACTACAGCCCTTTACAGCATCAATCTACTTTATATACGCTTCGTGCTCAATTGCAGCAAAGCGTGAAATTCCCTTGTTCACTGCGATTCTCCCCTAGACTGAAATTGACGTAATTTGAAGTTGTAGGGTCGGACCGTTCTTTCAGTCTGGGAGACAATGCAGACGAAGCAAACGGTGCTTAATCTCCAGAGATCAATTTCGACTATTTTAACGGCGCTTACGACTTACCAGGGCAGCGCATTTGGCAAGAATTTGGTACGAAAGCTGTGGTTCAGATGGAAGCGCTTTACGGAACGAATACCACTGAAGATCATGAGAATTCGACAGCCCATAAGTATAGAATACAGCTGTTGTTCTTCGCTGTCTCGGTTACATGAAATCTCCTTCATTAATCGACTGATATGTCGGTCGTTTGCAGTTGTTGGTCCAAGTCGGTCGGACACACTGAGATTTCGAAAGTATTTGCAAGATATTTGCGCGAGGTATAATAGCTTCGGTTGACCGACCGAGTCAAAGAGGTGAATCTGAATTACTCGTAGCTCGAAGGAAGGCAACAGTTCATTCTTTGCGAAAACTTTTCTGTACCCGAACTTCGGGCCGGTCCGCACCCCCATCACAATCGGCAAACTTACTTTGACAACAACAGCCACCTACTAATCCCTACTAATCCCCAGCACCGAAAACGCCGTGTGATGGGTGATCGCGCGCTGCGACATCGATTCCACCTCTTGGGCCCCGTTGAGAGCTACTCGGATGCATGACCCGCCGCGATCCCTCAGCGCGTTTCAAACGAATGTCGACGTTAACTAGCAGTGCAACGACGTGGCGGAAATTATAGGCGCTTGTGATGAGGAATGCCCTAAATTTGCATTGTCCGAAGATTCACGGAGACTTCTGCCGTGCTTTCTGAAATGATCGCTACAGCTTCCCACTAATAGCACTGGGCTGCGAATTCTATTCATATCTCACTGTTTCTGTCTTAACACTGGCAGTGCAGTTGTTGACGGCCCAGCTTTCCCCCCACCCATCTCCCCAAGTCAATTCACCAATGGAGCGAAATCATCACTCTTCATTGTATCCCCCAAGGTGCGCAGACGAGGCCACCAGAGAATTCATTTTTAATTCCTTTCAGTCCTTCCCATATGTTCCAGAACGCGACCAACTTTGGTATTGAAGGATCGCACTTCGTGAATGTGCAAGGAAATATGAACATACAACCGATGATCCCACTCGTCGCTCCAGGCAAGGCGACTGAAATGGTCTGCGCTACTCTGTGTCAAGTTTCCTCGTCTCTGATCGACATTCGCAGATGGTCTCAAATACTCTATCACCCCAGACCACAGTTTTCTCGGAGAGCGGAAATTATTCCAGTCAGTTGCTGTCGCAGGGCCGGGGATTCCCGTTGTACGTCCCCAGACCTCGGATTAATCTTCCCGTGCAGTACAAAAGGGAGGGAGTTGCGATCGGCGACGTTGGGAGAGTCACTTCAGATGGAAACTTTGACTTCTTTTTCAACATCTACCTTCCTGCAGACCACCCTATCAATGCGAATGTTCCGGAGGGTTTCGTTCCATTATCGCCATATGACCCAATAGACGTCGACCACTCCGATTTTGATCCCGGTAATTATGTCGCGAGCCCTTCCATTCATGAGATAAACGGTGATTTTTCCAAGTAAGTTCTACATATCTGGGCCGAATTAAAGCTGCTCATGTTACAATGTACAGTTCCGCGCCTGGTGGGGAGTTTGTCTTCAATTGTGAAGGCCCGAAAGGCGCCGTTTTGGCCCTCCCCCACGGCGCGCACCTGGAGAAGCTTGAAAATCTCGTAAGCATGCGACAGTATGCGGCGAAACATGCCGAAAGCTGGTATAAATATGTCAATGAAACCAGAGGACGTGGGCTGGTGAACGGCAGCCTCTATCTAATTACAGGGTGCGAAAAGGCCAAATCATGGGGCATGGCCTCGTTCCACGGTGTTTCGCTTCAAAACGAGTTTCCGATCTCATTCAGACCGACAACGGATGCAGAGGCCGGCTACAGATACCGCTGGCAAGGGGCCCATTTTCGCCACAAGCATTCTGATTCGCCACCAGTTGACGGAACTCCTCTCAACCAGACTACCTTCATTCACGCATTCGCGATTTCTCTCTGTGAAGGACTCTTGGCAAAACTTCGTGGAGGTGTCGAAATTTCCCAGCTGGTGGACTCGCCGTCCACTGCGGGCAAGTCGGGTCGTGGTTTCGTGCCGTTTGGATCTCAGAGCTCCTCATTATCGTGGTCTTTCAGTTTTTTTGGAGGTGGTGCCCCTAGCAGAGGCAGACACTGCTCTGCGCAAGTGCTAGCCCATGAGAACGGTATTATATCGGATGCCGCTCCTATTCCCAAGGTATGCCGAGCATAAATTAAGGGTACTCCATCTAACTCTTTCCAGATCTTCCACCCATCTCAGATCATTCACCAGCGTCTTCTCCGCGAGGTACCGATTATACATACACCCGCCCTCGTACTAAACCGATCACTAGGCTCCCGAAGCAAGAGTTGTGATAACTCATGATGATGACTGGCGCGATGTTTTCAGGGATGTACGTTATATTCTTCTTCTTCTAGTTCATCCTTTCAACTGAAACCAGGATGGCATGCGAATGACTGGACAAACATCCTCGGAATTGCAACAAGCAATCTTTGTTCGCTTTGAAATAATGGAAGAGGATGGTGAATCCTCTGATAACGTCGATACCTCATCCATCTGACTCAACGTCCTAGGTGCTGTATTCCTGAGTACCAAATCCGCGCCCCCTCCGCTGGAGAACGAAGCAAATTCATATACGTCAGAGATATATCTGCGCGACAAGCCTTCATCCATAGAAACTGTGGATTTGTCTTCGCAGTCCCTACCAAGTGATGAATCAAACGTTGATCGGCTCAATATCGGCGGCGTTGACACGACGAAGGCTGGAAGTATACCCAGGCAGCTCGAGTTTAATAGCATTCAGGAGCCGGAGCTGCACGCGCCGGATTTTGATATTAAAGCACCACCAAGCTTACCTTTGGGACTGGAGGACTTCAACCACGTTCGGCGATTTTTGGACCAGGACGACTATTCCTACACCGATTCTGAGTTTCGGGGTGGTCCTGTTCCTGATGACGAGACCCGTTTTCAAAGAGTCACAATCATGTAAGATACTATCGACCTTTGACGTCTAAAGTGCTTGGTGTTTGATCAAAATTCACAGAGAAACGGAACCTACGGGCACCGGAAAGGCATCGGTATGTGCAGATCATCCATGTGAGGTACTTGTATTTAAATACGCCGCAGGAAATCTACTTCGGCTCCAATCCGTACGCAAGGGTCCCACGGACGCAAAACGTTGTACCCTTCGATACCGATATCGGGACACCCTACGCCGGGCAATATGGGGACTCGGAGAACGATATGGTGACTCCGGTTGATTCGGGTGGGGGTGTACAGCCCGAATCATCATCCGCGACGTTGACGAGTTCTTTAAATGAATCGTCAAGTACTTGTCGCTCAAGGATGAAAAGCCTGGAGATGATGGAGCTGCTGGAACTGCTGGAGCTGGAGGTGCTGGAGAAACGAAAACAGCTTCTCGGTGATGACCATCCAGACACTCTTCTGGCCATGGGTAATCTAGCATCAACATATCAGAATCTTCGACAGCCCCACAATGCAGGACCAGTAATTGTGTAAGATACTATTCACTTTTGACGTCTAAGAACTTGGTGTTTGATCGAAATTCACAGAGAAACAGAATCTACGGGCACCGGAAAGGCATCGGTATGTGCAGTTCCATGCGGGGTACTTGTGTTTGAATACGGCGCAGTTCATTGATGTTTGGAGCGGCGGACATCCGCCTGCGAGGGTCCCACCCAAGAAAAGGAGCCTACTCATTGGGATAGGTGGCGGAAGGCACAAGACACTGAAAAATACCCTGTCGACAGGGATACACGAAGACGTGCACTCGATGCGCAGGCTGCTCATCGAGTCTTATGGGTATTTGCCGAGCGACATCACAATCCTTCTCGATGACGACGAGGGCGTACAGCCTACGCGAGCAAATATTGTGTGTCTTCATACTTTCTTTTCATCTCCAGACGGGAATGTTAATGCTGGTTTTATTGCAGCTGCGCGCAATTGACGACATGGTTCACGGAGCTCAGGAAGGGGATCACTTTGTCTTCCTTTGTACGTCGGTCGATGGCACGGAATAGCGGACGCGCCTGATTAACTTGAGTAGACTCTGGCCACACCGCACAGATGAAGAACCAATCGAACTGCGAGGAGGACGGAATGAAGTGTGCGTGGAGGATCGGGGTCGATATCCAAGCGAGGACTGACACGGACCTTTACAGACCTGATACCGGCAGATGGTGAGGAGCACAAGATCATGGATGACGTGTGTTTGCGTTTTTATCACACTTTCCGTGTTGTTAACTGCCGTCCAGGAGCTCCGCCACCACCTCAACAACGTGCTTCCCGTCTGGTCCTCCCTTGTTGCGGTCATCGACTCATGTCATAACGAGAGTTTGTTGGGTGCGTGTTGCGGTCTTCCTGCATCCCATGCCAATACTAGCTAATCGCTCCCGTGATAGACCTGGCGCCCTGTAACTGTGTTTTTTCCGGATGTGGCTTTAGCGATGAGCGCTGCAAAAGCACTGGTGAATACTTTCTCCGCAGGAGGCGATGACTGTTCCGAGTCGTCGCCCCCTCCACTCATGACTCGCCTGGTACTCCCTCGCTTATTTATGTTCTTGCATACGCGTGTGTTTCCCCATTGCAGGCCAAATTCCTCGAGTACTGCATCAAGCAGGAGACCACCTTTCCGCGTGGCCCGGCACTTGCTGACTTCCTTTTCTTTTCTTTTCCTTTTGAACGCGCCGTCTTTCATTCTTCCTGACGTACCCTCATCTAGTGCACCTAAACACCAAAACCTCACTCACGAACACCGCCCCGTCCATCACCACTCTCACCAAGGAGGTTGCGGGCCTCTCGCCACCCTATTCTCCTCTTCCACTCGAGGCTGCTCGGGAAGCGGTTAACACGACTCCGTCTGAGCATCCCAGTCGAGCCCACGTACTACAAAACTTTGCCTCCGATCGAGATCGCAGGCTTGGCAACTTGGCCAATCTTACCGCTTCTCCCACCGTGCTTGCCCTGCCCTCGACACCAAAAATGGGCCTCACCATACGCAAGGCGAATAAGAAGGATCATGTCCTGCAATACGGGACTATAGCGGCGACCCTCTTGAAAGATATAGGGAATGCGTCGAACCAGCCCTATCTGCAGGCCATCGCCAGCGTCTCCCTGCTGATCATGGAGACGGTCCGAGTGCGTCGCTCAATAGTCCTTCTCAATGGCTTACGCTGACCGCCAGCCCTCCCTCAGAGAGTACGCGATAACAAGGACGGTGCGCCTACCTTTTTCTCTCTGGAAGATATATATTAAATTCCATTTCAGCCTGCATGAAAATGACGGAGCGGGCATGCGAGCTCGTCTGTGCCATCATCAACATTTGCCACGAAAAAGAGGCAGACCTGGCCCCGGCCATGATTCGCAGCATCACGCAGTTCTCTGAGTACGTCGGCTCGTTCCCCATTAGGAAGACCTCCCGCTCATCCACTTTGCAGGACTCTCGAGAAGATTTTGGTCTTTTTTCGGAATCAAGTGAAGGGGGGCTCCTGCGGAGGGTGTTCCGCTCTATGGAGGATCAGACCCTCATCACGGAGTGTAATCAGGGCCTGAAGCACGCCCTCGACGCCTTCGGGGTACGTCTTCCTTGGCTGAATCACTCCTCATACAGCTAATTGGGATCCCCAGGTCCAGTCCGGCATCATCGCCGCCATTACAATGGCTGAGATGCAGGTGCGATAGTCTTTCTCTGTCCCTGACATGTAGACTAATGCCCACCACAGAAAGACGCCAAGCAGCGTCACGAGGAGCTTATGGTCATCCTCGAAGAGAGGCGCTCCAAGCCGAAGCGCACTTCCACTTCTAGCTCCGACGGCTCGGGGTCCCCGTCGCGCAGGAAGCGCCCCTCCAGCGTGAAGACCGACCTCAGCCGCAGGTGCCTATTTTAGCCACCCATATAGCCCTTTCGATGCTAATTGCGCACCGTAGCTCTAGCGCCGTCTCGATGCTCCCTGCATTGCCCAAGATCTTCTACGGTCGAGAGGAGGAGTTAACGCACGTCGTCAATATGATCACTCAGTCCAAACCCGCGCGCATTGCTATCTGCGGAGCTGATGGTCTTGGCAAAACGGCCCTGGCGCTCGCCGCGAGCCACAGCTCCGATGTCTCTCAGATGTTTGGCATCCACCGCTACTTCGTCAAGTGCGAAGGTGCGAAGGACTCGAAGCAACTCGTCGCTGCGCTGGCGACCCACCTCGGGGTCGAGAGCACCAGCAAGAAACACGTCATTCGGCACCTCAGCACGCTTGCGACGGAGACGACCCCCGTCCTCGTCGTGCTCGACGCCATGGACCGCGCGTGGAAGCCGCACGAAAACCGCAGCGATGTGGAGGACTTCCTGTCGCTCCTCGCAGACCTCCAGTATCTGACGCTCATCGTAAGTCCTATCCTCTCTTCACGAATGCAGCGGCGCCTAACTGCGTTCTCCGCAGGTCACCGTCGGCGACGAGCGCCCCCGTCAAGTCAAGTGGACGCGCCCATTCCTCCCAGACATTCCAATAACAGCGTACGGGACGGTTCTCTGAGCAGCGTCGGATTCAAGACATTTGGAGGTTTCTGACCTTAAGTAGGTCTTTCTGGTCCGATTCTACTCCTGCTTTCTCTCTTCCTCGTCCTCATATCTCCCCTTCGTGCCGTCCGTTTCTTCGATTACTAAACTGACCCACATTGTTTCCGTTTCCAGCCACACTCTGTGAACCCACGAGCCGAGCCATTACCCGTTTGATATGTGAGGCGTCTTCTGCGTACGCACCTCAAATTCTTTTGTCTGCATCTTCCCAATCGGTTCTTCTCCACTGTACCCATTACTTGCATCTTAATTATCTGGACCATTGCTATCGACTTTATCCACTTGTACGAGTTGAACATATACTGTATCTGGACCTCATCTGCACCTAGACTACTATAGATTATTGTACCTGTTTTGCGCGTAATAAGTACTCTTCAGCCTGAGGAGCGTGATTAATTTCCGACATGTCGAAAGTCCCATCGGTCCCTGTGGACGACCTACTAGATCCAAAATACGCCAGATTATTTTAGCACCTCAAGCCAGACATGGCATCATCGAACTTCGGTCCGACCCATGCCATGATATCGGCCATATGCGAGCAGCTTCTCCTTCAACATGAAATAAGTGATGTTTTTTTTTTAAAAAAAAAAGAAGCTGAAGACACTAACCCGGCCCCCGCCCAGTTTTTATTCACTTGAGAAAACAGTGTACCCTAAAGAGGCTGCAAACAAGGAGAGAAAGGTGCCAGCTCTCGATTAATTGTCAATGATCGGGTCATCTGAACTGGTTGAGTATCGAACCTAGACACCTAGATGGAAACACACGCGGACGTACATATGCTTTACGAACCCGCAATCCAATGTAATCGGCCCATCGGCATAGAATAGTGGATATCCACCTGCAGACCTGTCTCGAAGCACGGCTCGAACGCTGGAATGATGTCCCACTCCCTCCGGCGCAGAAAATCGGCTTGCACGAATTTAAGTGGGTGCGCCGAGGTGGCCCTGCGCACGATGAAGTTGAACAGCGCGTCATCCGATAGAACGCCGGGCATAGTCTCTACGTCGACGAACTCGAGCCGCGGGCAGAGGTAGTCGTTGGATCCGGAGGAATCCGGCGTGAGCCGTGCGAGCAGGTCGTTGTCGAGCACGACGCCGGCGGGGGGCGCGACTAGGATAGAATCGATATCCGGGAACAAGAGGTCTGTGATGGTGGAGAGTCGAGCGAGAGTGTCGAGTAAGGAGGTGTTCGTTATGCCCTAGATCCAACACCTTCACCGTTGGAGGATCGGTGAGGGATTTGACGGAGAGCTCCGTGGGCAGGCTGTGTATTCTGTGGTGCGACCATGGTGTGGACGAAGCTCGGAGACATGCAGATTCGGAATCACGAGGTGGTCCAGAAGTTCCGTGACGCCGTAGCTCTGCTGAAGGCGGAACGTATACAGACAATTCAGATGCGCTGTGGTTCTGGATGCGGACACTGTGTCCGTTTACTGGGCCACGTGTAGCAAGCAATTTTTCCAGACGGGAGTATCTGTGGAGGAGCTCGATGGCGCTCTCAATGGTCAGGCCATGTGCCTCATTATCACCTTCCCAACTCCATGGGATCTCGCAGTCGAGAACGAGGCGGGTCAGTTGCTCCCAGGGTAAAGGGAGGCCGAGGGGTTCTGTGATCTTCACCTTAAACCAGACGTCGCGTAGGGTGGGTGCCCGGAGCAGATCCCACGAAGGCGGGTCCTGCGGTGCCTCGGACGAATGTGATATCCAGAGTTTTTCGAGCATCGGGAATTGTCCCTCTGACCGAGGAACGGCGAGGAATTTCCTCACCGATCTGTTGCCGGTAAATCCGATACTCTTCCAGCGCGCGTACCACCTCGTTAAATGCTCCAGAAATTCGGCTGAGACGGGAGCGGTATGATCTGGGTAGGATCTGACAGACAAAGACAGAGGACAGCCCCCCGATCTGTCCAACCAAGTGTCCACTGCAGTGTAGAGAGCTGGGAACAGACGAGCTGGCATTTCTTGTACAGCTCCCTCGTAAAAGGTCATTCCGACCGGAATCTAAAGTGTTGCCCATAACATGGGCAAAGAGTGTGCAAAACTCCTCCACGGCGACAGACACTGCACAAAAGCAAAGGGGCCATCTCCGCGCTCATCACTGCGTTGTCCGCAAGGTTGTCCGTCGGAAGGCAAGCAATAAATATCGCCTGCACCATATCCTTGGGGAGCTGACGGAATGGAGTCAGAAGGGCTCGATGAGGATCTATGGTTTCTTTGAGAATGTCGCGCTTGTCCAGAAGAGAATTAATGAGATTCTCGAGTCGAGTACTAATTTCGTCATCGAGGAGCGCCAATTCTTGCTCACGAGAAAAGCCCGAATCTGGCGAAATTCGAGTTCAGATGGAACATGGTTTGTACCAAGGATGTGAGCGAAGAGGGACGCCATGAATAAGAATTGAGGCGAAAGTGATCATGATCAAGTGATTCAATGATTGATCTTGATGGGAATACGGTGGCTGCAGTTCGGGAAATACGGTCCGACAATTGAAAGTTACTTTACAATTGCACAGGACATACTTTCGCAAAACTGCAGGCTACAAAATTTGATTTGGATTTACCGAAGACAAATATGGGTACTCAAAGATTAATCCATTCTCGTTCGCGATTTAGATACAAAGATCCATGTTGTCTAACTAGCGTATGATCGCACAACTGAACAGAGGCGTAACGGCAGCAGCTTTGAGAAACCTCTAGCCACATACATGCTTGTAGATAAGTACGTGCCATTAATCCAAATTCCAGCGCAAAGGGGTGTGTTTGTGTTTGAGTAGCGGTGTAAACTAATTGTAAGGAAGAAGGCGACGGCGATCAAACGGCGATGGGGAGGAGGAAGGTGGCTTGCTGGGCGAGGGCAAAGACGAAGGCGGGGAGGAAGAAGGGCTTGCATTGCTTTCTGGGATGATGCACTGGCGGAAGGACTTGGTGGTCGGGTGGTCAATCATGGAGTGGGTCCAGAGCATGTGCATGCGGTGACGCGGGCGAGGAGGAGGCGATGATGGAGACGGCGACGTTAACAAAAAGGTGGCGAACACCAAAAATGGCCGAGAGGATGCCGGCGAACAGAGCATGGGCTAAGTGGTAGAGGATACTGATGCTGACAGACCTTCAGCAACTGCGAAAGTAGCTACTAGCGCTTGCGCATGAGTGGTCTGGAGGTTTCCCAGACTATCCCCCCGAGTGCCCATGGATGTTTGGAGGGAACTTGAATAAAATGGGTTAGTTTGTAATTTGGACGCCGTCCCAAGCAGCGGCACTGCCACATTGCGTCATTCCCCACATCGCTTTTGACTCTTTCTTCATCTGCTATATCACACATCTCGGACTCTCGGACTCTCAGAGCAGTATACCGTTTGTCTCCGACGCTCCGTATATCCCCGCATCCACTCCTAAATCTGTGAAGTGTCGCGTGCGCTTGGGCCGCAGGCCAAGCGAGTCCTCAAGCGAAGCGCATCGGCCTCGTTCCAACGTTCACCGACTCGGACGGCTTGGAGGTATCGGTTAGCAGGAAAACTTGAAGAATGCCAGCCAGTGAAAGAGGAATGCACGGACAGGACTGGTACAAGCATTTAAACTGGCGGGACCGTTTCGACGTCTGCCGACGACTCGACGCGTACAATTGCTAGTGATGGCCACTTGCCCCTGGCACACGAGCAGTGCGGCTCCTGTTTTTTCTGAGCTGCTCTCGCCGCCGAATCCGAGTCATCGCACCCGGGCCTCGTCAAACGTTTTACACTTTTTTTTTGCGGAAGGCTATGTGGGTAGGCAACATTTTTTATTTCTTATTTTGACACCTTAGAATCACTGCCGCAGCCCGTGCTCAGGCTAATTTGTATTGCAATGGCGCTCAGGTCCCAAAGGACTTTAATCAAAGTGTGCAGTGTTTCTTGTGATGGCCAGGGAGGTGGAACACTGCCCGTAGTATCCCGATGTTCCCGATGGATGCGGGTGAATTCATCGCGGAAGTAAGTTTCGATGTCCTCGACTTACTTTTCGCTATTTTCAGAATAAAGGATGGAGTCTCCGAATATGGACCTCGGGTCTGCTGGCGATGAGAACCCTAAATGGCTGGAGCCTCAGATGGCAAGCCATCATAGCGGCGTCCTGTTTAAACAGCGAGGCGCGAGTTTCTTTATGTTGAAGCGCCTGGTGTAGAAAAAAAAATCCGTGGGCACTCGCTATTTCCGGTCAACAAATATAACCGACCTCTTAGCAGTTCTTTTGGACCTACTTTGCTACTCGAGTCCTCAGGTCGTCTCTGCGATTATCTGGGTTCATTTGGGATTACTTTCTCTCCTGTAACTTATCATGATGGAACTCAAATGGAGCTGCCTTCGGCTGACACTTCATCAACTTACGGGTCCGCCCGTCACTGTATAAACTGCCACGGTCAACTTCTACCGCTTTTACTACTCTACCACCATCCGCTTTGCTGGCTTATGCTGGAGAAAGCTGCCGCGAATGCTCCGAGAGCACCAAGTCGCTGGACGGTGTTCCGGAGCAAGCTAGTAGTTCGATTAACCCTCGCCGCAGTACTTTTGTTCATCTTCGGCAGATTGTCATTCCCGGTCCTCCACCCCCTTGCCAGAACACGCTTCTACGACTTCCCACCGCGTGAGATGTTCGTGAACGAAACGGACATTGCCAGCGTGGCCAACCGCAGCGACGTCGTGCAGCCGCTCATTGGTCTCAACGATACGTTCGACATCGCCGTGACTGTGTGGCAGCTGGCGACGGAGAAGGAGCAGACCGCACAGTACAAGCTGCTGGGGAAGAAAAAGGGCAGCCTGACATCTGAACTCAGGTTCGAATCTCCCGCGCTACTTCATTCGGCGTACGCCAAGTGGTACGACCATATGAGCGCCCTCGAAAAGGCAATATACTCCGACATTGTGTTCCGTGGCGTCCGCTTATCCGATGCTGACATTCACGCCAATGTGTCGTTCACAATCCCGACAGAGGTTTTGTGAGTCCTGTTTTCTTCGTTACAGACCTGTCTCCGACGCCGCCGCCAGTCACGAGTATCCAAGCAACCGCCACAATTTGCGAGCCTCCTTTGTCCTCATACCCCGCTCACCCTCCCCGCTGGACTACTACAGAAGCCACACCTCTTGGTTCCCGCCTGCGATGGTACGGCCGCGTGTCAGGAGTCTCCCGTACGTACTCAACTTTCCTATTCTGCAATCAACTCATCTGTGCATGTACACCAGATTTCCGCTCCACGCACCCCTGGAGTCCTACCGTCGCCTCAGAGACACTGCCCTCGAGTCTTTCGCAATCGCAATCCCACTGCTGGAGCACCACGAGGTGCCGAGCATGTGTCCTGACTCCATGAACGATTCCAATCCCGACACCCATATTCGTGATCTGCTTGAAAAGCACCCGCACGTCGTGACCCGGTGGGTGGCCACTCGCAACTGTAGTTATGCTACACCTCACTGACTTTTGCTTATCTTTCCAAAAAAAAATTGATGCCTGTAGGACGCACCTCCGCGTGGTGCGCGAATCGCGGCTCTTCATCCGCTCAGTGTACCAAAACAAACATGACACGCTGCGCCGCTTCTCGGTGCGTAACTATTTCTTCTCGTTCTCGTTCCGTCCTTCCTACGCGCAAGCAATTCCAGTATACTTATACCACATCGGCAGTGTGGACAAACGCAAAAAGGGCTTGAAGGCGGCAAGTTTGCCTACTGCAACAAGGCGTATCTTGACAATATCAACCACGAGACGATGCTGCAGCTTCTCGTCCCGGATCCGGACTCCACGGTCGAGGGTGGGGATGGGTTCCGCGAGGAGAGCGCGTATGCGCCGTATATGAATGTGCTGCCCCACGCGATAGGACCCAAGGTCTGTGCTTTATTCGCCTTTCAACCCAATTGACAAAGTCAACTTGACTCGTGGTTGGATTTGTTTCACAGGACGTCATCCCCGTCCCCATCGACCGCCAGCGGTGTGCGGAAGGTGCACCAAACCCAGCGAATAGAATAATCGCCGGTACGTCGTCTGATGATAATAAGATCACCTCCACGGTTTAACGATGATAATTCTCCTCCGACTTATTGATCCCTTCATTTATCGATTGCCACGTTCAGACCACATGAATATCACCTGGAAGCTAACGTACTCCGGTGTCACCCCCGGCATGTTCTTATTCGGCGAGATGAACCTCATGCTCCCCGGGCGCAGCGAGCACAACGACAGCGAGTACCGCCGCGCATATAAGCAGAACATAGCGGAAAACCACGGTACGCTTACCTCCTCTCCGAATGAAACCATCCTCTGTGTTACTGACTTTCGGGTATAGGGAGTATTCACGGCCACCGGCACCATACGGACTCCCATCCCCGATGGCGCCACGCACGGCTCGTTCTCGCGTCAGTCCCCCCCTACAAAGGCATCTCCTACCTAAAGTCTAACTGAAACTGAAAAAATTTACCAGCTTCTTCGTTTCCGGCTTCCTCTTACTTCTCAACGCCATCTACTGGGCCACTCGCACCAGCACCGCGTACATCAGCATCCCGGGTACGCTGGCATTTGCCCTCGCTGACTTGCTCGGCGATGTCCACTTCCTGAGGTCTGGCGTCTGAGACCCGGCGGGCGAGCTCCAGACGACTGAGCAGAAGGTCGTGGTGATGCTCGTGCTTCTGGGCTCCTGCGAGCTGCCCGTGCCGGTACTGATGTTGAAGACGATTTTGCGACTCCGGGTTTCGCGGAGGTGGGTAGCATTACCCAGCCTGCGGCGGGCAAAGGCAACGCACCAGGAACGCGCTAGTGCCCGGTTGGACGCAAGGACGGATTGGCGCTGGAAATCCGCGGTGAGCGAGATTCTTCAGAAGCTGCCTGTTTCGTGATTGTACCCTGCTTACGATGACACAGATATTCCTCGGTATTTGGCTATCCCTCTCAGCGCTCAACCTCAGCGGGCGCTACCTCATTGCCCCAGTCGCGCCGCCCCACGACGCCGTGGACTTTCCCCCCAGCATTCTCACGAATCCGAATCTCACGGACTTCGTCACGGCGCTGCAGCTGACAGGACGCGTCCTGCAGATAATACTCAACTATCGCGCGAAGCTGTTTGCGGGGCAGTCCAAGGCTGCTGCGGTGGCAGGTCTGGCGGCCACGTTGCTGTGGCGCGCGGAGTCCGTGCGCTGGATTGTGGGGCCGGCAGAGGTGTCGCTGGGAGTGTCGTATTTGAACGTGGTCTGGGACACATCGCTGGGGCTGTATTGGTGGCAGGCGATATGGTATTCGAGCAGGATACCAGAGGATGAGGATGGGGAAGAGGGAACTGAGACGGCTCGATGAGTTGAAATTTTATTGTGATTTGGGGTTTTGCATCTGTGCAGGGAAACTTAACATCTTCATTCGCCGATCTCCAGCCCATTCCTGGAGTATTCCGAATAGTTCCGAGTCTGCGCTACCGGCGCCGCTACTTGTCATACGTTCGATTTCGAGCCGAGACGGGGAGAGACTTGATTTTGTGATCTTGAACCTAGCCCCGTCTTGTAACTTGCGCTACTTATCCCTTGAAGATGCGCGGCATCAGCGTCTATGTAGGCAGCGAACTGAACTGTTTGAACCGGACGGGACTCGGGCGACTTGGAGACTCAACTTTTGTTTTATTTTCAAGCTGTTGGGATATTCAACTCCTGCTACAGTCTAAGCTGTCTTAACCCATAGGGGCGGTGGACACTCCAGGGTATGGGTTACCGCAGATTTATGGGTTATCCCTGCCAAAAATGAGGCAAAATCCTTGAAAGAAGTATGGCTTATGGGCGATTATGGGTTATGACAGCTATGGGTTAAGACAGCTTTGACTGTATTAGTATCAACTACGCTATTGGATAGCTTAGACTTGAAATCAATCGCTTACAGCTGGCCATGGACAGCGAACTGCATTAAATAAAAATGGAGGACCAACTCGAACGTGCCATCTGCCTATTTTATGTCCCGCCACCGGAAATTTCTGCAGATCTACGGGATCGTGGCGGCGCGTACTAATATAATTCTTCATGCCAATTGAAAAAATGCTAACAGCCTCAAACAAAAAGTTTGCTTCTTGCGGAACAACTCCTGCAGTTCTATACCAAGAATTCCACCGACATGTCGCGCTATGTGTATTGACTGAGGTAAAAGACTACTTACATTCCATGCCTCTTATATATTGCCCAGATCTGTGTATCTACGTAGAGCATTATCCAGAGTCTTTGCTCGCATTGATTGAGATCCGTGTGTCCGAATCTTTAGTTCCTTCCAGTCCATGTGTCCAGTTGCTACATAGCCTATCCGTGTTTGGATTGTTGTCAGAGATTACGAGTCCTAAAGATGTATCATTGGGCTATTTACTTACAGCAACTTTACAGCCTTTGGACAGTTTCGTACACGTAAGTACGCTCAACAACAGCCTTTCACAGCATCAGTTTACTTTATATACGCTACATGCTCAGTTACAAAGGCGTGACGTTCCCTTGTTCACTGTGTTTTTCCCCAAGACTGAAATTGGCGCAATTTGAAGTCGTAGGGTTGGATCGCTCTTTCAGTCTAGGAGACAATGCAGATGAAGCAAGCGGTGGTTAATCTCCGGAGATCAATATCGGATTCTTTAACGGCCCTTACGGCTTACCAGGGCAGCGAATTTGGCAAGAATTTGGTACGAAAGCTGTGGTTCGATGGAAGCACGCACTTAGGAAATGAACACCACTTGAGAACTCGACAGCCTGGCATAAGTCTCCATAAGTATAGAATACAGCTGTTGCTTCGCTGTCTAGGTTTCACGAAATATTCTTTCATCAATCGATTGATATTTGGTCGTTTGCAGTCGTTGGTCCGAGTCGGCAGTCGGACATATTTGAAAGTCAATGGATAGTATTTGCAAGGTATTTGCGCGAGGTATAATAACCTGCGTTGGCCGACCGAGTCAAATAGGTGAACCTGAACTACTCGTAGCTCGAAGGACGGCAGCAGTTCATTCTTTGCGAAAACTTTAATTATAGTTGCCGTACCGGAACCTCCGAGTTGGTCCGCACCCATCACAGCAAATAATCGGCAAACAAATGAAAGCTTACTTTGACAACAGCGTGCCCAACTAGCCGCCAGCACCGTAAACGCGCTGCGACATCGATTGGACGCTTGGGCTCCGTTGCAAGATACTCGGATGCATGGCAGATGCATGGCCGGCCGCGATCCCTCGGCCTTCCCCAGCTTTCAATTGAATGCCAACGTTAACGCAGTGCAACGACGTGGCGGAAGTTATAGGCTTATAGGTGCTCGTACTGAGGACATGTTGCATTTTCCGAAGATGCCCGGAGACGTTCTGCCGTGCTTTCTGGAACAGACCTGCGACGCATTGGCGCATATGCCGTTCTCCGTTACGCTACGACCTGATTGCTACAGCTCTCTCAGCTAACAGCACTGGGCTGCGGATTCTATTCATATCTTACTGCTTCTGTCTTAACACTGGCAGTGCGGTTGTTGGCGGCTCCGCTTACCCCCCTCTACCCATCTCCCCAAGTCGACTCACCAAGTCGATTCACCAATGGAGCAAGATCATCACTCTTCATTGTATCCCCCAAGGTGCGCAGACGAGGCCACGAGAGGTTCAATAATAAAATTTCCTCAGCACGTCCCACATGTTCCAAAATGCGATGAAAATTGGTATTCGAAGATCGCACTTCATGAATGTGCAAGGTAATATGAACATACACCCGATGGTCCCACTCGTAGCTCCAGGAAAGGCGACTGGAATGGTGTGTGCTATTATTTCAAGCCCCCTCGTCCCTGATCGTCATACGTAGATCGTCCCAAATACTTCATCACCACCCCAGCCCACAGTTTTCTCGGAGAGCGGAAATTATTCCAGTCAGTTACTAAATCAGGGCCGGGGCTTCCCGTTGTACGTCCCCGGGCCTCAGATTAATCTTCCTGTGCAGTACAGACGGGAGGGAGTTGCCATCGGTGACGTTGGGGGAGTCACCCCAGAAGGAAACTTCGATTTCTTTTTCAACATCTACCTTCCCGCAGACCACCCCATCAATGCGAATGTTCCGGAGGGTTTTGTTCCATTATCGTCTTATGACCCAATAGACGTAGGCCACTACGAGTTTGATCCCGGAAATTACGTCGCGAGCCCTTCCATTCATGAGATAAACGGTGATTTTTCAGAGTAAGTTCTACGTATCTACACCGAATTAAAGGTGCTCAATCTATCATCTACAGCTCCGTGCCTGGTGGGGAGTTTGTTTTCAATTGTGAAGGTCCGAAAGGCGCCGTTTTGGCCCTCCCCCACGGCGCGCACCTGGAAAAGCTCGGAAATCTCGCAAGCATGCGGCAGTATGCGGCGAAACATGCCGAAAGCTGGTATAAATATGTCAATGAAACCAGAGGACGTGGGCTGGTGAACGGCAGCCTCTACTTAATCACGGGGTGCGAAAAGGCCAAATCATGGGGTATGGCCTCGTTCCACGGTGTTTCGCTTCAAAACGAGTTTCCGATCTCATTCAGACCGACAACGGATGCAGAGGCCGGTTACAGATACCGCTGGCAAGGGGCCCATTTTCGCCACAAACATTCTGATTCGCCACCAGTTGACGGAACTCCTCTCAACCAGACTACCTTCATTCACGCATTCGCGATTTCTCTCTGTGAAGGACTCTTGGCAAAACTTCGTGGGGGTGTCGAAATTTCCCAGCTGGTGGACTCGCCGTCCACTGCGGGCAAGTCGGGTCGTGGTTTCGTGCCGTTTGGATCTCAGAGCTCCTCATTATCGTGGTCTCTCAGCTTTTTTGGAGGTGGTGCCCCGAGCGGAGGCAGACACTGCTCTGGGCAAGTGCTAGCCCATGAGAACGGTATTATATCGGATGCCGCTCCTATTCCCAAGGTATGCCAAGCATAAATTAAGGGTACTCCATCTAACTCTTTCCAGATCTTCCACCCATCTCAAATCATTCACCAGCGTCTTCTCCGCGAGGTACCGATTATCCATACACCCGCCCTCGTACTAAATCGATCACTAGGCTCCCGAAGCAAGAGTTGTGATAACTCACGATGATGACTGGCGCGATGTTTTCAGGGATGTATGTTATATTCATCTTCTTCTAGTTCATTCTTTCAACTGAAACCAGGATGGCATGCGAATGACTGGACAAACATCCTCAAAATTGCAACAAGCAATCTTTGATCGCTTTGAAATAATGGAAGAGGATGGTGAATCCTCTGATAACGTTGATACCTTATCCATCTGACTCAACGTCCCAGGTGCTGTATTCCTGAGTGCCAAATCCGCGCGCCCTCCGCTGGAGAACGAAGCAAATTCATATACGCCAGAGATATATCTGCGCGACAAGCCTTCATCCATAGAAACTGTGGATTTGTCTTCGCAGTACCCACCAAGTGATGAATCAAACGTTGATCGGCTCAATATCAGCGGCATTTACACGACGAAGGCTGGAAGTATACCCAGGCAGCTCGAGTTCAATGGCATTCAGGATCAGGAGTTGCACACAACGGATTTTGATATTCAAGCGCCACCGAGCTTACCTTTGGGACTGGAGGACTTCCACTACGTTCGGCTATTTTTGGACCAGGACGACTATTCCTACACCGATTCTGAGCCTCAGGGTGGTCCTGTTCCTGACGGCGCAACCCGTTCTATGGATGACGAGGACATGACGGAATACGACTACAGCGAGGAAGGCGCACGGCGTTTCGCCGACACCATCGCACGCATCGCCCACTGGAGCCACCTCACAGCATCCACGCCCCAGGCTGACCCCTTCGCCCCACGGATCGGAAGGGCCTTCGTTTTTAAGCGGGGCCACTCCACTCGAAGGAACGCCAGGAGTTCTTCGAGTGGATCACCGAGCCGTCACTCAAGAGGCCCAGCACACTCAACAGAACTGCCAATCCTGTAAGATACTATCGACTTTTGACGTCTAAGAGCTCTATTTGATCAAAATTCACAGAGAAACGGAACCTACGGGCACTGGAAAGGCATCGGTATGTGCAGTTCCACCAGGGTACTTGTGTTTGAATACGGCGCAGTTCATTGATGTTTGGAGCGGCGGACATCCCCCTGCGAGGGTCCCACCCAAGAAAAGGAGCCTACTCATCGGGATAGGTGGCGGAAGGCACAAGACACTGAAAAATGCCCCGTTGACAGGGATACACGAAGACGTGCACTCGATGCGCAGGCTGCTCATCGAGTCTTATGGGTATTTGCCGAGCGACATCACGATCCTTCTCGATGACGACGAGGGCGTACAGCCTACGCGAGCAAATATTGTGTGTCTTCATACTTTCTTTTCGTCTCCAGACGGGAATGTTAATGCTGGTTTTATTGCAGCTGCGTGCAATTGACGACATCGTTGATGGAGCGCAGGAAGGAGATCGCTTTGTCTTTCATTGTACGTGGGTCGATGGTACGGAATAGCGGAGACGCCTGATTAACTTGAGTAGACTCCGGCCATACCGCACAGATGAAGAAGCAATCGAACTGTGAGAAGGATGGAATGAAGTGTGAGTGGAGGATCGGGCCCAATACAGGGTATTTAAATGGTAGCGGTTGGCGGTATGGATCTTCAACGGAACCCCTCTCTTCTCACTCCTCTCCCCCTCGCACCATGAGCATTGTCTGGCACCTCGAAGAGATTCAATCACCCGTCGCGGGCAGGAAGTATGTCGCTGGTTCACAGGTCGAAGTGGATTGTTTAACGAGTACGCAGGAGCTCGCCTGGAGGAAGCCCACGGCCAATTGACCCACCTCCTGTTGTGCGGTTGCTTTGTTCCATTGGCGGTCAATATATTGACCCCCAGTCAGTCGGCACTCTTTGGTTGTCGTGCTACAATTTGACCATCCCACAGCGATCTTTCCGGCTTCAACATCAACCACCTGGCGTGCTCGGTAGACCTCTTTCGCCTGCCCGACGCGGCGAATCCGCGCATGAAATGGTCTTATTACGCGCGGGACGGCACATTCGACCAAAACAATCAACCTGTCTATGCGCTATTTAATACCGACCATCCTGAACGCCAGAATGAAATTCAACAGTGCATCGGGAACCATCTTTTGTTGGAGTCGTCGAAAGAGACCCATCTCCTCCATCGTCAGGTAAATGCACAGGCGCACGAAATTGGAGACGCTATTTTCGCATTTCCGGTAAGTAGATTGTTTTCCAGGTGGAACGAGCCTAAAGTCAATGATTCGAAGAACATCGACGTGGTGCAAACAGGGAGCATCATCTTTGCATTTCCGGTAAGCTGTTGGTATTGCGGCCTGCAGGTGAGACAAGGCTAAAATGGATAATCCGCAGAACATGGGCGTGCTGCAAACGGGGCAGTATCTGCTGCGCTACACGGTCTATAATAAGAACAGCTCCGTGCTGATGGCAAAGTGCTTTGGGCAGCGGTTTACGATTTCTACGGTTAACCGATTCCCGGGGCTCCAGCCCCCGACGCCGTTGACGCAGGTGAGGTATTCGTCTTGTAAGCAAGTAAAGCTTATTAATTGTGCCAAAGTTGCTTGCCACACTGAAAGTCTCGGGAGTCAGTAGCAGGCATTAGACAGGTTTCGCAGCAGCCACCGGGCCAGCTGCTGGCTGATCTGCTGTGCGCGAATGGTGGCTGGTGGCTCGAATGGAATTTAGTCACGACACATTTTTCTTTGGTTCAGTTGACTTTTGGGATCCAACTGAGCATCCGTAAGCACATGGTCACTCAACGCCTCCGGCTGGCTGAGCAAAGGCAAAGAAATTATCATTTAAGCGGAAATTACACTGGGCTCCAAGCGAGGACTGATTGAACACAGTACTCTATCAACATCGGTAACAGTTTCAACGTCGCATCACTACAAATTCACCGATGACCGAACAGAACAGCGAGTACAGGAGGTAGAAGACGAACCTTGTCTCAGGTTGCCCTTGGTCCTTTTTTGAGCGGGTGGAGAGGGCAAGGGCGCTAGGTCAATAGATAGCGCCGTGGCCCAGCCGAAGTCGAAAGTGGCAGTGCCCTCGAAGTCGTTAGAAATACTTGAGAACCCAAATTACACGAGTTCAGGAAATCCCGAACTTGGTGATCTTCAGGAGGCGCACCGAAGTTTGCGGATAGGCCAGAGAACAGTAAAGTCGAATGTCAAGGGGAAACTTCGTCGCGTTGAGTGCAACGTAGGTGGAGGAAAAAACCTCACTCGAGTATAGGCTAGGAGTACGAACCGCCTCGGAGTTTGAATGATTTGATGGCCTTTCGCTGGCGTCTGTAAAAGCACCCGTCGCCGCAGTTTTTTACGGTGTGGTATTTGGATTAATAGGAGACGTTGAGAATTTTTTTGTGCAATTTACGATAAGTAATGAAGGAGCTTCAAGCATTTCTTTTTGGTGGTTTTCAGGCAACTCTTGATCTCGTGACAGATTCAAGTTGCTGATCCCTTGGCGTGTGGCGTGTCATTTTTCAAAAACGGTGTCATGAAGGATAAATTGAGCTTCATTGAGATGGCAGTAGCAGCAGCAGCTTTGAGAAACCTCTAGCCACATACATGCTTGTAGATAAGTACATACGATACGATAATACCAGTAATCCAAAGTCCAGCGCAAAGGGGTGTGTTTGTATGAGTAGCGGTGTCAACTACTTCGAAAGCGGGACACTAATTCGCAATGGGGACCAACTCCGTCTGCTGCGCCTCAATCGCCATAATCTCCAACTGCGCTTTTGCGCTCGTCACAAAGGTCGCCAGCCTCTCCCCGCCAATCAAATATACCTCGAGCGCCATAATATGCGCGCCCGCCACGCCCACCACCACCTGCGCGAGTACCATCTTGACGTAGAGCTTGACGACGCGCAGGCGTGCAGCGCGGTCGAACGAGCGCCACGCGGCGACGAAGAGCTTGCGCGAGGCGCCGCACGCGGTGAGGTCGATGTCGCCGACGAGGGCGGCGCGGTCGAAGGGCACGAGCGTGGGGATGTCGGCGGGGAGGAGCACGGCCTCGATGCGCGTGAGGGCCGCAGACGCGGGGAGGAGGATGAAGAACGCGACGAGGGCGGCAGAGGCGGGGACGGCGAGGACGCGCAGGGCCATGAGGGCGAGTGCGGTGGGGTCGTCGTGCTGCGCGGCCTCCATAGCGCGGTCCGGGATGCTTTGGATGTCGAGGAAGAAGGCGACGGCGAAGGGGAGGAGGAAGGTGGCTTGCTGGGCGAGGGCAACGACGAGGGCGGGGAAGAAGAGGGCCTTGCATTGCTTTCTGGGGATGATGCGCTCGCGGAAGGACTTGGTGGTCGGGTGCGCGATCATCGAGTGGGTCCAGAGCATGTGCACGCGGGCGAGGAGGACGGAGGTGATGATGGAGACGACGACGTTACCGAAAAGGTGGTGGACACCAAAAATGGCCGAGAGGATGCCGGCGAACAGAGCCTGGGCTGAGTGGTACAGGATACTGAAGCCGAGACCTCTCCAGCGGGCGCGGAAGCCGCCGACACTGTGCAAGAGGCGCATGGTCGTCGACACCTGGGCAGTGATGGGCTTGTGGTTTATGACGGTCATCTCGATGTCTACGTCCGCCTCGGTGGGGATGAGCGGCTCCTCGTCAGCGTACGCAGGGAGCTTCGTCTCGACGATAGCAGTAGACGAGGGGGACTCGATCATGGCCAGAGAGGCCACGACATCACCGAGCGTGTAGCGGATCTGGTATGCAAGTTAGTATGTGGTCGTCGTCGTCGTCGGGAGGAGACTCACCGAGGCAAGAATGAGGAACACGATAAAGCCAGTGATGAGGACTGGGAGCATCTCTTGTGGGGAGACCTCCATGTCCGGACCAGCGTTTTCGTACAGCTGAGCATCCTGCTGCAACTTGGCCATGTACTCTGGGCTCGCCGACTGCAGGTGCGCGACGCCGCGCTTCACAATGTGGTTGAGCATGAAAATGTATAAATGGAAAGAAAGGGTTCAAAGGGAGGATAAGAGCTGAATGCGGCGTTGTCAGCCCGAGACTATATAGCGGAGAGAATGCGGTGCAGGGCAACGTGGCAGTGCTGAATACACTCGCGGCAGCGCGCCGCGAGTGCGCCGCGTCAATTCTGCGCAGTCGGCCGTGCCGCGTACCCAACTGCGGAAATCCTTCTTCGGCAGAGGAACACGACAGCTCCGGAACAAATCAGATATCAGATTTTAGTTGCGTTGCGGCTGCGGACTTCATGTCCAACCGAAATAAATCAAAGTTCACAAAAAGTTCAACCGAAGTTCAACGGCGCAGCCTGCACTTTTCAGCAAACAAGGTCACGGAACAAGGTCGGCGGATGTGGTCACGAAGTTGAATCCATACCTTTCTCGACAAAGTACGGACTACGAACATAGGTGCGGAAGAATACGAAATAAGCGATCCGGGATCGACCGGACGCAATCAGTGGCATTCAGTCAAATAATTGATACGCTATGCACACGTAGTAGTTTCATCGGGGTCGATGCTTCAATACACTATTATAGGCCTGGGACGGGCGGGTAGTCCGAGAAGAAGCAACCTGGGTCCTGTCGGAGGCGAATTAAATCAGTCAATTCGTCGACGAGACTCAACTCGGAGTTCGTCTGTCAGGCTTCGTCTTGAATTGTTTAAACCTGGCGTACTCCGATTCAGAACGGTTTAGTCTCTTATAAAAAAATGCTACAACAATTTCTCGCTTTGTTGTAAGCGCAACTTCCAGCCTGCTTTTTGGCATATGTAAGTACTCTAGAAAAATGAAGTGAATTGAGCTGACGAAGGAGCAAAACCCCAAGTCACAGACACTGAGCAGTACCACATTTTTCGCTGAGTTTTTCCGAGGATTGGCAAACCTTGTACCGTGCGAACGGAACCGATGCATCTTCCGGCTCTAGCTTGTTGCAACTGTGGTAGGAGCAATAGCCTCGGCACTGGACCTCGGATGCTTCTTTTGCCTGGTGTCGGCAAAGTCTTTCTCCATTCCGAAGACCAAAGCCCAGGACTGAAGCGGCACACTCTGAATCGCGCGTCAGCTTGGAAAATTTCGATTTCCCTACGGCGATCTGAGGAGGAATAGTCGTATAGTGAAGTGAAGCGTAGTACATGACCTAGATTCATGAAATACTAATGTCAGATGAAGACGACACACAATCCGTTCACTCACAAACGAGTTTCGTTATGGTCCATCTTCGTGGCGAGAATAATTATCTCGCGTCCGGGAAACTTTGACGGACGCATGGATGGATGGGAGGGATGAATCGGAGTGCTCGGGACGCATGGTGCAAAATCTATTTCAAGGAGCACGGTTCCATCCTCGTGATGAGCACCAAAGCCACGGACGAGCGTAGTTTAGATTCGCGAAAATCGAGCATACATACTGTGACAAAGCACCCCAGGAGGCTACGAAAGCGTTACGTAGGGTACCTTTAAGGTGGGTTCTGGTGTATGAGTAAAACGTACCTAGAAGGTCCCGAGGAGCGCTGCGAGAAACTTGACCGCCTCTGCCCTGTCGGATGTCCCATTCCAATCCCGGCACCCCTTCCCACACAGCTTAATGCCCTTCGGTTGGATTTGTCGCTCCATGAGGACGTTTGCATATCGCCTTCCCCGGGTGGCATTCCTGCATGGCTCGTCGATGATGATGTGCGTGATGGTTTGCGGAGCCTCCACATGATTGACAGATGTCGTGAGGAGGCCAACCGGCTGAACCTGGATCGCGCAAATCTCAAGAACTGGTTAATTAACGAAAGTCTCATTGTTCGTAAAGCTCTTGCTTCCCATCCTGGTGTGTTACACAACATTTCATCTGGTTTGGACTAATTGCGTGTATTTCTGCAGACGCGTCACTCCTACTTCCCCTTCAAGAGCGAGAGCGGGATCTTGCATTCCTCCAACGTCGCTGGTCATCAGCGCTCCAATACCAACCCTTACCCCGCAACCTTCCACTCGGATTCTACCCTGCGGAGGCTTCGCGTGCAGGCGGTGCCAGTTCTGGTCGCACCGGGACGTTGTACGCTGCAGTGGAAGACACAGTAGTAGACCGTAACAGCCGCATTGGGACGTCGGAGGCCGTGCGTCATCCCGTGGCGGAACCAGGTTCCGCCCGTGCCGGGACGTCGGAGGCGGCTGGAAACACCCGTTCTAGTCGCCTATGGTCGTCGGATCCAGATGGTGATGGAGACGATTCGGACACGGATGATGAAGGCTTCAGTGACCTTCCCGCAGCGCTGCAAGATATTGGAGAAGACGGTGCGCCTTATCCAGGCTCTATCCCTGACCCAGAGGATGCTGCAGACTTAATTGGGAGTGATGACGAGCTAGAGGAAACATCGGGCTTGGGTGGTGATAACATTCTTGAAATCCGTTGGAATGTCCAGGTCGGTTCCTTCTTACATTTCAGTATGCCTACTAATCTCGCGATGCGCGTGATGGGGCTGGCTGTGACTTTGGCTGAATGTGGGGGGGAGCGGGCGCAGGAGCCGAAGGCGCAGGTCTGCTGCGCGACGTGGAAGCGTCCCGTGATGCGCGTGATGGGGCTGGCTGCGGCTTTGGCTGAATCAGGGGGGGAGCGGGCGCAGGAGCCGAAGGCGCAGGTCCGCCGCAAGACGTGGAAGCGTCTTGTGATGCGCGTGATGGTGCTGCCTTTGGCTTCGTTTTAATTGGGGGGCGAGCGAGTTCGCCCATTGCCGGTGGCCCGTTCTTTTTTTGTCCGACTAGGCGCGCTGCAGTGTGATCCGATGTGGGTGCAGGAGGTGGGGGAGGCGGAGGAGGCGGAGAAGGCGCTCGAGCCGGCAGGGGCGGCGGCGCAGCATTTTGAGGTGGAGGAGGCGGCAAGAGTGGCGGCGGCGCAGTATTTTGAGGCGGAGGAGGCGGCACGGCCTTTCGTTTGCCATTGCTTTTATTGGATGGGCCAGCTGCCGTGGATTCATCGGAATTTGATAGCGCAGGAGGCGGGGGAGGCATAACTGCTGGCGGGGGTGGAGCCTTCGCACGAAGCTGAAGTAGCGGGACCACCTTTTGTTTACCGTTCCTTTTTGGGGGCCTGCTGCGGGTGCTGGGATCTCAGGCATTGAGTTGCTAATGTTTGCCGCTCTAGCCTGGTGCATTGCCTGTGACTCATCACAGCCGTGCCCAGATGGACAGATTTGAGCTCGGAGGTGTGTCGGGGTGAAGTGTGGGGATGCCTCGCGCCTGGGGCCTCCACCGCCGACCTGCGGAGGAAGTGCGAAAGGAGGGTCGTTCGGCTCTTGCAGCAGCGGTGCCTTGTTTTGGTGCCTCTCATGCTCATCAATGGGGGTGGAGGGTTGGCGCTCAGGCGACGACCAGCTCTCATGCTCGGGGCTGGAGGTTTGGCGCTCGGGGGACTGGTCGTCGCCAGAATAGCCGGACAATTCTTCATCGTAATAGTCCCCCCCGCGTAGTCCTCACTAACCTCCTCATGGTAGGATACGATTGGTGGCGGGGAGACGAATGGGTCTGGCATGATGAGATTGGGATTGACTGAGTTGTTGAGGCAAGCTAGACTGTCGAATACACCGGGGGAGAAGGAGGAGTAGTCCTCCGTAAAGTTAAACTCCTCGCTGGAAGGCGGCGGCTGGATGGGTTGTGACATAAAAGCGGGCGGCTCATTGGGTTGAGACATGACGCATAAGAACAAATGAGGCGTTCAAAATGGTGGGGCTATGAAGACGCGTCAGAAAGGTTTTGAGGAGGAGGAGGCTACTCACCACAAAAAAAAAAACAAGACGAGTAAATCAACTAGATTACAATTCAGAACTGCAGGATAGCTTTGAGGAATGGGACCTACCAGACGTGGAAGAAAAAACTTCAAGATAATGTAAGGACGGCGCGGGGCGAGCTCTGCAAACGAAGAATATCAGTACCGTCACGGCGAGAGGAAATAGCATCATACCTGTCGCGTTTTTGAAGGACGGGGCTTTGGGGGGCAAACGAGCGAAGGGGGGAGAGACTCAGAGAAGAGAGACACGAGCAAAGGGGGAGAGAGAAAAAAAGCGGAGGCTGTGCATCTCCTCACCTGACCTTTATGTGTACCTCCACCACCGCCCAAGCCTCCACGACACTCTGAAACGTAAACGCAGCCCCGGCGCCACCGTCAGCGTCAACCAATGGCGTGCAATATAACGGTTAACAGACTTTGTTATTTTTTTCTTGACCTGTTCTCAATGGTGGCGAAGTGGTTTGAAGCGCGGGAACCATTGAGATATGTTGCCCCAGTTCGACTGTGTTTTTCTTACGTTTTTCTGTGCAGGTAAGCCTTTCATGCACCGTTCAGCCCAAAAGACCGCTAAAGTGTAATTAGCAGTTTGACCTTTACTACCATCTCGAATATGGGCCGTTGTGCAATCCACCTCACCAAGGATGCCAAGGCCGCTGCAAAGGTCTCCCAAGTCCAGAAACACTACAAGACACCACGGTAGGTCTTTCGTTCCTCATTCTATTATATATTCTACGACAAATCTCCATATTCTAGCTAATCTCTTCTTTTAGTGGCCAAGCCGCTCGGGTGCGCGCAACAAAGCCTAAACACCACCGGAAAGAAGGCAAACATGCTGCCAATATGCCCCCTGTTATCCCTGGCCTCGCAGCACCCAATGCCGAGATACAAGATCTATATCATACACCGCTCCCCCATCATGAACCTCTCTTCCGCGAGGCGCTACGCTCTGCCGATGCTTTGGACGAAGGCGACCTCGCACGCTGGAAGGCAGAGCCTCCGTTTGTAGAAGATGAAGACTCCATGGATCCCTATTCCGCCAGATACCTTGCTTTCACGCACTCACTGACTTTGGTAATGCACGGCGTTCGATTGCGCGAAGAGAACACCCGTGATGCTCAACGGAGGGTGGAGCTTTTGGAGAAGGGATGGAAGCCTGTAATGGCAGAGATGAGGGAGGAGGTTTGTGGTTTGCTACAGCGCTGGGAGATTGTTACGAGGCTCGGGTGAGAGCAATTCTATGACCCTTACCATAATTCTCGCGAACATACTATGCTTGCACATTATCGCCAATGGCTCACACGTACTATATTCTCTATGTATCATTTGAAATTCTTGCAGTGAAACGAATGTATTGATTCTGAACAAAAGATTTGCAACGTTAAGCATTAAAATACAAGGTCTATGTAATAGGGTAAGTGCGTATGAGGTCGGCAAAGAGTACGCGGACGGCCGGCATGTCCCCCTCGTAAACCTCCGCACCAGTAAAACCACGCATGACTGCGGCCAGGGTGCAGAGTACCCATAACCCACAGTCATGGCCATTGGTCTGGGAGCCACGATTCTAAGAATTGGCATGAAGTGGAGAAAATATGGAAAAGGGAAAGGGACGTACAACTTGGAACATTGGGTAGGCCGACCATGGTTCGTCTCCCGTTGAGATGTGAAGGGGATGGCCGTGCCGGTTTGAAAGCAAGACCATTCGCGTGATAAGTGTCATTATGTCCTGCAGAGAATCAGATTATAAGACGATGTGAGGTTGCGGAGGCTTACGCGGAGGTTTAGGTGCCACCCGGAACGTGCGGCAAAACTATCAAAAAGTAGATGGATCGGCGGTGAACATCAACCACTGCACAGACCCAGTGCTCCTCCACCGGCCTGTGAATCGGATGAGCCATAGCGGTTTGGTCCAATACTCAGTGGGGCCAGGAACCGCCACAACTGCGTGTCCGACGAATTAAAGTGCACTCGGGTTAGGTCATATGTGCTGAGGAGGGCGCATCGTGCGGCAGCAGCAGCGTAAGGCGAGTATTGGTCACTGTAAATCATATGAAGGGAGGCGGCAACGCCGTTGAGACATTCTCCATTCAGCCTCCCCTTGGGTGCAATGATGCGATCGAGATCGCTCGGCTGTACGTGGATTTTTTGGAAGTCTCCGCCCCGCCTGATGAAGTGGCTGAACGGCTCGCGTATAACATAGCAGGAGCTGTTGTGGGTGCGGACGTCACGAAGGAGGTTGCGGTCAAGGTTGGCCTGCAGCTATATTAGAGATTAGTAGGCGTACTGAAATGTAAGAAGGAACCGACCTGGACATTCCAACGGATTTCAAGAATGTTATTGCCACCCAAGCCCGATGTTTCCTCTAGCTCGTCATCACTCCCAATTAAGTCTGCAGCATCCTCTGGGTCAGGGATAGAGCCTGGATAAGGCGCACCGTCTTCTCCAATATCTTGCAGCACTGCAGGAAGGTCACTGAAGCCTTCATCATCCGTGTCCAAATCGTCTCCATCACCATCTGGATCCGACGACCATAGGCGACTAGAATGGGTGTTTCCAGCCGCCTCCGACGTCCCGGCACGGGCAGAACCTGGTTCCGCCACGGGATGACGCACGGCCTCCGACGTCCCAATGCAGCTGTTACGGTCTACTACTGTGTCTTCCACTGCAGCGTACAACGTCCCGGTGCGACCAGAACTGGCACCGCCTGCACGCGAAGCCTCCGCAGGGTAGAATCCGAGTGGAAGGTTGCGGGGTAAGGGTTGGTATTGGAGCGCTGATGACCAGCGATGTTGGAGGAATGCAAGATCCCGCTCTCGCTCTTGAAGGGGAAGTAGGAGTGACGCGTCTGCAGAAATACACGCAATTAGTCCAAACCAGATGAAATGTTGTGTAACACACCAGGATGGGAAGCAAGAGCTTTACGAACAATGAGACTTTCGTTAATTAACCAGTTCTTGAGATTTGTGCGATCCAGGTTCAGCCGGTTGGCCTCCTCATGACATCTGTCAATCATGTGGAGGCTCCGCAAACCATCACGCACATCATCATCGACGAGCCATGCAGGAATGCCACCTGGGGAAGGCGATATGCAAACGTCCTCATGGAGCGACAAATCTGACCGAAGGGCATTAAGCTGTGTGGGAAGGGGTGCCGGGATTGGAATGGGACATCCGACAGGGCAGAGGCGGTCAAGTTTCTCGCAGCTATCATTGAATTTGGCAATGAGTTTGAGCAGGGCGGGTTGGCGTTTTGCGATGGCTCTTCTGGTAGCCTGATATAATTTTGTGCCTTGTACGGTGTGATGTTGACTGCGCCTCTGCTAGGTGCCGATAGGTGGTGGTGGTAAGGGCAAGTAGAGAGTGTTCGTCCTTGGGGGAGATAATGGTGTCGCTGCGCGAGACTGTGGTGGTAGTAAAATGTGTGTGGTTTATTTAGAGGATTTTGATACGCCCCAGAGAATATCTGGTTGTACGGTTCGCTATTCTAATGTACGGAGGAGAATCCGCCCAAAGTCTAGCCTTCCCTGAATTTTGTAACACGTCCCGTTCTACAATCCTGTCGAGGAGCGGACGACTGTTTAGATGCGATGCGGTTTCCGTTGTTATAAACGCTATGGGGCCATTCTCGGTTCTTTTGTATACAGCTACCCTTGGTCCTCCGACCTCTTCTGGGTGCTTCGTGTGCTGGGAGGCCCTAAACTTGTTTTCAACGACTCCGCTCCTGTCTGCCGTTCCGTTCTTTCCAAGTCCGTTCCCTACTAAACTCTCTACAAATCGTCTTCTTCTTTCCGTTCGCGAGCTCTAGCGAGCGGAGTCGGCTTCTTGAGAGCTGCGATGAAGGTCGATACCCGTTCCGATCGATGTGAGCGGTCGGGGAGTTATACAACTCGAGCGGTGACTGGCGTGGTGCTCGAGATCGCTGTTATGAAGAGCGGTCCGTACAGCAGCGGACAATCCAAGGGCGGCGGTTCGATGTTCTGCCAGGCACAGCCCTGGAGACCTTGTTTTCGTAGTCGGCGTACCCTGGTGAGCGGTACTTGCGTATCACTTAAGATGCGCTGGTAGTTTTAGATGGGAAAATTAGATGTCTTTATTCGTAGCAGTGTCTCGTATTTATAGGAAATCGACCCTCTAGCACTGCCTTCTACACGTTCCTCTTGCTCTTCTCCGACTCATCGCATTCCACTCCCTAAATTGGGAGCGCCACATGCTCCTTTGACTGGTTCCGTCCGTCTTTGTGACTCGAAAGAGGTTCCCGCTCCGTTCCTGGGCTGCGCGTGGGGAACCCACTCGTCGAACGCATGGCGCTCCAGTTTCCGCTCTCAATTCTTCATTCCTGGAAGCTGTGCGCGAATTTTCCGCTCGCCGAACGCGTGCTCCTTCAGTCGGGAATGATTTCCGCTCTCAACTCCCTGTTCCTGGAGGCTATGTGCGAGATTTCCGCTCTTTGGACACATGCTCCTTGTGTCGGGAACGATTTCCGCTCCTAGTTCCACGTTCCAGATCCTATGCACGAGTTTTCCGTTCCTTGGATCTCGTCTTGGTCGGCCGTTCTTCCCTGATCTTATTCTCCTTATTCATTTTGTTGGTCCTCCTCCCGACTTGAACGTCCTATTCCTTCTTGAAGGCCGCTCCACGAGCTTCATAACCATATCCTACTTGATTTTATTTCGTTCGGCGCCTCACTCGGCTTTGCCGGCGAGGCGAAGCGGAGGGAGGCAAGGCGGAGGTGAGGCAAGGCGGAGGTGAGGCGAGGCGGAGGTGAGGCGAGGCGGAGGTGGAGCGCGAGGCGGAGGTGGAGCGCGAGGCGGCGGTGAAGCGCGAGGCGGCGGTGAAGCGCGAGGGAGTACCAAGGGGGGCGCGCAGAGTCGGAAAGCGCGGGCGCGCAGCGGGAAAACACAGGGCGGCAGAGTCGGAAAGTGCGGGCGCAGCAGGAAAAACACAGGGCGCGCAGAGTCGGAAAGTGCGGGCGCAGCGGGAAAAACACAGGGCGTGCAGAGTCTGGAAAGTCGGCGAGTGGCGTTGCAGATAATCAATATTTACGTGTGCCGTTCCGCTTTCTTTCTTGCGCGCGCGTTTAATGGCGATCGCAAAGTCGGCGAGCGGCAGATAATCAATCTTTACACGTGCCGTTCCGCTTTCTTTCTTGCGTGCGCGTTTAATGGCGATCGCAAAGTCGGTGAGCCGCATTGCAGATAATCAATATTTACGCGTGCCGTTCCGCTTTCTTTCTTGCGTGCGTGTTTAATGGTTGGCCATGCGTGCGGGGTCGGGATCCGTTTTATGTGAGTGCCATGTGTAAGGCGTCGGATCGGGAATGTGCTCTGCCTTATTTGGGGAAGCCGTTTCCGCTTCGTATGTGCCGTTCCAGAGCGATCACAAAGTGATGGCTCACAACGGTCAGCGACATTGCGGAGGCGGAGGCTCCGCAACATACCTAGCGGTTCCCTTCTCCCTGCAACGGCACGGTCAAGCTCCTCCCACTCTTGGAAAGAGGCGATGGCACGTCTCCTGATAACGATCTTCAAGTCGTGGACGATCAGGAGCATGTGGGCGAATGCCCTCGGCAGGTCAGCCAACTCAGGGAAAGATCCGCTGATGTTAAGAGAGGCGTAAAGATCTTCCGCCTCCTGGCTCAGCTTGTCGTGCGTGGCCTCAAGCCTCCGGATGAGTGATACGGTGTTGGGTGGAACATCGGAACCTGTGATCTCTTGCTTCGCATTGTGAATCGCCTTCTCTACGCCATCAATCTGGGTTTGAAGTGCGAGGACCTTATCTAGCTCGCGCCGCAGACATGCTGGAGCATCTGAACGATACGACAATGAGAATAATGGGGAGGAGAAGTGAATGCGAAACGTATGAGAGTGCATTGACATTTGTGCCTCCTTTTGATCCTCCCAATGGCGGTGAAGCTCCTCCTCCGTCACGCCGCACGCGCGGAATGTCCTGAGCGCGGCCCGGAGCTTAGTGCGTAGCTTCTTCTCTTGATGCTCAATCCATGCACCCAGATTTTCTTGGCCTTTGGCATTTAAAAAGGCGCCGTATTGATCGATCATCCAAATTCTGCGCGAGTTCTGGTAGAAATCCTGTTTAGCAGGGGGCTGAAGCGAGAGTTAAAAGGACACACCCATTGGTTCCTGGTTAGAGGAACCATCTTCCGTGTTCTCGACCAGATGCGTTCCACGTCTTTGTGGTCCGTGATCCCAGCGCCGAGTGCGAAGCGGGGCCCGAATAGGAGCTGGCACAACCACCGGTGTCGGTAGGAGTGCATGTGATTAATTATGAATCTGATATTCTTGCGGAGGCTTTCCCCAAGGATCAGATACTAAAAAGGTGTTAGCATGACTTCGTGCGGAGGCTCTGCACACGGAAAGAATGTACCTTGTTGACACTATGATCAGTTACACATCCAATATCATACGCTTGAAGGAGTGTCGCCTCGGGGGGAAGATGCTGAGCCAGCTCCTTGAGGGATGCTACAATGTACCGCTGTTGTTCGCCCGGAGTGTAGATGTTGCAGAAGAAGAGGATCTGCCCATGGCGGCAGATCATAAGGAAGATACCGGCGGCATCGTACCGCTTGGAATTTCCTTTTTGAGTCTTCTCGTTGGCAGCCTCAAATGTCGACTCGCATCCGTCAATCACGTCTTGTGGCATCGAGAGCTTAGGTCGTGCACGAGGATTGTCCTTCACGTGAGAAATCGCCTGTGCGACCGCATCGATCTGGGACTTTGGGATGAAAAAAGACGGGGTGTAGCTGATGGGCCTGTCTCCAGCTGAACAGAGGTGGCGGTAGCTGAAACAGCCATCTGTACCCAACTGCACGTCTCCCCCGCTGTGGATTGCTTAATGTCAATGTTTCGCGAGCAAAAATGAAATGTAAGTACTTACTCGTCAAGAGATCTCCCCCACTCAGTGTGTCCGAAGCATGCTGGACAGTGTTCCCTCAAAATGCGGCTGGCGCGACCCGGTGTGAGAGTCGTTGGGACAGAGTCCTCGTCTACAGTTGATGTTGAATCAGTAGACACGCGACTCGGCGTGGGGGAAGGAGCCGTGGTCGATGTCAAGGAGACGGCGGAGGTGGCGGAGGTCGCAGAGGGCATGGAGGTCGCGGAGGTCGCAGAGGTCGCGGAGATTGCGGAGGTTTCTGTGTCCATGGGATCTTCTGGCGCTGGCGGAAAGACCTCCCGCTCTGCAGCACCCAGCGCAGTGCGTACGTTCCTATCTATGCGGTCGCAGAGGTTGCTGGACCACTGAACAGCCTGGGTGAGGCTGCCACGGAAGGGATCTGCAAGCCGGTCGAGTGGATTCTGTTGTGCATCAGTTGCATGAACACACAAAGAGCCATTTAAGAAAAAGCCCACCCGTTCTGAAACAACCGTGAATCCCCGACGGTCGTAGATGGTATGAAGCGCAGCGGCAAGTGCGGTGATAGTGTCACAGGAGCGCTCAAACATCGCCCGATAGAGATCCAGGACATCGAGGGAGACACTGACATTGGGCCTGTTCGGCGAGGCCGGGAAGACCCCATGTTGCACGAGTAGCACGCCAAGAGGCATGCAATCGCAGGTGATAATTTGTACGCGCACCACATCTATGGCCATAAATCAGCAATATAAATGCCTCAGATGCTCTGCATAACGCACCTAGAGGATACAGGCACTTTACTATCTTGGTTCTTGGGGTGCAACCCACTGTACAACGATGCTCAATTTGCGGAGCAATCATCGGACGTTGTTGTGCATGCGTAGACCTGTAGAACGCGGCGAATGGTGCCTCCAATAGTGGTAGAAGAAGCTCCCATGAGTCGAACAGGCGTGCGCGGCGTGCTGTATTGGCTGGAAGGGGTGGGGGGAGAGCAGGTGGAACATCATCCATCCATTCCGCGTCTCCGTCTCCATTGACCGGCTCATCTTGGGGAACCAGCTGTGGCGGGGGCGCGTCGATGGAATGAGGTCCCGGCATAGGCGTGCTCGAAGACGTATCTCAACCTCCGCAATCTTCATCGCGTGTCCAAGACCGCACGCAACGCGATTCTTGCGCGTATCGCCGTGCTTAAGGGGACTGGTAAAGTGGACTCCCATCCCGCTTTGCGCTGCGGGTTGGCCAGCTCGGACAGAGCGCTTGAGACCGCGGGGCGCCATTGGCCATGGTGGTAGAAGAAGAGCTGCAAGACCAAAAGGGGCAAATCCGAATTGGGAATGATATTACTAAGAGAAGCGGGAGAGTCCTCCTCCTCGGACCTTCTAGGTACGTTTTACTCTTACACGAATACCGACCTTAAAGGTACCCTACGTAACGCTTTCGTAGCCTCCTGGGGTGTGACAATGTCACAGAAGTATTGCAGGCAATCTAGATTCCGCCGATTGTCTTCATATACCAAAGGTCTCATTGTCCAGCCCAGGGTCCTTTTCCTACCATGCCGAAGGCTGAAGGAGTCATCAGCAAAACCTGGGTGTGCTACGCAGTTCTACGTAGTTGGTATAGTCTCTGTAGCGGGATAGACCAAACCCGGCACTTACATACATTCGGACCCCCGGCACATTCAGCCTACAGGCGGCACATTCGGGGCTGCAGCCGGTACATTCCCCGAATGTGCCGCCTTGGAGCAGATGGCCGGCACATTGTATTTGCTGCTGCATATGTTCAACTTTGGCACATTCATGCCATCAATTGAGGATTGATCACCTCAGAGAGGGGTTGCACTGCCACTTCTCATATCATTATGAGTCTTCAAGGTAGAAATGCGATCGATAGTTGTAAATAAACACCTCAATTGATAGCTATTCAACATCTGCAGTACACAATAGAAAGCTCGACGCAGATAAATACTAACTACGTAAATAAATAGCCCCAAAATCAAAGCTATCCATGTACGGCTTTACGCGCAGCTACGGGCAGGTCATTATCACGGAGTAGGCAACAAATAGAACCACCAGATTAGCTGCTGCAGTAGAAATAGAAGTGTTACCGTCATGGCCATAGCCAAGGCAGAAAGAAACATGACTGACAAAACGCGGTCGGAACGGATCGGTCGCATTGAGCAGTAATAAACATCTGGAATTGATACTCGCCACTACTGTTGAACTTGGAGTCAGTATCAGCGGTTTTTGTAATGATTCTGGCACACCTCCTTGACTTTCTTTGTTTGACGCTCCGAAATCGCCTCCTCCGCACTGCATTTAAGTATCATTGGAGCTCTGGAACACACCGACGCCCCAGGGAGTGCTTTTTGCATCAACGTTAACTCGTGGTGACCCGAAACATCAACGATGTGGGCATGAGCTAGAGGACACAGTATTGAAACATTTCGGACAGCAGAGAATATAATAGAGGCGTACGACAGACATGTTGTTCAACTCCCAGATTTGGGTGCACTGACTTAATGAAAGGTCGAGTGTCATTTTCTGAGTCGTCAGATAGCATTTGGTTGGCGAGAGACTTTGCGAGCATCTCCTCATCGACGTTCTCCGGAATTGTGTGGCCTCTATTGAAGCCTCGAGTAAAACCGCTACTGCAGATGAAATGCCGGTGACTGCGCGATGAGCCCTGGTTTGTGTTCAGTACCAGAGCGACAAAAAAAAAAACCTCTCGGCTGGGCTGCCAGCTGTACACGTTGAGGCATTCAGATCACCAGCTGCGTATGTCCCCAGGATTTCCTTAAGCACGGGAATATCAATTTATTCGCGCTCGACGAAGGGAGGTGCGTACGAGATGACCTGGTGTATGCATCTGTTGAGGTTGGGAGGAGGCTGGCCATCGTGCGACCGTCGATGTACATGGCGTGGAGCTCGATCAATGAATGTTACGATACCAAGACCCTGTCAAGGTCGCTGGCGGTAAGCTTCGAGCTGGTGAGTGCCATCGGTGGGCGTTTTGATGCGCCTTTGACGTGTTGGCGGGTGTGTTGGGGCAAGGGGTGGTGGTGGGAGGAAGAGAGGAGGCAGGATGCGTTCGGGGCAGAAAAGACAGGTGTGCTTTCCCAGAATAGTCAGTGCCAAGCCTGGCACATTCCCGAAATGGAATGTGCCGCCCTTGTGCTCACGCGCGGTACATTCACTCAATGTGCCGGCTGTGCGCTGAATGTGCCGGGGGTTCGAATGTATGTACGTGCCGGCCTTTGTATATACCCTCTCTGTAGTGGCCGTAGTTACTGTAGTTTAGGGTACCATCTGTATAGTTCTGTGTAGTCCAGGCCAGTTTACGTAGTCTCTGTAGTTGGCCTGTAGTTCTTCTGTAGAACTCTGTAGTTTACTAGCGGTCTGTCAGAAAAATTTGTTGCTGTTGCGCTCTTTACTTCAAGCTTCTATTGACTTTTACTTACTTATTTTTTATTTTTTGGAGCGTTTATTATAATGCAACTCAGTCTGCAAAGCATTCCAAGCGCATCCGCTGGTAGAACTGTTTCCAGTATAGCCGAGAAGTGATCCAGGAGGAAATGCCGTTACGCACATACAGTCTTTAACAGTGAAGCGAAACAGCACCGTGAAGCGAAACACCGTGTTGTTCAATACCTTAAGCACCATTGATCACCCCAGGTTTTTGGGAGGAGGATTTGCCCGATGTAGAGTTGCCTTGGACAAAAGGGATTGTCAAGCAGGCTCTGTTATAGCCCTTGTGCGACGTGTTCTCGTTTCGACGGCTATTTGGCACATTTAGGACCTCAAGCACAACAGTGTCGTGCATGCACATGGAAGCCGTGAGGTATCAAAAGAGATGTTTGATGGCAGAATACAATCCATATCAGTACCTACGAGCACCTCAGACCCATATCTGAGGAGCGACTGAGGTGAATTGGCGTGTTTGCAAGTGTTTCGCTTCCACGTGTTTTGGCCAAACAGCAGGTGACGAAAGAATGCCCTCGTTCTCGATCAGAACTACATAAAATCCCAAGGCCTTTGGCCTATTGGATAGCGAGGAAGCTATACTATTGGTCTGTCAACAGGTGCAGTCCATCCTTACCTGAAATCGGCCGAGAAATTGCGATTTCGCTTGAGCGTTTCGCTTCACGGTTAAAGACTGTATTTCAAGCTTCGTGTGGGACTCTGGCTGCTCGGTATTATCCGACTTCATTGTTTCGAGTGTTCGGCCGTGTACCCACTAAAACCCCCTTCATTTTTATCCAATCATCCGGCAGGGAATCTTCATCAAGGAGTGCACCGCTCCATGTGTCAAGCACTAGTTGCTTTTTTGTCGCGAGAGATCCAAATCGGGCTCAATTTGTGAGTAACTGATCTCTCTTCAAAGTGGAGTTGATCAGCGCCGCCCAACGGTTATGTATCTCAGCCTCTGACTTGGGTGATTGTCTCAAACTCTCTCTCGTTTCTTGGAGTCCAGATCAAATACATCGATGTTGAGACAATTATTGTGAAGAAGCGATTCTTAGATGGTACTGTCTTGCCATTTGGAGAGGTAAATCTGGCGAGGCCGCAACCAGGAGTAGCCCCCAATTTAACTTAGGCCAGGTGGAAAATTTGAGCCTCCAAAGTCTCTCCGTCAATTGCCATACCTGCTGCTGACCGGGTGCGTTACATTCCAGCATAATGTGTTCCAGCGATTCTGGCACTCGACATATCGGGCATTGGCCGAGGATTTCCATGTTTGGTACATGGTCCCAGAAAAAACCGACATGGTAGGTATCATGCAGACTTTTCCATAAAGTTTCATGTTAGTTGGTGAATGTTGTTGGATCTGATCGAGGTCCAAATGGTGCTGTCAGTTGGTTGGTATCCAAACTCCTCTGCAACGCAACAACGGATACAAATAAGATTGGATGTCGTGGATTTCCGTGTGGGTTTGTCTCTCATGGATTTGATTACTCTGGTAAACAAGTGTTGACTTCCTTCTTTTAGCAATATTCCAGGGTTGGCGAACATCAGGTCTGATTGTATGTCCAAAGACATTGGGGTAGGATTTAACATCTGGATAGTACACTTTATCAGCTCGTAATTTGGGTTGAGGGGGTTGTTTTCGCTGTTAACACGATCTGTCACAAGGGTTTTGCCAAGAAAGGTTGAACAGTAGTGGACTATGAGCGGAATATATTGTGGGACTTGCACCACATATAGCAGGCCCACCATGGAGGGCACTCTTTCGAGGCCCACCCCTTCCCCGTAGCCAATAACGGCACCCATGGTGTCACGATTACGACCATAATCCTCGCTCAGACACAGTTCTTATCGTGACAACGCCAATCCTGGACAATCAGTGTTGATGACACAGAGACCATCCAGTCAGAGATATGAATGCCATGCTGGAAACACAAGTCGGACATTACATGCAGATACAGCACACGAACAATGAGGGACACACATTTAATTAATAAGATATGACAGGCACAGCCTTCACACGAGGTTACGGGTTACTGTATATATTTATATCTTGTAGTTCACACGACTTGTTAAACAGTATAAGTAGAGTAGCATATTCGTTGTAACTCTTTAGTCTTTTATTCTAAAACATTCTTGGCTATATCCTCACTCCCCAATCCCTACTCTTCTTACCGAGCAGTGGACGAGAGGCCTTGAGCGTGACATAATAAAAGACTACCCTTCATACCCTCGTACCGCCATCCTACCTCGACCTCCTTTCCCTTTCTCCCCTCCCCTTCCACTTCACGCACTACTTGCGTGTCTTCATACCTCTCTACTTGGACTCTCGTACTTGCAGACCCATTTCCTTATTCCCCACCCACCGACCCTCTACCTCGTCCACAACGAGTATAAATAATTGCAGCGACAATCTTGAGCGGGCCGTTCGCACAGACCAGACGCTAGGCCACGGGAAACGTTGAGTCCGTCCCAAGCCACATAGCAGTCGCAAGGAGCACTAGCCAGATCTTCGGAGAGGGCTATCTCGCTATCGCGGGGGGTGTCGTAGAAGACCCCGGATAGTTCTGTCAGCAAAAGCCATGCCTTGACTTCACCACCCCGCTTCGTGCGGAAACCCGATTACCGGCCCACCGTGACTTACCGGGCCCCGAACCCCTTTGACCTCCACGAATTCTCCAACTCGGAGGAAGAGTCAGAGCGTTTTTCATCTGCACCCTCCCGCACCATTCCCCTGCCGCATTGGCCTATATTCGTACCACCACAAAATCCTACACCGCCACCCGCCTCTTCACCCCTCATGTCCCAACGCGGTGTTTCCCCGCTTAATTTCTCACCCCCACACCCGGAACCGCAGCAATTACCACTGCTGCAAGATCCATCCCGCTTTTTTCCCCCACAACACCCCACCGACCCAGAGTCAAATCCAGCACCTCGGCAGAGTTTAGCCGAGATGGTTGCTGCCATTCCACCGAGGACTCAGTCCTCAAGAATCACCTACGCCCGGGCGCTGCCCATGTTTGATGGATTAACCAAGTCGAAATGGGAGACGTTTGTCGGTGCGCTCAGTAACTACTTCTGGGCGTACGAGTCCGAGTTCGACACAGACAAGAAGAAGATTTCCTTCACCATTTCATTATTGGGGAAGGAGGATGGATCGCGGTGCCCAGCGAGTAACTGGGTACAAAACTGGACCAAGCGCACACTGCGCTTGGGACGCCTCAGAGCTGGATATAGCTTTGAGGACTTCGTTGAGGAGCTCAACGGGACATTCCAGGACCAGAACGTCAAACAGACGGCGCATTTGCGCCTTACAAGCACTCGGCAGGGAAAGACATCCCTGGCCGACTTTATCCAAGCATTCGAGCTGAACGCAGAAGAAGCGGGGTACGCCCCAAACAACAACGAGGGTCTCCTCGACACCTTTTTGGTGGAGACCCTCGAGAACCTCCTCAATGACGAGGTGAAGGACCAGCTTTATGCTGGAGGAATCGAGATCCCGGACACCTACCGGGATTTCAAGAGCCGTTTGATCACCATCAACGGCGTCCTGGAGCGGAAGAAGCTCCGAGCGACCCAGGCAGCCAAGGGAGGGTACTGGGTACCCACAAAGACTGTCGCACCGCCCGCGACACAAAATAAAATGGCGGGACCAGGGGTAGCCACTAAGCTGCCCAGGGGCGAACAGGCCCCAATGGACGTGGATAGGGCAAGGCAGAACGTCCGACCCTTTACATGCTATAACTGTGGCAAGGAGGGCCACATGAAGAGGGAGTGCCCAGAGCCTCCCAAGAAAAGATTCAATATCCGGTCGATCAAGACCGAGGACTATACGCAGGAGGACCTGCAGGCTCTCGCAGCCATACTGCGAGAGAAGGGTTTTTAAAAGGGCCCCCGCTTACAGCCAAAGCGGCGCCCCCGGATACAAAGTACGGACGCTATACGGACTTAAGTAAGGTAGATACTACGGACAAAGTAGTAGATGATATATACACGGAAGAAAATGCTAGTTTACGAAAGAGTATACACGATTTCTTAGTAGCTAGTGTAGAAAATAACAAAAAAATATGTATCTTGGAGAATCAGAATCGGAAAAATAACTTAAAAAACAAATCGAAGGATGAGGCAGAGAAGAGGTGGAGTGCGTACAAAAAGGCCCCTGGAACCCAAACCAGTGAGAAAAATAGTGAGACGAAAAAGGGCGGCGATGCCGCGGAGGCTCAATCCTTGAAAAAGGAGGAAGCGCCTAAATGGAAGGCGACGCGGGTACCATTTGGCTTGAAGAAAATCGAAGCTGCGAAATGGTTAGCTCGGAGAGCGATGGGTGTGACAGAGGATAAGCTCGCGAAGGAGCTTAGGGAATACCAATGGCAGAGGAAGCATCACGAGATGCTCGTTCCTATTACGTTAACTGCGTTACACAATGGGAAGACGCGCGCAGTCAAGGCTCTTCTCGATAATGGATGCACTACCACATGCATTGATCGAGATTACGCCAAAGCTGAAGGCTTCGAGCTCCAAGAGCTTGATGCGCACATCGTCGCCCGAAACGCAGACGGAACAGAGAACGCTCGGGGCAAGATCACTCATTACGTTGAGATGATCATGACCATCGGATCCCACTCGGAGCGGCAACGCTTCCTGGTCACCAGGCTCGGAAAGGCCCGTGTGTTCATTGGGTATGACTGGTTGTACAAACACAACCCCGAGATTGACTGGAGGGACCAGAAAATAACTTTCAGTCGCTGCCCGCCCGAGTGCAACATGAAGGGCACGGAATTCCGGACTGGAGTGCGGAAGGAAGAGGCGATCGAGGAAGGCGAGTCCATTTTATTGGTGGACTTCGCAGAAGCAATCGATCTGCGCCTAAAAGAACATCGGCGCAGAAGTTGGCAGAAGAAGCCAACCGTGGGAAGGAGAAGATGACAGAAGAGAAATCCCGGAGCAGTATCACGAGTTTGTGAAAGTATTCGCCAAGGAATCTTTCGACTCGTTACCAGAAAAACGCTCGTGGGATCATGCAATTGAGCTCAAGCCAGGATCGAAGGCTGTAGATTGCAAGATCTATCCGTTATCGGTGACGGAGCAGGGAAGCTGAACGAGTTCTTAGAGGAGAACTTGAAGAGTGGGAGGATCCGCCCGTCGAAGTCCCCAATGGCATCGGCATTCTTCTTTATCAAGAAGAAAGATGGCAGTCTGCAACCAGTGCAGGATTATTGGAACTCAATGAGATGACGATTAAAAATCGTTATCCACTTCCGCTAATTTCGGAGCTAGTAAATAAACTCCGAAGTGCCAAGATATTCACGAAGTTGGACATCCGGTGGGGGTACAACAAGTGCGGATCAAAGAGGGAGACGAGTGGAAGGCGCATTCCGGACCAACCGAGGGCTGTTCGAGCCCTCGTGATGTTCTTCGGGCTTACAAACTCGCCCGCAACTTTCCAAACCATGATGAATGATATCCTTCGAGATTAATCAACGAAGGACATGTCATGTCTATTTGGACGACATCCTCATTTTCACGGAAAACATGGAGGAACATCGGGAAATCGTGAAGCGAGTATTAGAAGTGCTCCAGGAAAACAAACTCTTTCTCAAACCGAGAAGTGCGAGTTCGAACGCACTGAGATAGAGTACCTGGGAGTATCATCTCGCATAACTCAATGAAGATGGACCCCGTGAAGATTGCCGGATCATGGAGTGGCCCGAACCAAAGAACCTAAAACAAACACAGGCGTTCTTAGGTTCGTAAACTTCTACCGGAGATTTGTCGAGGATATAGCGAGGTTGCGAAGCGCTCACAAGTTGACCGGGAAGATGGGCTGGAGTTGGGGAGCGGAGCAGAAGGAGGCGTTCCAGAAGCTAAAAATAGAATAGCTGAGGAGTAGTACTAGCGCTCCCCACGGATGAAGGGAAATTCCGGCTTGAAGCCGACACGTCCGACAGAGCCACAGGAGCAGTGCTGGAGCAAGAACAGGAGGGCGAATGGCACCCTGTAGCATTCCAATCACATGGATTGAACAACACTGAGCGGAATTACGAGATCTATGACAAAGAGATGCTCGCGATAATGCTCGCCCTGGATGAGTACCGGCAGCTGCTTATGGAGCAAGACAGACGTCCGAGATCTGGACAGATCATCAAATCTCGAATATTTCAAAAAGCCCCAAAGCTCAATCGGAGGCAGGCGCGGTGGATAACGGAATTGTCCGAATATGATTTCTCGCTCAAACATCGACCCGGAGCATTAAATCAAAAGGCCGATCTCTTATCTCGGAGATCAGATCACAATCAAGGAAAGGACGACAATAAAGATGTCGTACTTCTGAAACCCGAGTACTTCCGAGCACAGGATGTAGTGCTCACGGACCAGAAGATGAAGTACTTGATGAGATCAAGAAGGAGAAGAAGGTTGATAAGAGCGTTAAGCTGGCGCTCGAGAAAAAGTTACCAGCCTGGGAAAAGAAAGACAATATTATATTTATAACGGATTAATCTATGTTCCTCGCAATGAGGAACTTCGTGATAAAATTATTGGATTGCATCACGATGCACCTCTGCTCGGCCATCCCGGAGAGAACCGCACGCAGGAGATGATAGAACGTAATTATTGGTGGCCGCGATTAGGAAACCAAGTCGCGAAATATATAAGGGCGTGCGAGGCCTGCCAAAGAATGCGAGTGCATAGGTACAAGCAGGGAAAGCTTAATCCGCACAAGATCGCCGAGGGACCTTAGCAGAATATATCTATGGATTTGATCGGGCCGTTGCCGGTTAGCAACGGCTTTAATGCTATTCAAGTCTGGGCGGACACGTTCTCAAAGATGATCCATGCGGAACCGACAAACATGGAGATCACAAGCGAAGGGGTGGCCCAGTTGACCCGAGACTGAGTGATTAGATATCATGGAGTCCCTAGAAAGATGATCTCGGATCGGGATCCGAGATACGTTTCGGGGTTCATGCAGGAGCTGAACCGACTGCTCGGCACAGAAATGAATCCGAGCACGCCTTTCCATCCCATCACGGACGGCCAGACCGAACGAATGAACCAGGAGATTGAAAAATATCTCCGAATTTATGTAAATTATCGGCAATCGGATTGGGCGGAATGGTTGGCATTGGCCAAATTTGCCCATAACGACAAGGCAAGCTCGTTGACGAGCATGTCGCCGTTCTTCGTGAACACGGGATACCACCCCTGGAAGGGGATAGAAAATGCAGTTGAGTCGCACAACAAAGCCGCGAATGACTTTGTTGAAAAAATGAAAAAGATCCGTAATGAAGCGGCAGCTGCACTGGAGAAAACCCAGAAAACAATGAAAAAATACTATGACGCGCATAGACGAGATGTGCCGGAGTTCAAAGTGGGCGATAAAGTTTGGCTCGAGGGAAAAGACGTAGCCACGGACCGTCCCACGAAAAAGCTGGATGATCGAAGGCTGGGGCCTTACGAAATATTGGAGAAGATAGGGGCATTGGCATACAAATTGAGATTGCCGGAGACGGATCTGTCACATCTGGTCTTCAACGAAGCACTTTTAACGCCGTATGTGGAACCCCCGGCAGAAAGAAGAGAGGAGTGGCCAGCACCGCAGATCGTTTCTGGAAACGAGGAGTATGAGGTGGAGGAGATCCTGAAGCACAGGAAGCGTGGACAAGGTTATCAATACCTCGTCAAGTGGAAAAATTACCCGTTGAATGAACGGACGTGGGAACCACAGAGGCACTTAACAAACGCGGGAAAGCTCTTGGACAGATATAATGTCGAGCACAATATCGTGATTCAGGCGTTGCCGGTTCTACCGAAGGGACATTGGGATTATTTAATCAAAAGATACAAAACAAAGGAGGAGTCCTTAGAATACTCGATGAAGAAATTATTTATTCCGGAAACCGGAACATTCGTCACAGTCGACGAGGACGTCGACCCTAGAGGGGGGTAATGTCACGATTACGACCATAATCCTCGCTCAGACACAGTTCTTATCGTGACAACGCCAATCCTGGACAATCAGTGTTGATGACACAGAGACCATCCAGTCAGAGATATGAATGCCATGCTGGAAACACAAGTCGGACATTACATGCAGATACAGCACACGAACAATGAGGGACACACATTTAATTAATAAGATATGACAGGCACAGCCTTCACACGAGGTTACGGGTTACTGTATATATTTATATCTTGTAGTTCACACGACTTGTTAAACAGTATAAGTAGAGTAGCATATTCGTTGTAACTCTTTAGTCTTTTATTCTAAAACATTCTTGGCTATATCCTCACTCCCCAATCCCTGCTCTTCTTACCGAGCAGTGGACGAGAGGCCTTGAGCGTGACACATGGGGCTGCAAACCCTAATATCATTTCATTTATAGGCATGGGTTTGACAGTCGGGAAGGGTCAGCAGGAATCAACTTAAGCTTACATGCTATTTCAGACATGCAGACCGACAGAGGATTTAGTACTCTCCAGCCGCATGAGGCTACTACTCCTCTTACGCCATGGCCCGCCACCCACCGACTCTAGAATGGTTTCCCATTGCCTCCCTGGTTGCTTCGTTTGAGGACTGGCACCTCGTACGGATCCGCAACCGTGGAGACTCTCTGTCTCGCCGCCAAGGCGACTAACCACCTAACACAAAGTGCCAGGTGTGGGGTGTCCTGCGACCTGCTGGTCTTTCAGGTGGTTTTGATAAGCAATCCCCCATCTTATTTTCGCCTATCCCCGGAGGGACCCTGCTTGGATTTGGCAAAGGAGCATTTTCAAGTCATGCCCAGGACCTGCTATATGATGAGCTGTGACTGCTTTGCCACATGCGAACCTGCTTTACGAAGGCAGGGCTCAGCAGCATAGTTTTAACGTCTTTTCAGACGTGGAGTGTGGCATAGACCAACATTACTCCCCTAGAATTGAGCCAGAGGGGACTCCATTGAGCTGAAAGGCAACTCTCGGGTATGTCGGTAACCACGATTACTTGCCCAGGACCTGCTATATGACGAGCTGCGACTGCTTTGCCACATGCGAACCTGCTTTACGAAGCCAGGGCTCAGCAGCATAGTTTTAACGTCTTTTCAGACGTTGTGATAAGGACCGCGGTGCCGCTATGAGAATATGTTTTATCAAATAGACAGCCCGTTCGGCCTCTAGGGGTTAATTAACGTTGGAGGATAGTGGGGATGTAGGATTAGGACGTGTGCGTTGTCCGAATGAGAGTGTTGCACGGGATCGCACGAGGCGTCCGTTCCGTGGTTTCGTGTTGGGGGTACCTGCTGTTAGCTGTAAACGGGTGTGGGGGTGATAGTTACCTGTCCTAGGTCACAAGCTCGAGCGAACAACGCGTTGTTTCCTGTAAAATCCGATGCCTATGCTGCAATCCTTCCCTCGTGTTTCCCCGATGTTCCCAACGAAGGTGGAAGGCTTAATACAACGTTTTACGGTTATAAAGCAAGTGACAGCGACGCCAGCTGGTGCTGGTCAGTCGAACGTATGGGACGTCCGGTCGTGACGCTGGGTGGCAGACAACGATTTAAACCAATATGGCTTCGCCCAGGCCGACTTCTACAAAGCGTGAAGCTCGCGAAGTTGGTGATCCTATTACGGGGAAGCCCGATGATATGACTTGGGGTCCGATGAGTTGGGACCTTGCGAAAGGAGGTGTGAGAGTGAAATGCCCTGCTAGAGGCAAGTGAGGATGTGGTCAACTCGGTGTGAGCGAGGCTTTAGTTGCACAGGTGGGGGTACAGGTGGTGGGGGAGAACTAAGCTCCGAAAATTGACTGACTACAACGCCCTTTTCTGCTATCCTTTTATACCTTTTCGCCTCTCGACCGTCCCCTTGATGCCCACTCGTTCGGTTCCAGTTTGAGGGTGCTCGCGCAGGAACGTACGTAGGGTGCGTTCAATATTTGGGGCCGCGGGCGAGGCTTACGTTCGTATTTTGGGGTTCGTTTCCGCGAACGGGCGGAGTGTACGATGCAAATTGGTACGGGCGCAGGACCCGTTCCATAGCAGAGCAGATTCCTGGGCCATAAAAGGTCAGTTATTGGTCGGGGGACGCGTCCGGACGCATCTGAGTAGGTTTCGAGTGGTTTGGAAGGATGGAAACTGGATCAGACGAGGCTTGCGTTCGAGTGTTGGTGGCTTCTCGGGTGTGGGAAGAGGATACGAAGCCCAGGATGCCCGCTATTGGCTGGTTCGTACCACTCTCGTGGGCCGTAGCGCATGGTGCCGTGCTCGTAAGTGAGGTGCGAGTCGTGCAAGGGTGGAGTTCGGGTGATGGGGGCGTCCATCGAGGGTCGGGCAGGTGGTACGAGCGATGTGGAAGGTTGGATGGGGACCGTAGGCTGCGTGCGTTTGATGAGAATCCGGATTTGGTAACTTTGATTCCTGATTTGGATGAACGGGCGCCTCGTACGTTCTCGTCCAGGGCTCGGTTGAAGGGGCCGTGAGGCGGTGTGCAGGGCGTAGCACAAGCACCAGCCTCACAACGTGGAGTGTGGCATAGACCAGCATTACTCCCCTAGAATTGAGCCAGAGGGGACTCCATTGAGCTGAAAGGCAACTCTCGGGTATGTCGGTAACCACGATTACTTACAATTTCTAATGAATGGACCTGTGATAACATATTTTTACTGACTACTTTTATTTACGCATTAAATTAAATTAATTGAACTGCTTCTGGCGGGAATCAAACTCATGACCTCGCGTGAACAGAGAAAATACTTAAGTGAGCAAAATAACCGCTCTCTCAAAGTGACCATAGATACATATGGAAACTCAAGTGTGATATGGGGTCCACACTGTTGCCCAGGCTTCAACGCTCTTCAACTGCTACCTCACCTCAAAGATTTACATCCTTTTTGTGTATCATGATGAAAATATTATTAAGGCCCTGATCAGCAACCGTGAATTCACGCGTGAATCTTGGTGGAATTTTTTATGCATACCAAACTCGTCCCTAAACTATCCCAAATTGAGGAATAGGCCGTTTCTATGAACATTCGAGGTTGGAGAGGGGCAGAAAAACTGTACTGCAAAATTTCCCACAGATTTCACAGAAGATGCAAAATATTTAAAGTTCAGCCTAGCATATTTTGAACTCATTCCACCGCTTCCACCCAGACTCTTTGAGATTTCAGGAAACGCATGCACTTTCCATTCTAGGACGGTTTAGGGACGAAATCCGTGGGAAAAGTATGCACCAAGAGAATTCAAACAAAATTCATGCGGAAAATTTAACGGTTGCCGATCAGGGCCTAAGACTTGTCTAAGGTCAATTTGCAAGAATTGGCTTCGTTAAGCCGCAAATCGCAAAATACTTTCCTGGAGCCAGCAGTTTGGAAAATTTTGCACCCTTGGAATTTGGCCTAAATGTGCGTCTGAGAGGTGAAATATCATCCCACGGAAAGGAATACATTGAGCATTGTTGCAAAGTTCTCTTGCCCTCTGGAGAACTGACACATTGTGTCAATTTTTGTTGTGTCCAGTCACAAAAGCTCGTATGTGTTACTTTCCCATGCAGAGTAAACGAGACGTGTTTGTGTGTGATAGAAAGTGTGTCCTATCAGGTAGCAGCCCAAACTATGTAGAACCAGAATTTCTACAGGCTCACTACATAGATTAACCATACTACAGAGGACTACATAGTACCTCTCCAACTACAGGAACTACGTAGAGGCCAGGTACTACAGAGCAACTACAGAGCACTACGTAAAAGTGCCGGAACTACAGCAACTACAGCCGAACTACAGCCACTACGGCCAAAATCAGGGTTTGCTGATGGAGAAGGCTAGGCCCCTGGGGAATGCAAGTTCGCGCTGGTGCAGACGCTCCCAAGCAGCGTTTCGTGCTTTATGACAGAACTTCACGCGGCAGAGGCAATACTATCGTGACCATGGTGAGAGAGTAAAAAAAAAAGACGAGCCAAACGAACCGGATCACTCAGACCGTCATCCAGAGCAGATGGGTCTGGTCAGCAATAATTATTCACAACGGTACAACCTAGCTATCTCAGCCTATAGCTAGCTCGGGACATATATTGTGCCATACCAAGGTCAAGACTCAATGGAGTAGAGCCTCTCCCGGCTGTGCAAGATCGAGGACACGCGTGAAAGGTGAATGGTTTAACTTTGGTTCAACTTGGTGGACCCACCACATAAAAATACAGAAGAAGAAAAATGGTCGGTCCCGTGGTGTACTGTCATCTAATTAATTGGGGCTATAATTTGGTGGGAGCTCTACAATCTCCTGTCTTGCTCCCGATGGTAACCGCAGCCCGCTATCCTCATGGCAGACCACCAACGCTCCGGATGCACGCTGGTAGTCTGTGTCGGGGCCAACGAGCCGCCATGTCGTTTTTCCCGCATCAGGTTACTGTGAATACTGGTAGTCGCCAGAGAGTCCCCGTACGAGTGTTCCTTCTGGGATGGCACTGGCAGCGCTTGATGTCCATTCGCCAGTGCGATTATGTAGGGGTCTGTTGAGATGCGCTCACGACCGGCCCTCCGTCGGCGGCGCCTATAGCAGAAGGCAAGGGTGGTGAGCATAGCCAGCAGAGCGAGACTACCTATGACGGCGCCCGCAATGATGCCGACAGGGGTGGTTTTGGAGTGGGGGATGGGGACGTTGGACGATGATGGGGGTGGGAAAGACGAGCTCGGAGAGCTCGAGGTCGTGTTGGAGACTAAGAACGATCCGACGACCAGTGGGGTGTGGTCGCTGTCACCCCCATATTTTACGACGATTTCATGAGGGCCGCTTGGAATAGCGGGCGTGCTGAATAATAAAATATTATAGTTGGTTGGACTCTTGGTGCTGCTGAGGCCTTTGAGCGTAAAGTTCGTCGGTGGGCCATCGTCAATGGTATATACCCCCCAACTTGGGTTGAACGGGAGTGGGGATACCGTGCCGTAGAGACTAACAGATGTGCCTTTAATTTAAACAGCAGGTCAGATTACTATTTTTCGGTGGTGAGGGAACGTAATAATCCACCGTGAAAGTTGAGAGCGACCTGCGAATCCTGGGTGTTGGTCACCATCTGCCCGCTAGATCCATCCCATCCAGAGCCGTAGCTCAGCACAGGATCTGTGTAGGGGTAGACCAGAACGGCTGCCTCGAAGGCAGCATCTGGGGGAGGCGTATAGATCAAACGATCCAAGTAGAAAGCCTTCCCCTTGGACTGCACTTCAATCCTCAATTCGTGCAAACCCGACGCCACCTGAGGCTGCTCACACAGCAACCAGTTGCTTTCCGTAAACGGGAACGTCGGGTTTGGGTTACTGATCTGGATATCATCTATGAAGCAGTCCCACGTTGGATCCGTGACGTTGTTGGAATCCGTGGAAATTGAGATTGTGCCCAAAACGCGAATTGCGGTGCCTGTGTGACAGTAAAATGTGAAGGAGGCCAAGAAACGATATATCGATAACCTCGTACCATTGAACGGAAAGGTGAGGGTAGAATTCCTCGAGGTCGTCGCATGTGAAGTGTTTTGGTATATTGGGCCAAAGTTTCCGACGCCGACAGTACTGGGGTCTGCGACGAACCAGCCGTTGGACCCGTACTGTATGGCGGGGTCAGTGTCGTCGATAACTCTGTCGTGAGTGGGTGTGGTCGACTACATTGAAAGATTGTCCAGAAGGATATATGAGGGAAAGAGCAGCCTCCCGAGGCCCTCCGAAGCCTGACTGCCTGAGCCAATGTAGTCTCTTTCACTGAATGGAAAGTATGAACGGAAGAAAGTGATGGAAGCTGCGAGTATAAAATAGTGCTCAGCGCAACCATCAAAGCGGTGAAGAGGCTGTGCGCCAAGGTCTCGTTAGCGAGCCAATCAGTAGTCATGTTGTCACTTCTGCGTGCGAAAGAATTCAAAGACTCACCGGATAATTGCATTAGCAATCGGGCTCGTTTCCATTCTTCAAGTTTAGGTCTTCCTTGCCATGGCCACAAACTCGCATAGTCAGAAATACTCTGTGGAGCGGCAGAAAGTCGTCTTCAAGTACTAGTCACTAAGTCGTCGGCGCGGCAGCGCCATCATGGATTCCAGGCCATTTGCAGTGCCCCTGTCACCCGGCCCGACCTAACTGGGGAAATCTCTGGTCAGGATTGGGTTGGGAGAAAAACATGAGGGCCTTCAGGGTTCGCGGAACAAATGATTGAAACCAGTCTCCCCTTTTTGGAAACCAAGGAGATTGAGTAAATGAAGCGACGCTTCAGTTTACCACCAAACACAATTTCCTGGAGCATTGAACTTTGATATCCCCGCTAAGATGGGTCGGATTTCTACACGTGACCGTGTTTTGAACTCCGACATTGGCTTGTTTATTGCACGCTCACTCTCAGCATTCGCCATGGAGCGACGGCGCCGGCACACTGGCGCGCCGATGGGTGTTCTCGACTGCTCTTTTTCCTCCTCTTTCGTGGCTGCCATTGCTGTTCTTCTTTGTTTGCCAGTGCCTCGTCTCGTCGACGTCCGTTGATACCTCTTAAACATTTTTCCGTTCCCTTCAGGTTCACATCCAGTCGCAGTGGCTCTTGAGTCTGCTCTACCGATCGCGTTCTCAAGTTTTCCCGCGCTGAGGGGCGTCTTTCCGTCTGTCCTTCATTTCGGACCTGAAAAGATCAATAGGGGCAGTCAGAGTAGAGGATTATGGAGGGATTATGGGCTGTGATTATGGAGGGATTATCAGTTTCTTTAGGTATGCGAGAATCCTTTTAAATCCATAATCCTGCATAATTGCGTGTATAAGCGCCTCCGGAGGCGATTATACGCAGGATTATGAGTGGTTATGGATTATTCCGCTATGTCAAGGTCTCATTTGTGACTCTGCGGCGGAAATCGGGATCTTTAAAATTCGAGAATCCTCTCATAATCCTTAGTATAATCCACCCATAATCCCTCTACTCTGACTGCCCCTAAATGGGCCGCATTGGGCCCGATATCATTTTCTTCGTTTCTCTTTGCCCGGTATCATTTCTCCATTGCTCTTTGATTTTACTCCGTTCTCCCTCTTGGACATTCCTCTTTAATTTCTCCGGCGCTGTTTAGTTCAAAGTTCGGCTGCACTCGCGTGTGTCATCAAGCACGCTGTCAATCAGTATTACGCAAGTTATAAACGTCTCCAAGCAGCCTTCTTGTATGCACCCCCAAGTCGATGAGCTCCTCCATGTGCATCCCCATCCCCGCAGATCCCGATATCTCGGGAATCGGGGTACGCGTGGCTATCTACATGCAGAATCTGCTCAGCTTCATTCCGGCGATATGGGCGCTCTGGGATCGAAAAGTCTCTGTGGCTGAACTGGACGCAATCGAAACCCAGTCGACGACGATACTCATCACTGCTTTTGCCATTCTGACCACGGCAATGGTCGAGTTTCGAACGGTGTCCAGCTTCCATGCAAGCATAGTTCTCAGCCTGAGCTGGATGAACAACACGAATACGTTCATATATTTCTTGCTCTACGTTCAGCACAAGAGTTCCGCTCCAGAGGGGCGGATCGAAGACTTCGCCTCATGGATAAAGCACATTCGGGAGAACCTCTGGGCACCATTGCCAAACGAGGCGATTTATCTGAAACTAGATGGCAGCGCCTCCAACAGCGCGGGAAAGCGAGAGGGTAAGAGGGTTTGGGCTGTTTGGAATTTGAACTCTGAACTCGGTGGCAGAATCTTACAAACACACGGTTTCCCACTCCTACTGGAGATCGCCAATACGGCGCACCGTCAGGAAGTTTGTGCTCGTTCTCGGCTCCCTCCACCTGTCCCTTATGGCGAGCCTCGGAATTTGGCTCTGGAGCAACCGAAGTTCATTTGGAATTGCTCGTACCTGCCCAGTATCCACCACCATCCTGGGCCAGCCGGTCCATCTTGGATCAAGCCAGCTGCGCACTTGGTCCATTGTGATTTATTCGGTGTTCCTCGCTCCCGGAATAAACTTGATCCTTCCGCTGGGTCTGTTTCTGGGCCTCTTCCTAAGCTACCAGGCATGGCACAGGCGTCGGAATCCGCATCCCGAGCTCAATACTCCGAGCATTGTACCTACAGTTATTGGCATGGTCCTTCTGTTGGCCATCAATGTCATATTTCTGGTCGACATCGAGCTTACGCTTCGACAAGCGAACCGCGGGCTACAGAGTCCTGGCGAATCGCTCTGGACCTTTGGCCAAATTCTTGCAATTCTTTTACTGGTGCTCCCTTTGCGCGATCTGGTCGAGACTGTACTCTCCCGCCACGAAAAACGGCGTAGAAAGGAGCATACCGAATTGCTACGGAACGCGATCAAGGAGAGTGCCACCTCGGAGACAATCCGGACAATAGTGAAGCATGGTGCCGACGTCAACGTAATGGTTGAAGGTACACGTCCTATTCTCGCAATCACCGGCATACTGAACCTTGCATTTCAGATTCCGATTTTGCTGCCGCGTTGCAGTTGGCATCGTCCCGGTCAGATGAGAAATTAGTTGCCTTGCTATTAGAATATGGTGCCATGCCAAATATTCGCGGTGAGATTAGCAATGATTTGGGGAGTGTCATTTATCATACTCGTAGGTGGAAAATACGAGACGGCACTCCAAGCAGCGGCTCGGGGAAGTATGGAAATTGTCGGACTGCTCCTCGAGAAAGGGGCGGACCCGAATATCCAAGGTGAGTGTAGCACCTGAGATTTTCAGGCTTCCACTAACTTCTGCTCGAGGTGGGATTCATGGCACGGCCCTCCATGCATCGCTATTGGAGCCAGAGCGTTGGGATATCGCCCGGCTCCTTCTTCGCCATCCGAAAACCATCGGTGAGAACAGATTTGGCGGTCAAGTAAGTACTGAAATAGTGCTTAAAAGTCGGTGACGACACAAACATACTCCTCCGTGCGTCGATTGCGATGGAGATCGAGGTCGTACAACTATTGCTAGACAAGGGGGCATCGCCGAATATAAAAGGTGAGGATTTCCTTTCGCTTTCGAGACAGTGTCACTCAATTCGTGGGAAAGCCGCTCAGTATGGGACACCGCTCCACATGGCTTCGCACTCGGGAAACCTGAAATTCGTCCAACTGCTTCTGGAAAATGGAGCTGACCCAAATGTTGAAGCTTTTGGTGGGTCGATTTGGCTGAGGACATGCAAACTAACCTAATACCGGAAGACTGTGATTGCGCTACTGCGCTCCAGGCGGCGTCGAGTTCTGGAAGCGTGGATATTATCCAGTTGCTCATTGTGAGGGAAGCAGATGTGAATGCACAAGGTGACGAGGTTCCTTGATCACAGACTATGTGACTCACAAAGACCCTCAAGGTGGGAGGTACGGGGTGGCACTCCAGGTAGCCTCGCGATTCGGACATCTAGAGGTTGTCCAGCTTCTTCTCGACAAGGGGGCTGACCCCGATGCTCAAGGTATTAAATTTCATTTGCAGACATTCTATCACCGACTTGGTGCTTGAAGGTGGCGAGTATGGGACGGCGCTCCAAGTGGCATCCTATTTCAAACATTTTGAAATCACCAAATTACTTATTGAAAAGGGGGCCGACCCAAATATTCAAGGCAAGTCTTCCGGCTTTCGAACTTCAACAGATTTCATCCAACATTCGCTAAGGCGGTATGCGCCGGACGGCGTTTCAATCATCAGTATTAGACCCGGAACATTGGGAAATTGCCAGACTCCTTCTTGAAAACGGAGCAGATCCGATGACCACAGGTGAGAGTGTCATTCAATAGCAAGCAAGTACTGAATTTCTTTTAAAAAAAGTTGGCGACGATATGACAATACTACACAGAGCAGTGAATGCGGCAAAGCTTGAGGTGGTGAAACTGCTGCTTGAAAGCGGAACAGACCCCGATATTCAAGGTGGTTCTTCTTGTGCGGTTTTGAATGTGACTGAGCACCAATCGTAGACGCCAAGTACGGGACAGCGCTCCAAATAGCGTCACACTCGGGAAATCTGAAAATTGTTCAACTCCTTCTTGGCTACGGAGCAGACGTGGATGGCCAATGTCGAGGTGTTTTTAGAATATAGTGACACTCCACTGACATGGCATTTGAAGGTATCTCGGCAATGGGAGGTAGCAAGTACGAAACGGCACTTCAAGCGGCGTCGTGTTCGGGAAATCTGGAAATCGTGAAGCTGCTTAGTGCAAAGGGAGCCAACCAGAACGCTCTAGGTGAGAGTTTGCTTCAATTTTGAGGATATGTCGCTCACTGGCATTTGCCTAAAGGTACAAAGTCCGGGACAGCGCTCCAATCAGCGTCACATGAAGGATATCAAGAAATTGTCAAGCAGCTTCTTGAAGCCGGATCAGAGATTAATGCTGAAGGTGGGGATCTTTGGATTGGAACGAATTCAAGTTGACATGGCATTTTGAGGTGGCTGGTACGGCACGGCACTCCAAGCGGCATCGTTCACGGGAAATCAAGAAATCGTAAAGTTGCTTATTGAGCAGGGAGCAGAGGTTAATGCTCAAGGTGAGGATCTTTGCGGTTCAGTAGGTGCCATTGATATCCTTGGTACTGGAAGGGGGCAGATATGGGACGGCGCTTCAGGCAGCATCGTATTCGGGACATCAGCAGATAGTACAACAACTTATTTGGACTGGAGCCCAGGTTAATGTTCAAGGTGAGAATAATTTTCAATTGCGACGTTCCGTTAATAGACTACCCGAAGGAGGGAAGTACGGCACAACCTTACAAGCAGCGTCGGCCCAGGGACATCTGGAAATTGTCCATCTGCTTGTTACGAACGATGCAGGCCTGAACAACGAGGGTATGAGTTTTCGATTGTGAGACATTCCAATAACTGGGTACCCAAAAGGTGGGGAATACGGGACGGCTCTCCGAGCAGCGTCGGATACAGGACATCTGGAGATAGTTCGGCTGCTTATTGAGAAAGGTGCGGATGTGAACAGTCAAGGTAGGTGTTTTTGATTTGCGGGATACGCCAATAACAGCTTATCAGCGAGTGGGGAAGGCTCGGCGCTCCAAGCAGCATCGGATTCAGGACATTTGAAAGTAGTCCAGCTGCTGGTTGAGAACGGTGCCGATGTGAACGATCGAGGTGGGTCCTGGTGGGGTGTTTTTCGATTGCAGGACGTCCCACTCATCAGGTATTGCAAGATGGGGTTGGAGAGTACGGAACACCGCTTCAAGCAGGATCTGATTCGGGACATCTGCAAATCGTCAAATTTCTTCTCAAGAGTGGGGCAGATCCGAATGCTCAAGGCAAGGACATTTTCGATCCCGAGGACGTTCCAATGACATTATCCTGAAAGGCGGTAGATACGGGATGGCTCTCCAAGCAGCGTCGGATTCAGGACATCTGGATATTGTTCAATTGCTTGTCGAGAACGGTGCAGACGTGAACGGGCAAGGTGGGTGTGTTTCAATTGCAAGCTGCCCCAGTAACACGATCTTGGAAGGTGGCAAGTACGGGACGGCGCTCCAAGCAGCCTCGGATTCGGGTCATGTGCAGATCGTAGAGTTTCTTCTCCAGAGAGGGGCAAACCCCAATGTTCAAGGTCAGAAACCTTTTGATTCTGAGGACATTGTACTGACATAATTCTGGAAGGCGGTAGGTATGAAACCGCACTCCAAGCGGCCTCGGAAACAGGTCATCTGGACATTGTCAGGATGCTTTTAGCTGCAGGTGCAGACCCAAATATCGAAGGTGCGGTGTTTTATAACTCTTGGGTCGGATTAACGAGGAATTTGAAGGCGGGGAGTATGGAATGGCTCTCCAAGCAGCGTCGTATGCTGGACACCCGGAGATTGTACGATTGCTGGTTGAGAACGGAGCAGAAGTAGATGCTCGGGGTGAGGTTCTTTTTCGACTCTCAGCCGATATTATTAACATCCTACCGGAAGGCGGGGAGTTCGGGACAGCGCTCCGAGCGGCATCTGCTGGTTCTAAACCACAGGAGATCCAGAACCTCCTCATTGCATATGGAGCCGACCCGACTCTTTAAATGCCAGCTTTTGCATTACCAGGGTAATAAAATAATACTTTTGCCACACTTTGTACATCCGGCTGAGTGTACCTTGTATTCTTGCTTTATTTTTTGTTCTTTCAGAACACGGGTGACTGCAAATTGTTCGTGCCATTGGATCGCAAGATGGGTGTAACCCGGGTGTTGTGCACCTTGCAGCAGGTGGCACAAGGATCCATGCGGGCGTAGCTTGGTACATATGTTCAGTTCTACAGGAGCTGTCGAATTTGTTCAGCATCGCAATGGTGGTTTAATTATATTATACTACATAATGGGACGAGGAGTGTATCAGATGGGAGGATCGTATCAACGAAGACAAGTCCAGGTTTTGTAGACGACAACCTATCCACGACTGTCCCCTCACTCACAGGCAGGTCATTCTGATTCCAAGCCGAGGCCGCAGTATTTTTGGCGTACGAGAGTTTCGCGGGGTCTTCGGCGATTGTGTGCAACTCTATTGCTCCGGTCGTTTGTGTTTCGGTGAACCAAAATACGCTGGTGAGCTGAACCGACTTGCCAATTTGAGCCTGGTCTGGTTCACCAACAATGTCTATCGTTGTTGTGATAATCACTGGGATATTCGCAACAATCAGGCTCAAACAGTCCTGGATCTATCAAAAAAGACTCCAAGAACAACGAATGCCAGTGCGTACCTCGACTAGGGCTGAAATGAAGATCTTCATGTCGTAGTAACTAAAGATGAAGGCGGCATGTACAAGCGATACCTGGTGAAATGTGAATGTTGGCTTAAACCGGACAAGTTTAACATACAATTGTGGTCACCACGCAAATCGAAAACATGATGGTTAATTTATAACCCAAGGATTTGTCGATTAGCTTCCGGAACAATGGCAATGGGGCGAGCAATAAGATCGAGTCGGAGATAACATCCGCTTTTACGCATGCCACATAAGCATAATCTCCGAAAGTTAAAATTGTGTGAACTCACTGATGATCTGGCAGATGCCGACTTGTAGAGGCAACTCACATCGTACACTTTCAAAATTCTTCCACGAGGGATTCGACTCGCAAATCCAAAACATTTGTCCAAGCAACAATAGTGCAGCCGCGACAAAAGTAGCAGCGACCCAGAACAGTAGCCTCCGTCGTTGAGCAGATGGCTCGATCCGGACGATACTGAACAGAATGCTCAGTCGGGAAGCCCTTCAGGTAAGGTGTTAGGGAAGTTATCCATCAGCAGTCTGGCAATTAACAGACCAGATGATCAAATAAAATGTTGTGCCCATCAAGTAGTACGCTGCGAACATTCAGTCAAGCAGATGAACGGGATTTTAGGGAAGGTCACCTATTATGCGTGTTGTTTTTGAGAAATTATTCGTCTGGACTTGTTCGTCAGCGAGTTGGGTTGAGGCCTGACGGGAACAATCACAGGCAGAAACAGTACGACCACCTGGATAATCAGAGCGACGAATGCGAATAAGGCCCAAAAATCATCCGCCCCAAACCTGCCTCGACGTTTGTATAACCTGGCAAGGGATGATGAGGAAGAATCGGCGTCATCTGGTGGCAAGTAGAAGGCCCACCGGTATATTGTAGTCCCTAGAGCAAAGAAACTGCATGTCGCAGAAGTTACTGGAGACTGACTGTGAACGGGCGCTCAACTAAAACGAGGTACCCACTTTTCACCTGCTTGAGAGGGCCGATATGCATCAGTCTGGAAACATGGGAGACTAAACGAAAGCCTTTATTTCAATTAGCTGGGACAGCCGGACTGTTGAAATTACAACTGCTGTGCATGCACTGCCCATTTCTACAGCTCGGTTCAACAGCAACCTTTACAGTTCACCATTTTAGTATTCCTTCCACAGTTCTTTACAGCAGTTTTACAGCCTTTTAACGTATATATTCGTGTACATGTTTGAATGAATCCCCGCGCATTTGCAACGGGTTCACTGCTTATTTGGGACCTCCGACTTGAATTCCAACACGGACGTACGTCATGGACTGGCAGTCGTGGGATCATATACTTCGTGGTGAATTCAAGAGATGGGGCATTTACGGACCAGTTCGAGCACCTCATACCTCATTGTTTGGAGTTTGTGGTGCAGCTTGGGTGCAGCTTGGGTGAACTCGGCTCACGGCGGCACCAAGGAGTCCCAGTTCAAACAGTACATGTCCCAGCACAGACTATAATTACCACTGCCGACAGCGCCGAGCAGCCGCCACAAAGTTCCCCGTCTGTGCCAAGGATCGAGAATGTATGGCCGGCCACTGCATTGCTACTGTTGTGCTTGAAACCAAGCTGGTTCGGGCCAATCAGATTCCAACGCCAGGTAGAGTTAGATCCGAGCTCGACTTGTGAGGGGAAAGAGGGAGATGGAGAGGTCTTTTGACATTTTGGTTGTCGTGTTGTCAGGTGTTGTACAACGCGACAACGCCTCACCAAAACAGCACAACACGGCCTAACAACACCCCAACATCACAACGCCACAACCTCGGGCCCAAAATCCACAACACCTGTAACAGTCCTCGGGGTTGGATAATTCCGCATTTCCGGCTTGTGGGGGGCTGGCCCGCAAGGGTTCTCCTTGGTTAATCATTACCGTGGAGAATAGAGGATTGTAACAAGGGGGAATGGTTTTGAAAACCGGCTGACGGAGCGATCCGACAGGCAACCCTTGGCTGGGTGCTCTACCACCAGGGTATGAAAAGCTTGAAAAATAGTGGATCTGATGCCCTGGGAATCAAGCCCTAGTGGTTAGTCTGGTGGTTGGTGAATGCCAGGCGAGACAGGTACTGGTACACTTTGCGGGCCCACGCCTATGGCATCAGCGAAGCGGGTGTACTGGAACGGGAAGGGGTGGCGCCTGGGCCGTAGCATGCTGGGATAGTTCCCCAACATGGCTTGAGAGGACAAATATCGCCTGTCGGTGGGCTGCATATTAAATGATGCAGTCTGCTTATGTTGTTTCCACGTCGGGGTTCCCACCATGCAAATCGAGCACAAGCTAAGAGCCAAAGAGCCAAAAAGCCGGCCAACCATGAGATTGGGGAATACACTAGAGCCCTCGCAAGAGAAGCTCGAAGACGGGCCAGATGTCTCATTGATGATCTTCACAAACTCTAAGTATATAATTCGGCACGCATGCTACTGGGCGGGCAAAAACTCGCAAATTGGGTGGTCATGTCCGATGTGAGCCATCACTTTGTGATCGCTCTGGAACGGCACATACGAAGCGGAAACGGCATCACCAAAAAGAGACAGGGTGCATTTCTGATCTGATGCTTACACATTGCCAACTTCACACAACAGAATTCCGATACACACACTGGCTGCAAACCTAACAATATTTCCGATACACACACTAGCTGCAACCCTAAACTCTCTGAATGCATGAACGGAAACGATAGAGGCTTTGCGCAAAGCCACCCGGAGCCACCGGGTGGCTATTTCGGCATGCACTGTCCGGTGGCTATGCCAGCCACGACGTCATCCGGTGGCTTCACTGGTGGCTAAAAATACGATTTTTGCGTCATTCTAGCCACCATGACCGCATGCCTGACGAGCCACCCGGTGGCTTCTGGTGGCTCAGCGCAAAGCCTCTGATGCCGATGAGTGGAAATCCCGAAGCAAAAAGATCGTTCCCAGGTTAAAGGACAGAACGGAGTCGCGCTACAAAGCCAACTTGCCTGACACGTGCCGACTACTAACACCAGTAACGCCAACTTGCGCACCAACTTTACGCGCTTGCTAAAACACCAACTTGCCTGACGTGTGCCCTTAGTAACACGCCCGACTTAGTAACGACAACTTGCGCGCTGACTTTACGCGCTTGCTAAAATGCCAACTTGCCCGATGTGCACCCTTAGTAACGCCAACCGCGCCAACTTTACGTGCTTAAACAACAATTTGCCCGATGCACGCCGACTTGCGTACCCGACTTAGTAATGACAACTTTGCACACTGACTTTACGTTGCCGCTCGCCCGACTTTGCGCTCGACTTTGCACACCCGACTAGTACCTGGTGCTCTCGCTGACATATGCGCCGCCTCGGGCTTCCCCTCCGCCTTGTGCTCCCCTCTGCCTCGCGCTTCCCCTCTGCCTCGCACTTCCCTCCACCTCGCGCTCCCCTCTGCCTCGCCTTGCCAGCGAAGCCGAGCCAGGCGCTGAACGAAATATAGTTGAGTAGGATATGGTTATGGAGCTCGTGGAGCAGCCTTTAAGAAAGAATAGGTCATTCAAGTCGGGGAGGGTATCAATAAAACGAGGAGGAGAACAAGATCAAGGAGGAATGGGCCAACCAAGACGAGATCTAAGAGCAGAAAACTCACGCGCAAGTCCTTGAACATAGAGCTGAGAACGGAAATCATTCCCGTCACTGTCATGATTTGGCATTTCTTGGCCTTTCTCAAACCCTTTCGTTCGAGCAATTCACACTGCTCATTGTGGCTCAAACACATCCCCGGGTTTCAGATCAAACAACCAATGATCGAGGATATTCGGAACGACACTGTTGCCTGGTTGTTCCTCAACCTCCTATCAAACTACATATCATCGCCAGGGTTATTCTTAACCCTAGGACTCGAAACGACTTGTCCTCACGACCCCTCTCCATGGACAGGTGTCTACCCTCTGGCCTACTCCTATGTGTCCAAACTGCCACTAGTCCCTGGACTCCTCAGTGTCAGGAGCACCGAACCCTATACGCTAGGCACACCCAACTCGATCGCAATCGCTCTGGCTCCTCACTTGAACTCCTACCGATCATATTTCAACCATGATCATCTTTTGCCCACGATTGTATTTCAACCCCGATCGTATTTCAAACACGATCGCATTTCAACCCAATCGTATTTTAACACAATCGCATTTCAACCCAATCATATTTCAACCACGATCGCATTTCAACCACACCCCTTGCAACTGACATCCCGACCCTTTGATGATCAGTGGAGAATGCATATTCATATGATCGGACCCCTTTGTATTCACAGTATATAAGTAGCAGTAGAATCTCCCTGTACAGTAGATTCTATCTCGTCTATTCTCCGGCCTTACTTTGGCCTTGACTTGACTTGTGTGTGACTTAAGCTGGCCCTGCTTCTGTCTGTCTCGTCGCCTTGGGTCCTGTCTTCTCACAGTTGTGGTCGTCGACAAACCCCTGGCCCCTATACTCGACTCTCTCCATCTATCCCTGGTTGCCACAGCCCTCAGGCCCAAGCGGTTCGTTGTCGGAAACTGCTTTCACCAAACTTGCATCCACATGTCGAGACACTTGCCTCCATGCAGATTAGCAAGGCAGACTCTGGCTGGTTACCCGGCAGAGGTCTGCATGGTCATAGAGCAGTGTACCCACAACCAACCGCCAACATGGAACACTGCTAGTGGACTAGAGTTGTGTGTGTCCGAGTACACTACATCAGTATCAGACACTCGTTGCCTACGAATTCTCGCTGCAAGCAAACACAGAACAGCAACCCGGAATAACCCGGTTAGACCGGGTTATTACTGCATCGACTGCACATCATTCCCATGGTCTGGGTTCTGGTTCAACTTGCATGGGTTCTTGGCAGATGGTCACTTGCTATTCGATGCAGTGACATCTTTCCCCTCAACACCTGTGCTGGGACTGTGGCCACGTCGGGCTACGTCACGGTCAGGCTGACCTAAAGCGCCGTCGCTGACAGCCGCCCAACTAAAGGAGCATGCGTTCAGGGAACGGAAAACTCACGCATAGGTCTCTAATATAGAACTAAGAGCAGAAATCATTCCCAACTCAAGGAGCATGTGTCTGAGGAACGGGAAACTCACACACAGCTTCTTGGAACATAGATCTGGGAGCAGAAATCGTCTCTGACTGAAGGAGCACACATTTGACGAACGGAGAACTCACGCACAGCCTCCAGGAATGCAGAATTGAGAGCGGAAAACTGGAGCGCCATGCATTCGTTGAGCGGATATCCCACGTGCAGCACAGGAACAGAGCGGGAACCTCTTTCGAGTCACAAAGACGGACGGAACCAGTCAAAGGAGCATGTGGCAGCCCCGATTTAGGGAACGGGATGCGATGAGTCAGAGAAGAACCAGAGGAACGTGTAGGAGGCAGTGCTAGACAGCCGGTTTCCTATAAATACAGGACGCTGCTACAAATAAAGACATCTAATTTTCCCATCTAAAACTACCAGCACATCTTAAGTGATATGCAAGTACCGCTCTCCAGGGTACACCGACTATGAAAACAAGGTCTCCAGGGCTGCGCCTGGCAGAACATCGACCTGCCACCCTTGGATTGTCCACTGCTGTACAGATCGCTCGACATAACAGCATCTCGAGCATCACACCAGTCATTGCTCGAGCTGTATAACTCTCCGACCGCTCACATCGAACGGAACGGGTATCAACCTTCATCGCAGCTCTCAAGAAGCCAACTCCACTTGTTAGAGCTTGCGAACGGAAAGAAGAAGACAATTTGTAGAGAGTTTAGTAGGGAACGGACTTGGAAAGAACGGAACGGCAGACAGGAGCGGAGTCGTTGAAAACAAGTTTAGGGCCTCCCAGCACACGAAGCACCCTGGAAGAGGTCGGAGGACCAAGGGTAGCTGTATACAAAAGAACCGAGAACGGCCCCATAGCGTTTATAACAACGGAAACCGCATCGCATCTGAACAGTTGTCCGCTCCTCGACAGGATTGTAGAATGGGTCGTGTTACAAAATTCAGGGAAGGCTAGACTTTTAGGCAGATTCTCCTCTGTAATTTAGAATAGCAAACCATACGACCAGATATTCTCTGGGGCATATCAAAATCCTCTAAATAAACCACACACATTTTACTGCTATCACAGTCTCGCGCAGCGACACCATTATCTCCCCCAAGGACGAACACTCTCTACTTGCCCTTACCACCACCACCTATCAGCACCTAGCAGAGGCGCAGTCAACATCACACCGAACAGAGATCTTCTCAGAGACTTGGTGATGCTACTTCAGTGGAAACAAGCCACAACACGATTTGTTCGAACCGAGCATGGAGTCAAAAAAATCTGAGAGCTGAGGCTGTAAGAAAACTCGCGCAGGACAGATTGAAATCCACGGAGGTGGCGGAGAATTATTCTGCACTTGATGGCTGTCAATGGGTGGTGCGACGAGATGATCTAGGTGTCATCCATAAACCCAAGGTCTCAACAGCGCTCCCAGAGGCAACACAGGAAAAAGAGGCCGCATGGAAGTCACAGTTCGACGAGGATGACACCCCACCGGGAGATCCCGAGGACCATCGAGGACGTGAAAGGCTGCAGGTGCTGCAAAAAACCTTGAGAGATAAAATATTTGAGTGCAAAGATGCAGGGTCTTTTTGGCGTGTGCTTCGTGGGTGGACTGATCCTCGTCCAAAGCCGGTCCAAGTTTCACTGGAAGAGTTAACAGACGAATTCAAAAAGAGGATGAATCACCCCGAGGAAACTCCCCTGTCGTTCAACAAAGAGCAACTGCAAAAGTGGGCAGAAGAGTTCAAGGACATGCCTCGTATAAACGAGGATTGGTCACCAAGGAAGAGTTTCTCCCGTAAACTCACTCTTGAAGACATTGAGTGGGGGAAGCGACACATAATGAACCATATGTCAACAGCATCTGGGATAGATGATTTCTCCTATGGCGATATAATGGAAATCCCCAATGAGAAGTTGCTTGCCTTGCTCCAGGCTGTGATTGACAAAAAGATTTTCCCTTCAAAGTGGCTAGCTGTACTAGTAGCTGGAATACTCAAGGCACGAAAAGATCCAACTAAACCGGAGAGCTACCGCCTTGTGGTCCTCGTAAGGCTCCAACATTTTGTTTTTCGTGTATGGATCTGGGCACAACAAAAGGAAAAGGTTAGAAAACATTTTAAAACCGTTTAAAACAGTTTTACACGGTAATTTCCAGGGTACTTCCGAACCAGTCCGCGTGTTGATTTTCCAGGTGTTGGATCTCTCCAATATTGGTTCACGTTGTTATGGGTTACTGTCTTAACCGTTTTCGGTTCAAAAACAGCACATCCTGAGCCCACAGCACAGGCTGTCAGCGGACCGTACGGCGCATCAATGCGCCATCAGTCAAGAACAATTTCTATATCTGGAATTGATCCCGCCAGTCGAGAGCTGCATGGTCAGCACCTCCGTATTTCTGGATTGTGAGGATTCTAGGATGCTTCAGATATACTTGCATTGCAATTTTTCTCCAGATTTCTACTAGAAAGTCCTCTGAACGTCATCCAATTCTTCAAACTGTTTAAACCTTGTATAAACGGTTTGTGAACCGTCTGAACCCACCGGCACAATAAAAGGAAATGGAAACGGTTTAAACCGTGTAAAAACGTTTGTACAAGGAAAAGGTTGGAGCCTTAGGTCCTCGAATGCTGTCTTCTGAAATTCTTGACCCTACTTATCGATAGGCGGATAAAAGAATATGCGAATGAAGCGAAGCTCATCCCGGAGACTCAGAATGGGTTTATGGCTACTTATCACACTAACAACAACCCGTTTCTCCTTTGTGGCATGTCCGATCGGGCAGCAGCTGAGGAGAAGGTTATGTATGCTGCGGTGATGGATCTCAAGAATGCCTTTCCTGCAGTGAATCGCAATGTTCTATTTGTGACTCTCAACTCAATGGGAGTAGCAGGCGACATGATTGACTTGATGTTGTATGGCAAGTTGGAATACTTGGTCCACGTGAACAAGGAACTGTCTGAAAGCTTCTTCTCATTCCTGGGAGTCCTGACAGGTGACCACAATTTTGGAACCTACTTCTGGCTAGCTTCAAGCTATATCCAGTCCCAGGAGACATAATGGTTAATGGAAGAATAATCTGGAAACCAGAGCACGCAGATGACCTCATGATCATGTCCAACACAGGACATGGATTCCAAGCGAAGCTAAACGGAACCTCAACTTATATGGGCAACATTGGATGTGAAATCCAGACAATGAAGTGCTTGTGGGGAGCTACGGGTATTAAGCCAAAAACCCCCAAGAATTCTATTTGGATGGAAATTTACTTCGCCAAGAGTCGAAATTCCAGTGTGTAGGGATATGGCATGATCTCGAATATAAGTATGTGTATGCGGAACATCACTGTGTATACATAGAAAAAGCTGAGAGAATCGCCAATGCTTGCTTGGCAGTGAACCGAATGGTTGGAGGATTATCTGTGTGGGATGCACGAACACTGTATATGGCTCGAGTTGATCCATACTTAACATCTGCTCCGACGTTGTGAAAGTGCGACGAACGGAGCGAGAGGCAGTGCAGAATCATTATCTGCGGAGGATGTTGGATCTAACCGAGCGAAGTGTCATAGCAGTGCTATTTTCAGAGACTGGCCTGGAACCTATATCATATAGACGAGCCTTGTTATTACTGCGCAACCTCAAATATCTAGCCAACCTTGGAGAGGAATGACTGGTCAAAAATGGACTTCTCGACTCCCTAAACCTAGCGCTCAACACAAAATGTCCTGGATCAATGATGTTGTAATAGTTCTATCTGGGCTTCCTATCCCGGTGTACTGGAAAGTCCATGATCATGCCGCAATAGAAGACAGAACTATAGACAGTCCAATTGGAGATGTGAAACACTCAATGGAGTCAACCATATATGCTGAACTCGATGCCTACTCACGCACACGAGAGTTGTTGACAGACAGAGTGGTCCCCATCGATGGCAAATGGGTTCACAAAGTTATGGCTTTCCGGTTATATCTGCGTGTCAGAAGTCCAAGGCATCGCATAGCGCTCATACAGGCTGTCCTGTCGGGCCATGCACTTGCTATGGAACGGATGCAGTGGGCAGAGCGTTATAAGGACCAGGTTCCGAAGAAATGGCGCTTGTGCAGATTCTGCAAAGACCATCTCGAGGATACTGTTCACGCATTTTTTGTCTGCAAGCATCCGCCCCTGCAACAGATCGGATCAGTGTTCTTCCAAAAGTTTTTTGCAACGTACCCAGAGCTTCAAGGACTTTATGATGACCCTGGATTATTCCTCAAAGATATACTGGTAAAAGATAAAACCATTGGGCTACTAGGAAAGCTGGCCTACGATATATTCGAGGTCTTCTATAGCAAGCCCATGCTGGAGATTAACCCAGCATTATATACCCCCCAAACATGAACAGCGGAGTTGGGCCTTGGGCCAGCCACTCAGTTGTCTTTTATTATTCCTTTCTTCTTTTTTTACTTACTCTTTTTCTCTCCTTCTTTGTACCTATTTAAGCATGCGTGCCCAACGGGACTGTTGAGTTGGAAGTGCTGCAATGAATTCTGGCTGCCGGGGAGTTATGGCTCAATCCAAGGAATTGGATGAGCTTCCCACGAGGTTTTACCCGGTAACCTGCCTGCTCTGGTCCGAGCCAGGCCGGGAATATCATAGCGTACCTAGACTTTCTGCCCCCCGTTCGGTAGTACGTGTGTTCTGTGTATTGATGGGTAACTTTTAGCCTGTATAAGTTACGATGTCATATGTAGTAAACTGGTTGTTCCAATTGTGGGACCGCGTCAGTATAATATATCCTCCTCCTCCTCCGGTGATGGTGCACTGTTGCCGCACTTCGGCGGTTGATCAAAATTGAAAATCATTCTTGCCCAAGGGAGTTCCCCATCCCCGCACCCCATCCGATATGGGTTGGCCAAATTTCAAAGTCAACGTCGAGCTCACCGTCATCAACAAAATTCTTCAACAACGCGACAATGCGTAAAAACGCCGCAACGTGGCAACCAAAATGTCAATAGGCTGATGGGCTTGGCCGTTCTGGCGGAGTCAGCGTACTTCGGCGCTGCAGCAAAATGCGGCGAGAACTTGAAAGTCCGGATCGATCGGAAAGGACCAAACAGACGGCGAGGAAAAGAGATACTTTGGGCCATTTGGGCAATGAGCTGATGAGCGGAGCAAAGTCTTGGACAGGTGGCTGTGCATAGATAGATCTAATCTAATCTACGACGCACACGTGGGAAAGCTCTAAGTCTCAGATACTTAGTCTCTTTGGTGACTATGCTCTTTTATTTTATTTTATTTTGGAAGATCAGGCCCCATTCAATTTGGACCAATCAGAGTATTTTTGAGACGACAATTGTTCTGTAAGAGTCCATATCAATGTTTGGCCCGGTGCAGTACAATCCAAAGCAATGTGTTCTAAAGTCTCGGGAACGCGACAGATGTGGCAGTATATCAGAAGTGGCATATTTCTCGGAGTATCTTGTAAAATAAGGAGCAATCCACCCAAGAGGGCTGAAGTGAATGTTAACGGTATCTCTGGTCAAAAGTCAAGGAATCTTCTGCGCCAGATCCGATATTTTCTTGACGTTTAATTTAGCTATTGGTTCAAACTCGCCGGGGTGGAGCACAAATGCATGCAAGAATACCGTCAACAGGTTTGGTTCATCTCCAGGTATTTTGAATATTCTGGCAGGGATGCCATGGAGTGATTCTTCAAAGGCAAAGATTCGGAATCCACTTTCTGTATGAGACAGCACAAAGTTAGGGTCAAAGACCATCGGTCGGTCCGCAGTTATTGGCAGATTGTTACATTCCTGTTCTTCGTCTGTCAGTGCCAGTTGTTTACACAAATCAGGATTTGGCACGGTTGGGTTCCACTTTGGTAAAATACTGTCTATCAACATTTTGGCTCTCTCAATGCATTCATGTATCTGATGGGGCTTGCGTGCAGTGTTGCTCTCCGGGTCGCAATGGTGAGTGTGTCAGTGACTGTTCGTACTTAATGGTTTAATCTGAGGCAACTCGCAGCATTTCGGCAACAAGCATGTTGATACTGCAGTTTGTCCATTGCAGGATATTTCCAGATCGGCATTTTGAACTTAATTTTGTCGCATATTGACAGAGCTGTAAACTTCAGATTGTATTTCCTAGCAGCTAGGATCATGCGCTTGATTTCTTTGGGCAGTGGGGTTCTGGAAGAGATTGGGATGTGTATGTCTTGGCCTGGTCGGACATTCAGGTAACTTATTCCTAGGAGATTGGCAAGAAAGAAATCGACAATAAAAAAACAAGATGCTCGTTTATCTCCCTGTACTAAATATGACTGAAAATTCCAGAGGTCAATTCCTGCATTTCTGATGGGGATGTCTAAGATTTGTTTCCCACCCTCAGCCACATTGAGGATCATTGTTTCATGGGCCACTCTCGCTCGTTCGTCATCCCAAAGGAGGGCATGCTCTGTCCTAATTAAGGTATTTTTAATATCTTTGTGCATGCCCTGAACCCTCGTTAAGTATTGTGATGGGCTCACAATAACCATATTTATGATGCGGCGTCTTCCCTCAAGACTAGGCTACGTTATTTTCCATTGTTCCAAGTCACTCTTGATTTTTTCAATGACTGAAGGCCAAGGGGTAATATATGGCACACTATTTCCGATCCATGCGCCCAACATGCGGCAGGTTTGACCATCTGGTATTATTCTCATTTTTTCCCCGATCCCGCCAACCTGCATCTTATCATTTATCCTTCGCTCTCGTACTACTTTTGCTCGATAAGCAGGTGGTCCAAAAGGTAGGAGAACTGTCTTGTGATCGTTAAATTTAGTTGATGCTGCACACCATAGTGATAGAATATCCCATAAGTGTTCCAATGAATCTTTGGATGATCAGAATTTCGGATCAAACAGGCCAGAGGCCAGGTTAAACGAGAGGCAGGAGAGAGGATCTCCTTGTCGGACTCAATGGAAGGCTTGCTGATCTCTCCGTTAATCATTACAACCGCCTCAGCATTTGTGTAGAAGGTTTTGATTGTGTTGCGAAATTTCGGCGAGAACCCCATGTGTTGAAGTACGGTAGGTGTGATTAATTCTGTCATAAGCCTTCTCCTGATCAAGAGCGACTATCAATCCGTCTTCCTCTGCTGCTTCGGCATAGTTCAAGAGGAGTTTCGCAAGCTTAACTTGATCCTCAATCTTCCTTCCTTTCATAAATCCAGCCTGGTCGGGAAGAGATGGAGCAACATACATCAGCCTTAAGGAGTAAGTCTTTGTCTGCAACTTGTAGTCGCAATTAAGTAGGGTCACCGGCCGATAGTTACTGATCAAGGATTTATCTCTTTTTTGAAAATTGGGCAGAGCCATCCCGCAATGGTGGTTTAATTATATGATAATTATACTACATAATGACACGAGGACGAATGGACAAATAAAAGAGTGTGATCAGATGGAGAGGAGCGGATCAACGAAGACAACTACAGGTTTTGTACACAACAACTTATCCGCAACCGTCCCTTCGCCCACAGACAGGTCATTCTGATTCCCAGCCGAGGCCACAGTATTTTTTGCGTACGAGAGTTTCGCGGGGTCTTCGGCGATTGTGTGCAACTCTATTGCTCCGGTCGTTTGTGCTTCGCGGAACCAAAATACGCTGGTGAGCTGAACCGACTTGCCAGTCTGAGCCTGACCAACGATGTCTATCGTTGTTGTTATGATCACTGGGATATTCGCAACAATCAGGCTCACACAGCCCTGGATTTATCATAAGACACTCCAAGAACAACGGATGACAGTGCGTACCTCGACTATGGCTGAAATGATGATCTTCATGGTGTCGTGAGTGAGCACGAAGGCGACATGTATAAATGATACCTGGTGGAATGTAAATGTTTGCTTAAACCGGACAAGTTTAACATACAATCGTGGTCACCACACAAGTCGAAAACAGGAGGGTTAATTTATAACCCAAGGATTTGTCGGTTAGCTTCCGGAACAATGGCAATGGGGCGAGCAATAAGATCGAGTCGGCGATAACACTCGCTTTTACGCATGCCACATAAGCATAATCGTCGAAAGTTGAAATTGTGTGAACTCACTAACGATCTGGCAGATGCCGACTTGTGGAGGCAACTTACAATCTGGAGAGGGCTCCGACTCGCAAACCCAAAACAGTTGACCAAGCAAGAATAGTGCGGCCGCGACAAAAGTACCAGCGACCCATAACAGTAGCCTGCGTCGTCGTTGGGCAAATGGCTCAATCCGGATGATACTGAACAGAATGCTCAGTCGGGACGCCCTTCAGGTAAGGGGTTAGGGAAGTGATCCACCAGCATTCTGGCAATCAACAGACCAGATGATCAAATAAAATGTTGTGCCCATCAGGTAGAACGCTGCGAACATTCAGTCAAGCAGATGAACGGGATGTTTAGAGAAAGTCACACCTGTTCTGCGTGTTGTTTTATTCTTCATCTGGACTTGTTCGTCAGCGAGTTGAGTTGAGGCCTGGCGGGAATAATCACAGGCAGAAACAGTGAGACCACCTGGATAATCAGGACGATGCATGCGAATAGGGCCCAAAAATCATCCGCCCCAAACCTGCCTCGACGTTTGTATAACCTGGCAAGGGATGATGAGGAAGAATCGGCGTCATCCGGTGGCAAGTAGAAGGCACACCGGTATATTGTAGTCCCTAGAGCAAAGAAACTGCATGTCACAGAAGTTACTGGAGACTGACTGTGAACGGGCGCTCAACTAAAATGAGGTACCCACTTTTCACCGGCTTGAAAGGGTCGATATGCATCAGCCAGGAAACATGGGAGACCAGAGTAAGCAAAGCCTTTATTTCAATTAGCTAGACTCGGCAACCGCCGACGGGGTCTTGTTTTCAGGGTCGAGCCGTAATCAGCCACAACCGGACGTACGTCATGAACTGGCACGACAGTCGTGGGATCATATACTTCGTGGTGAAGGGGCATTTACGGACCAGTTCGAGCACCTCATATCTCATTGTTTGGAGTTTGTGCAGCTTGCGCGAACTCAGCTCACGGCGTCGCTGGGGAGTCCCAGTTCTGAGTTCAAAAAAGTCCATGTTCCGGCATAGATTATAATTACCACTGTCGACAGCGCCAAGCGGCCGCCACAAGTTCCCCATCTGTGCCAAGGATCGAGAATGTATGGCCGGCCATTGCCACTGTTGTGCTTGAAACCAAGCTGGTTCGGGCCAGTCCGAGGTCAATCAGGCTCCAACACAAGGTAGAAACAACGGGTAGAGTCAGATCCGAGCTGAGGGCAAAGGAGGGAGATGGAGAGGTGAAGACTCAAGATTGAAGAGAGGGAGAAGAGGTAAGGTCTTCGTGTATGTGGGGGTAGGCCGATTCACTGTACTTTCAAAATGCGGCGACCGCGGGAACTTGAAAGTCCGGATCGATCGGAAGGACCAAACAAGGATGGGACGCGGGACGAACAAGGTGTCAGTCAAGGAAAAGAGATACTTGACAGGTGGCTGTGCATCGATGGATCTAATCTTAATCTACAACGCAACGAGTTCTAAAAATAATTTTTAGGGACTCGTAACCTCAGCAGGTTGGTGTGATTAATTCTGTCATAAGCCTTCTCCTGATCAAGAGCAACTATCAATCTGTCTTCCTCTGTCGGGTTCAAGAGGAATTTTGCAAGCTTAACTTGATCCAAACAGCATCGGATTCAGGACATCTGGAAATTGTCTAGCTGCTGGTTGCGAACGGTGCCGATGTGAATGATCGAGGTGGGTCCCGGTGGGGTGTTTTTCAATTGCAGGATGCCCCACTCACCGCGTATTGCAAGGTGGGGTTGTAGAGTACGGAACACCGCTTCAAGCAGGATCTGACTCGGGATATCTGCAAATCGGCAAATTTCTTCTCGAGAGTGGGGAAGACCCGAATGCTCAAGATAAGGACATTTTCGATCGTTCTAATGAAATTATCCTGAAAGGCGGCTGATACGGGATGGCTCCACAAGCAGCATCGGATTCAAGACACCTAGATATTAGGGTAGCCCCTTTTGACTTCCTTTTTGCTCCCTTTTTTGCGCCTTTTTTCATGTTTGGCAGAAAATGTAATCGAGTGAGCTATAAAATCTAGAAAGATTCACCCCAGTCCTTTTGGAACATTTGAGGTGGTATGTGACCTTGAAGGAACAATAGGAGCACCCAGACTGCATGAAAAGGATAAAGGGAGCCAAAAGGGTGTAGGAAGAGGGCGGAAAGGGAGGCGAAAAACCGGAACGTTCACAGTAGCCTTTTTTGGCGCTTTTTTTGCTTCCCTTTTTTTCTGATTTCATCCAATATTGTATGTTGGACATAATTTTTTTGGATTTACACCCTTTTTGTATATTGAAATTGAAAGGGGGGAAAACCCGGAGAAAAACGGAGGGAATACAAAAAAGGGAGCAAAAAAGGCTACTGTGAACGACATTATTATTATTCAATTGTTTGTGCAGACGTGAACAAGGTGGATGTGTTTCAAATGCAAGCTGCACCAGTAACACGATTCTAGAAGGTGGCAAGTACGGGACGGCGCTCCAAGCAGCCTGATTCGGGTCATGTGCAGATCATAGAGTTTCTTCTCCAGAGAGCGACAAACCCCAATGTTCAAAGTGAAGAACCTTTTATTCTGAGGACATGTACTGACAGAATTCTGGAAGGCGGTAAGTATGGAACCGCACTCCAAGCGGCCTCGGAAACAGGTCATCTGGACATTGTCAGGATGCTTTTAGCCGCAGGAGCAGACCCAATATCGAAGGTGTGGTGTTTCATAACGCTTGGTTCAATTAACGAGGAATTAAAGGCAGCGAGTACGGAATGGCTCTCCAAGCAGCGCATGGGACGCCCGGAGATTGTACGATTGCTTGTTAGAACGAGCAGAAGTAAATGATCGGGATGAGGTTCTTTTCGAGTCTCAGCTGATATTATTAACATCCGACCGGAAGGCGGGGAGTTCGGGACAGCGCTCCGAGCTGCATCTGCTGGTTCTAAACCACAAGAGATCCAGAAGCTCCTCACTGCATATGGAGCCGACCCGACTCTTTGAATGCCGGCTTCTGCATTCCAGGGTAATAAAATAAAATAATACTTTGTACATCCGGCGAGTGTACCTCTTGTATTCTTACTTATTTTTTATTCTGTCAAGCACGGGCGACTGCAAATTCTTCGTGACCATGGGATCATAAGATGGGTGTGACCGGGTGTTGTGCACCCTGCAGCAGGTGCATAAGAACGCAGAGGGAACCCATGCGGTTGATACAAGTGTCGGTTCTACGGGAGCTGTCGAAATCTGTTCAGCATCGCAATGGTGGTTTAATTATATTATAATTATAGTATGGACAAATAAAAGAATGTGTATCAGATGGGGAGGAGCGGATCAACGAAGAAAGTCCAGGTTTTGTAGACGACAACCTATCCACGAGTGTCCCCTCACTCACAGGCAGGTCATTATGATTCCAAGCCGAGGCCGTGTATTTTTGGCGTACGAGAGTTTCGCGGGGTCTTCGGCGATTGTGTGCAGCTCCATTGCTCCGGTTGTCGCCCTTCGCTGAACCAAAATACGCTGGTGAGCTGAACCGACTTGCCAGTCTGAGCCTGGCCTGGTTCACCAACGATGTTTATCGTTGTTGTTATGACCACTGGGATATTCGCAACAATCAGGCTCAAACAGACCTGGATCTATCAAAAGAGACTCCAAGAACAACGGATGCCAGTGCGTACCTCGAGTACGGCTAAAATGAGGATCTTCATGTCTTTTTCTCCGAGAATGAAGGCGCCATGTATAAGCGATACCTGGTGAAATGTGAATGTTTGTTTAAACCGGACAAGGTTAACATACAATCGTGGTTACCACACAAGTCGAAAACAGGAGGGTTAATTTATAACCCAAGGATTTGTCGATTAGGGTCCGGAACAATGGCAATGGGCGAGCAATAAGATCGAGTCGGCGATAACATCCGCTTTTACGCATGCCACATAAGCAGAATCACCGAAAGTTGAAATTGTGTGAACTCACTAACGATCTGGCAGATGCCGACTTGTGGAGACAACTCACAAGATATAGAGGGCTTCGACTCGCAAACCCAAAATATTTGTCCAAGCAAGAATAGTGCAGCCGCGACAAAAGTACCAGCGACCCAGAACAGTAGCCTGCGTCGTTGGGCAGATGGCTCGATCCGGATGATACTGAATAGAATGCTCAGTCGGGACGCCCTTCAGGTAAGGTGTTAGGGAAGTGGTCCATCAGCATTCTGGCAATTAACAGACCAGATGGTCAAATAAAATGTTGTGCCCATCAGGTAGAACGCTGCGAACATTCAGTCAAGCAGACGAACGAGATTTTAGAGGTCACACCTGATGTGTTCGAGATATCATTCGTCTGGACTTGTTCGTCAGCCAGTTGGGTTGAGGCCTGACGGGAATAATTACAGGCAGAAACAGCACGACCACCTGGATAATCAGAGTGACGAATGCGAATAGGGCCCAAAAATCATCCGCCCCAAACCTGCCTCGACGTTTGTACAACCTGGCAAGGGATGATGAGGAAGAATCTGCGTCATCCGGTGGCAAGTAGAAGGCACCGGTATATTGTAGTCCCCAGAGCAAAGAAACCGCATATCGCAGCAGTTACTGGAGATCGACTGTGAACGGGCGCTCAACTAAAACAAGGTACTCACTTTCACCTGCATGAGAGGGTCGATATGCATCAGCCAAGAAACATGGGAGACCAGACTAAGCAAAGCCTTTATTTCAATGAGCTGGACTCGGCGACGGGTCTGGTTCCAGGGTCGAGGCCGTAATCAGCCACACGTCATGAACTGGCACGACAGTCGTGGGATCATATACTTCGTGGTGAATTCAAGAGAAGGGGCATTAACGGACCAGTTCGAGCACCCCATACCTCATTTTTGGAGTTTGTGGGGCAGCTTGGGTGCAGCTTGTGCGAACTCAGCTCACGGCGTCGCTGGGGAGTCCCAGTTCTGAGTTCAAAAACGTACATGTTCCGGCATATATTATAATTACCAGCGCCGAGCAGCCGCACGAGTTCCCCGTGATTGAGAATGTATGGCCGGCAATTGCCACTGTTGTGCTTGAAACCAAGCTGGTTCCTCCGTTCGGTTCCAACACAAGGTAGAGATAGATCCGAGGTCGACATGTGAGTGGAAAGGAGGGAGATGGAGATGTGAAGAGAGAGAGAAGAGGTCTTTTGTGTATGTGGGGAGGAGGGGCTTGGCCGTCCCGGCGGAGTCAGTGTACATCTACTTCGACGCTGCGGCAAAATGCGGCGGGGGCTTGAAAGTCCGGATCAATCGGAAAGGACCAAACAAACGGCGAGGAAAAGAGATACTTTGCGCCATTTGCGCAATGAGCTGATGAGCGGAGCAAAAGTCTTGGACAGGTGGTTGTGCATTGATAGATCTAATCTGATCTACAACGCACACGTGAGAAAAGCTCCAAGTCTCAGATAGTGACTCTTTGGTGACTATCTTTTCTTTTCTTTTTTTTGGAGTGTTTTGGGATAATGAAACTCAGCCTGCAGAAGCATTCCAAGCTCATCCACTTGTGTTGCTGGTTTGAGCCAGGGGAAGTTGTCCAGGACGAACTCCCGTTACGCACTTTGTTCCAACGAACTCCAGCCCGAAAAAATTAACCTATCCCAATTTTATCAGTCATGGGCTGTATACCCCTCTTCATGGGTCTAGTCATCCAACAGTGAGTCTTCATCTGAAAGGAGGCCACTTCAGGTGTTCAACACCAGCTGTTTCTTGAACGCCAGTGCTTCAAATTTAATCTTGTTTGTCGGAATGCGGTCTCTTCTGCTTGGGGCTATGTTGACCATATTTCAACCCATGATTGTGGATATGTGTGTGGGTGAGCTCAGCATCAGGGTTTCTCATTACACGGTCGAGGCGGAGGTGCCATATCAGATGCCATGCTATCGAAACAAGTATTGCGAACAGTCTGCCTTTATGAGGCAACATCGCGCCATTGGCCGATTTAAATTCCACAAGATTACAACCTAAGATCAGGCCCCATTCAATTTGGACCAATCAAAGTATTTTTGAGACCACAATTGTTCTGTGAGAGTCCATATCAATGTTTGGTCCGGTGCAGTGCAATCCAAAGCAATGTGTTCTAAAGTCTCGGGAACGCGACAGATGTGGCAAGTTTCCCTGATCTCTAATGTGTCAATGTGGGACCAAAAGTTTCCGACTCTGAAAGTATTGTGTATGCACTTGCAGAAAAATCCTCGCGTGAGACGTTGTAGCAAATCGATCTCCAGATCATTTCGTCAAATGGTGTGTAGTTTGCTATTTCTTCAACAAAGCCTCTGATGCGATCCAGATTTGTGAATGTGATTTCGTTGAGGTCTAGGTCATAGCATTCATATAACCTTGGTGAAATATTTTTGCGATCCTTGCGATAGGAGCACTCCGGGGCACTCAACATAAGGTCAATTTCTGTATCAATTTGAACCGAGAGGGTACGTCGCTCATTCGAAAGCAGCCTAGCTCGATTGTCAGAGATTTTTTTAAACTGAATCCGTGCTACTCTTTCATTCAACACTGCGAACACGGACTTTGAAAGGCGAAAGTTTGGCTCTAATGTCATTTTCGTATTTTTGTCTTTCTTTATCAGTGCTCGGGACAGGAAGTCCGAGAGGAGCAGGTCAGAAGTGGCATATTTCTCGGAGTATTTTGTAAAATAAGGAGCAATCCACCCAAGAGTGCTGAAGTGAATGTTAATGGTATCTCTGGTCTGTCAAAAGTCAAGGACGGTGTCTCACTCTTCTGCGCCAGATCCGATATTTTCTTGACATTTAATTTAGCTATTGGTTCAAACTCGCCGGGGTGGAGCACAAATGCATGCAAGAATACCGTCAACAGGTTTGGTTCTTCTCCAGGCATTTTGAATCTTCTGGCAGGGATGCCATGGAGTGATTCTTCAAAGGCAAAGATACGGAATCCACTTTCTGTATGAGACAGCACAAAGTTAGGGTCAAAGACCATCGGTCGGTCCGCAGTTATTGGCAACTTGTTACATTCCTGTTCTTCGTCTGTCAGTGCCAGTTGTTTACACAAATCAGGATTTGGCATGTCTGTCAACATCTTGGCTGTCTCAATGCATTCACCCGGATGTTTAAAATGCAGTCGTGTTCGATCTCGATGACACAAAGGGCAACCACAGTTTTGTCGTCCTACTCTCGAGGGGTTTATCTGATGGGGCTTGCGTGCCACTGTTGTTCTCCGGGTCGCAATGGTGAGAGTGTCAGTGACTGATCGTACTTAATGGTTTAATCTAAGGCAACTCGCAGCATTTCGGCGACAAGCATGTTGATACTGCAGTTTGTCCATTGCGGGATGTTTCCAGATCGGCATTTTTAACTTAATTCTGTGGCATATTGACAGCGCTGTAAACTTCAGATTGTATTTCCTAGCAGCTAGGATCATGCGCTTGATTCCTTTGAGCAGTGGAGTTCTGGAAGAGATTGGGATGTGAATGTCTTGTAAGAAAATATTCAGAATTTGGCCTGGTCGGACATTCAGGTAACTTGTTCCTAGGAGACTGGCAAGAATGAAATCGACGATAACAAAACAAGATGCTCGTTTCTCTCCCTGTACTAAATATGACTGAAAATTCCAGAGGTCAATTGCTGCATTTCCGGTGGGGATGTCTAAGATTTGTTTCCTACCCTCAGCCACATTGAGGATCATTGTTTCATGGGCCACTCTCGCTCGTTCGTCATCCCAAAGAAGGGCATGCTCTGTCCTAATTAAGGTATTTTCGATATCTTTGGGCATGCCCTGAACCCTCGTTAAGTATTATGATCGGCCCCAATACCCATATTAATGATGCGGCGTCTTCCCTCAAGACTAGGCTACGTTACTTTCCATTGTTCCAAGTCACTCTTGATTTTTTCAATGACTGAAGGTCAAGGGGTAATACATAGTACACTATTTCCAATCCATGCACCCAACATGCGGCAGATTTGACCATCTGGTATTATTCTCATTTTTTCCCTGATCCCGCCAACCTGCATCTTATCATTTATCCTTCGCTCTCGTAGTACTTTTGCTCGATAAGCAGGTGGTCCAGTGGGTAGGAGAACTGTCTTGTGATCGTTAAATTTAGCTGTTGATGCTGCACACCATAGTGATAGAATATCCCATAAATGTTCCAATGAGTCTTTGGATGATAAGTATATTTTTATATCACCTGCAAAGAGTGAGACAACGAGATCTTCATTTTTCCAGGTACTTGTCGGACTCCACGAGTAACAATGGAAGGTTCGCTGATCTCTCCGTTAATCATTACAACCGCCTCAGCATTTGTGACGAAGGTTTTGATTGTGTTGCAAATTTCGGCGGGAACCCCATGTGTTGAAGTACCCTCAGCAGGTAGATGTGATTAATTCTGTCATAAGCCTTCTCCTGATCAAGAGCGACTATCAATCCGTCTTCCTCTGCCACTTCGGCATAGTTCAAGAGGAATTTCGCGAGCCTAACTTTGATCCTCAGTTTTCCTTCCTTTCATAAATCCAGCCTGGTCGGGATGGGCAAGAGATGGAGCAACATCCATCAGCAAGGAGTAAGTCTTTGTCTGCAACTTGTAGTCGCAATTAAGTAGGGTCACCGGTCGATAGTTACTGATCAAAGATTTATCTCTTTTTTGAAGATTGGGCAGAGCCGTCCCGCAATGGTGGTTTAATTATATTATAATTATACTATATAATGGGACGAGGACGAATGGACAAATAAAAGAATGTGTATCAGATGGGGAGGAGCGGATCAACGAAGACAACTACAGGTTTTGTACACGACAATTTATCCACAACTGTCCCCTCACTCACAGGCAGGTCATTATGATTCCAAGCCGAGGTCGCAGTATTTTTGATGGCATACGAGAGTTTCGCGGGGTCTTCGGCGATTGTGTGCAGCTCCATTGTTCCGGTCGTTTGTGCTTCGCTGAACCAAAATACGCTGGTGAGCTGAACCGACTTGCCAGTCTGTGCCTGGTCTGGTTCACCAACGATGTCTATCGTTGTTGTTATAATCACTGGGATATTCGCAACAATCAGGCTCAAACAGTCCTGGATCTATCAAAAGAGACTCCAAGAACAACGGATGCCAGTGCATACCTCGACTATGGCTGAAATGAGGATCTTCTTGTCGTCGTCTGTGAGGATGAAGGCGGAGTGTACAAGCGATACCTGGTGAAATGTGAATGTTTGCTCAAACCGGACAAGTTTAACATACAATCGTGGTCACCACACAAGTTGAAAACAGGAGGGTTAATTTATAACCCAAGGATTTGTCGATTAGGGTCCGGAACAATGGCAATGGGGCGAGCAATAAGATCGAGTCGGCGATAAAATCCGCTTTTACGCATGCCACATAAGCATAATCCCCGAAAGTTAAAATTGTGTGAACTCACTAACGATCTGGCAAATGCCGACTTGTGGAGACAACTCACAACTTGCAGAGAGGTTTGGCTCGCAAACCCAAAACAGTTGACCAAGCAAGAATAGTGCAGCCGCTACAAAAGTACCAGCGACCCAGAACAGTAGCCTGCGTCGTTGGGCAGATGGCTCGATCCGGATGATACTGAACAGAATGCTCAGTCGAGATGCCCTTCAGGTAAGGGGTTAGGAAGTTATCCATCAACATTCTGGCAAGTAGCAGACCAGATGATCAAATAAAATGTTGCACCCATCAGGTAGAACACTGCGAACGTTCAGTCAAGCAAATGAACGGGATTTTCAGACAAGGTCACACCTGTTCTGCGTGTTGTGTCATTCTTCGTCTGGACTTGTTCGTCAGCGAGTTGGGTTGAGGCCTGACAGGAATAATCACTGGCAGAAACAGTACGACCAGCTGGATAATCAGAGCGACGAGTGCAAATAAGGCCCAAAAATCATCCGCCCAAAACCTGCCTCGACGTTTGTACAACCTGGCAAGGGATGATGAGGAAGAATCTGCGTCATCCGGTGGCAAGTAGAAGGCACACCGGTATATTGTAGTCCCTAGAGCAAGGAAACTGCATGTCGCAGCAGTTACTAGAGATCGACTGTGAATGGGCGCTCAACTAAAACGAGGTACTCACTTTTCACCTTCATGAGAGGGTCAATATGCCAAGAAACATGGGAGACCAGACTAAACAAAGCCTTTATCTGGACTCGGCGACGGGGACGTGTTTTCAGGGTCGAGGCCGTAATCAGCCACACCGCCGGACGCACATCATGAACTGGCACGACAGTCGTGGGATCATATACTCCGTGGTGAATTCAAGAGAAGGGGCATTAACGGACCAGTTCGAGCACCCCATACCTCATTGTTTGGAGTTTGTGGGGCAGCTTGGGTGCAGCTTGTGCGAACTCAGCTCACGGCGTCACTGGGGAGTCCCAGTTCTGAGTTCAAAAAAGTACATGTTCCGGCATATATTATAAATACCAGCGCCGAGCAGCCGCACGAGTTCCTCGGGATCGAGAATGTATGGCCGGCCATTGCCGCTGTTATGCTGGAAACCAACAAGCTGCCAGTTTGGGTCAATCAGGTTCCAACATAAGATAGAGTTGGATCCGGGGTCGGCTTGTGAGGGGAAAGGAGGGAGATGAAGATGTGGAGAGACGGAAAAGAGGTAAGGTCTTTTGCGTATGTGGAGAGGAGGGGTTTGGCCGTCCCGGTGGATTCAGTGTACTTTGGCTGCGGCAAAATGCGGCGGGAAGTTGAAAGTCCGGATTGATCGGAAAGGACCAGGCACCGCGTAATCCTCCGGGATCAGCCGAGGAATGATATACTTGACAGGTGGCTGTCCACTGATAGATCTGATCTTCTACAACGCACACGTGAGAAAAGCTCTAAGTCTCAGATAGTGACTCTTTGGTGACTATGTTTTCTTTTCTTTTTTTTGGGGATAATGAAATCCAGCCTGCAGAGCATTCCAAGCTCATCCACTTGAGTTGCTGGTTTTAACTCGTAGGGCTTCGACCCGTCAAAACGGGTCAAAATTGATGCGCCTTTTATGAGGCATTTTGGACTCTGAGAGGTTAGTGTTTGCGGAGAGTCTTGTAGCCATTGTGGTCTAGTTTATGACTACCAAAAATCTTGTGGACCCGAGTGCAAGTGGAGGAGAAAATGCGACCCGTCAGTTTCGACCCGTTTTTTGGGCAAAGTATCAGCCAGGTCACAAATCCGACATCATTTTCCACATTTCTAGCTGCATCTGACCAGGTATGGCCCAAACTGAGATGGTGATCAAAGGAATTGGTCCGTACGCATCGATTCGTGCAGTATTTAACCTGAAAAGAGTATTTTTGACCGAGTTATGGCCGGTGACGGGTTACGCGACGGGTACAACCCATTGACAGCCGGGTCGAAGCCCTAGTTTTGAGCCAGTTCTTGCTGGGGAAGTTGTCCAGGAGGAACTCCCGGAGTTTTAGTGGGTAACCGCGCTTTTATACAGCCCCAGCCCCGACAAGACAATAACCGCGGTGTTGGATAGTGCGGCAGTCGCACACTGCCCTAAGGTGTGCGGAATGCATTTCTCTGGTGGTGGAAACCACTCTCTCTGGAGTTAACACTCCAACCTTTACCAACCAGATGGGCTAACCAATTGTTAGTTGCTACTGGCCAATGTACCACAAAAAAAAAAAAAAAAAAGAACTCCCGTTACGCACTTTGTTCAAGCGGACTCCAGCCCAAAAAAATTAACCTATCCCTGTTTTATCAGTCAAGGGCTGTATACCCCGTCTTCATGGGTCTAGTCATCCGACAGTGAGTCTTCATTCAAACGGAGCCAGGTGTTCAACACCAGCTGTTTCTTGAACGCCAGTGCTCCAAATTTAATCTTGTTTGTCGGAATGCGGTCTCTACTGCTTGGGACTATGTTGACCATTTTTCAACCCGTGGTTGTGGATATGTGTGTGCGTGAGCCCAGCATCAGGGTTTCTCATTACACAGTCGAGGCGGAGGTGCCATATCAGATGCCATGCTATCGAAACAAGTATTGCGAACAGTCTGCCTTTATGAGGCAACATCGCACCATTGGCCGATTTAAATTTCACAAGATTACAACCTAAGATCAGGGCCCATTCAATTTGGGCCAATCAGAGTATTTTTTAGACCACAATTGTTCTGTGAGAGTCCATATCAATGTTTGGCCCGGTGCAGTGCAATCCAAAGCAATGTGTTCTAAAGTCTCGGGATCGCGACAGATGTGGCAAGTTCCCGTGATCTCTAATGTGGGACTAAAAGTTTCCGACTCTGAAAGTATTGTGTATGCACTTGCAGAAAAATTCCCGCGTGAGACGTTGTAGCAAATCGATCTTCCCTCAAGACTAGGCTACGTTACTTTCCATTGTTCCAAGTCACTCTTGATTTTTTCAATGACTGAAGGCCAAGGGGTATTATGGCACACTATTTCCGATCCCAATCATCTGGTATTATTCTCATTTTTTCCCCGATCCCACCAACCTGCATCTTATCATTTATCCTTCGCTCTCGTAGTACTTTTGCTCGATAAGCAGGTGGTCCAAACGGTAGGAGAACTGTCTTGTGATCACACCATAATGATAGAATATCCCCAATGAGTCTTTGGACGATAAGTATATTGTTATATCATCTGCAAAGAGTGAGACAACGAGATCTTCTTTTTTTCCAGGTACTTTAACTCCTTTGAGATCAGAATTTCGGATCAAACAGGCCAGAGGCCAGGTTAAACGAGAGGCAGGAGAGAGGATCTCGTTGTCGGACTCCACGAGTAACAATGGAAGGCTCGCTGATCTCTCCGTTAATCATTACAACCGCCTCAGCATTTGTGTGAAGGTTTGATTGTGTTGCAACATTTCGGCGGGAACCCCATGTGTCGAAGTATCCTCAGTAGGTAGGTGTGAATAATTCTGTCATAAGCCTTCTCCTGATCAAGAGCGACTATCAATCCGTCTTCCTCTGCCGCTTCGGGATAGTTTAAGAGGAATTTCGCAAGCTTAACCTGATCCTTAATCTTCCTTCCTTTCATAAATCCAGCCTGGTCGGGATGGCCAAGAGATGGAGCAACATACATCAGCCTTAAGGAGTAAGTCTTTGTCTGCAACTTGTAGTCGCAATTAAGTAGGGTCACCGGTCGATAGTTACTGATCAAGGATTTATCTCCTTTTTTGAAGATTGGGCAGAGCCATCCCGCAGTGGTGGTTTAATTCTATTATAATTATACTACATAATGGGACGAGGACGAATGGACAAATAAAAGAATGTGTATCAGATGGGGAGGAGCGGATCAACGAAGACAACTACAGGTTTTGTACACGACAATTTATCCACAACTATCCCCTCACTCACAGGCAGGTCATTATGATTCCAAGCCGAGAGTTTCGCGGGGTCTTCGGCGATTATGTGCAGCTCCATTGCTCCGGTCGTTTGTGCTTCGCTGAACCAAAGTACGCTGGTGAGCTGAACCGACTTGCCAGTCTGAGCCTGGTCTGGTTCACCAACGATGTCTATCGTTGTTGTTATGACCACTGGGATATTCGCAACAATCAGGCTCACACAGCCCTGGATTTATTATAAGACACTCCAAGAACAACGGATGCCAGTGCGTACCTCGACTATGGCTGAAATGAGGATCTTCATGTTGGCGTGAGTGAGAAGAAAGGCGGAGTGTACAAGCGATACCTGCTGAAATGTGAATGTTTGCTCAAACCGGACAAGTTTAACATACAATCGTGGTCACCACACAAGTTGAAAACAGGAGGGTTAATTTATAACCCAAGGATTTGTCGACTAGCTTCCGGAACAATGGCAATGGGGCGAGTAATAAGATCGAGTCGGCGATAACATCCGCTTTTACGCATGCCACATAAGCATAATCTCCGAGAGTTATAATTGTGTGAACTCACTGACGATCTGGCAGATGCCGACTTGTGGAGGAAACTCACAACCTACAGAGGAGTTCGGCTTGCAAATCCAAAACAGTTGTCCAAGCAAGAATAGTGCAGCCACTACAAAAGTGCCAGCAACCCAGAACAGTAGCCTGCGTCGTTGGGCAGATGGCTCGATCCGGATGATACTGAACAGAATGCTCAGTCGAGATGCCCTTCAGGTAAGGGGTTAGGAAGTTATCCATCAACATTCTGGCAAGTAGCAGACCAGATGATCAAATAAAATGTTGCGCCCATCAGGTAGAACACTGCGAACGTTCAGTCAAGCAGATGAGCGGGATTTTCAGACAAGGTCACACCTATTCTGCGTGTTGTGTTATTCGTCGTCTGGAGTTGTTCGTCAGCGAGTTGGGTTGAGGCCTGACGGGAATAATCACAGGCAGAAACAGTACGACCAGCTGGATAATCAGAGCGACGAGTGCAAATAGGGCCCAAAAATCATCCGCCCAAAACCTGCCTCGACGTTTGTACAACCTGGCAAGGGATGATGAGGAAGAATCTGCGTCATCCGGTGGCAAGTAGAAGGCACACCGGTATATTGTAGTCCCTAGAGCAAGGAAACTGCATGTCGCAGCAGTTACTAGAGATCGACTGTGAACGGGCGCTCAACTAAAACGAGGTACTCACTTTTCACCTTCATGAGAGGGTCACTATGCCAAGAAACATGGGAGACCAGACTAAACAAAGCCTTTATCTCGACTCGGCGACGGGGACGTGTTTTCAGGGACGAGGCCGTAATCAGCCACACCGCCGGACGCACATCATGAACTGGCACGACATCGTGGGATCATATACTTCGTGGTGAATTCAAGAGAAGGGGCATTCACGGACCAGTTCGAGTACCCCATACCTCATTGTTTGGAGTTTGTGGGGCAGCTTGGGTGCAGCTTGTGCGAACTCAGCTCACGGCGTCGCTGGGGAGTCCCAGTTCTGAGTTCAAAAAAGTACAACGTTCCGGCATATATTATAAATAATACCAGCGCCGAGCGGCCGCACCAGTTCCGCGGGATCGAGAATGTATGGCCGGCCATTGCCGCTGTTGTGCTGGAAACCAACAAGCTGCCAGTTCGGGTCAATCAGGTTCCAACACAAGGTAGAGTTGGATCCGGGGTCGGCCTGTGGGTGGAAAGGAGGGAGATGAAGGTGCGAAGAGAGGGAGAAGAGGTAAGGTCTGTTGTGTATGTGGAGAGGAGGGGCTTGGCCGTCCCGGTGGATTCAGTGTACTTTGGCTGCGGCAAAATGCGGCGAAGTTGAAAGTCCGGATTGATCGGAAAGGACCAGGCACCGCGTAATATATCCTCCTCCTCCGGGATCAGCCGAGGAAAGATATACTTGACAGGTGGCTGTGCACTGATAGATCTAATCTAATCTATAACGTTGGACGCACAGCCAGCTCTAAGTCTCGGATAGTGACTCTGCTCTTCCTTGTGCACAGGCCGACAAGCTTATCTTTGCGCTCCCACTAGGGCATACGCGCGCTGGAAATCCGGTCCGATAGCCGAGTCCCGATCTTGACCTTGACGCCAACAGTGTCAGGGATAGAAAACTTGCATCTCAAGGCATGAATATGCCTCTCGTTTGCATAATGGACGACTGGAACCCCAAAAGCGCGCCAAAGCTTGATTTGAACCAAATTTGAACTTGATCTCAGAATCTCCGATTACGTCTTTTTTTAATTTTGGCTCATGCCCATGATCGGCAACTTGCTTATTCAGATGCTAAAGTATAACCGCAACACCCAAGGGAAGTTTACATCTGCATTTCAAAGACCTCCATGTTGACGAGCCTCAGGTGGACTCTTGAGGTACGCAAATAGTGCCTGATTCGCATGCCATAATCGCACTATATGCCACGACATTGCGCAATTCCATCAAGGAATGGTGAATCTAACTTTTTATAAATACCATTGGCGGTCGTGCCTGGTACATCCCGCCCTCCCATGGAGCATTCAAAGTCAGTGGACGAGTCAGACTCGAAATCCGGTGCTTGGACCGAAACGCAAACCGTAACCCAGCCCGGAGAACCTCTGTTCTATGTCAAAAACCTTGACTACTCCGCGGAGGAAGAGTCGCGGGTTATCCGAATCCTGGATACACGTCTGTTTCCATGGATCCTTTTGACGACTTTTGTGCTCAACATGGATCGCACCAACCATTCGAATGCCATTTCGGACAATTTGCCAGCGGACTTGGGCTTCAACATCAATACCGTGAACACGGGTACGGCTATCTATGCTGTAGCGTTCTCTTTATTTTGCTTGTATGCCCGCTTTCCGCACAACTCCTGCTCCCTTCTGATGTTTCAGCTCCGGAGCTGTGATGGCAAAAATCGTCGGGCCAGCCAGATGTGAGTTGTGAACGAAATTGGCATTAGAAAAATCTATATTTATTTCGCAGGGATTCCGATCCTCATGTTTGCATGGGGACTTGTCACCATGTCCCATGCGTTGATCAAGGATAAGGCAGGATATCTAACTGTTCGAACTTGTAAGCCCTCTTGTCATGCGTCGAGAATCTACTCAATTTTAATTCAGTTATCGCGATTACCGAGGGAGGTGTTATACCGGCGACGTTGATCTATCTTGGTGGATTTTATAAAAGCACGGAGCTTTCAACGAGACTCGGTTGGTTCTGGGGAATTCAGGTGCGTTCGTTTTATTTTCTTCTTCGGCTGCCTCTGGACCTCCAATCTTTCATGTATTAAGGCCATCGCAAGTGCTGTTAGTGGGCTTATGGCAAGCGGACTGCTACAGTTGGGTGGAAAGAACGGATTGGAAGGATGGAAATGGCTTTTCCTTGTGGTAAGATCCACCTCTACACCTTACAGCTATACCAACCTGATTTTTAGGATGGAATTATTACCGTCGTTGTCGCCGTGATAATTTGGTATATACAATTCATTGTTCTCGAGCTCAAGTGGGACTAACGATTTGCTGTAGGTTTTATCTCCCGCGAAACGTAACCAGTACCCAAGGCGGACTGAGGGGATTCAAACCTTGGTTCACTCCACGTCAAGTTCAAATCGCCGTTACACGGGTGATCAGAGATGACCAGTCCAAACGAGAGTATGAGTGAGTCGCAGGCAACATAACACCTCGGAGTAATCTCTGATGCCCATATTTACAGGAAACGAGTAACGCGCGCGGATTTTAAGGACGCAGCAACGGACCTTGGCTTGTGGGGCCATCTTTTGTTGTCGAATGTCACTTTAACGCCAACGAACCCACTCGGAACTTGTCAGCATTTTCTTTTACTAAAAGGATGCAACATGTCTCACGATGATTCCCCAGATCTTCCGACAGTAATCAAATCTTTCCACTTCAATGTGTTCGTGTCCAACGCATTAACTGCGCCTCCATACGTGCTGCAATGTATATTCATGATCATTGTCATACGACACTCCGACAGAGTGCGAGAGCGCGGATTCCACGGGGCGTTCGGGTGTATGTTTCTTTCAACCAGAGCATTCGTCTTCACGATAACTGACGAACCACCGCAGCGGCATGGCAACTCGTCGGCTGGATTATCCTTCGCGCAATGCCGGACCATGCCAGTCGAGGTGTCAAGTGAATCCATCCTCTTTTTGACGCTTCGAATTTCTCACACAAATCTGTCAGATATTTTGGAGCCGTAGTCGTAGCTTCCTGGCCATACAATCATCCTTTGAATATCGGTTGGATGTCAGAGAACACCGGTAGCGTCGGGAAGCGCACCGTGGCTTCTGGTGCCGTGATATTCGCAGCGAATATCTACGCAGTCTGTGAGAATACTATTTGTTTTCTTTCTGAGGATGTGTTTGATTTGCTCATCATATCGCAGGGGCCTCGCAGATATACCAGGCAGACGACGCGCCATGTATTTACCTCTTTACCCAAAACATGCATCCTTTGACGTGCTGTACAGATTTCAAGCGCGGAAATTCGATCAACATTGCATTCGCGGGTTTCACTACGATCATGTGGTGAGTTGAATTTTGGTTGTTTGAGTTCGATTCCGAAGTGACCGCTGGAAATAGGGTCGTTCAAAAATATTATTACCGACACTTGAACCGAAAAAACGAGCGCGCGTATGCTGCCCTGGGTGAGCAGGAGAAATCCGAAGAGGATAGCCAAGCAGAGAAGAAGGGAAACAGGAGTCTGAGGTTCAGGTATACTACTTAAAGTACGACTACAGACTCTCAAATCATGTTTGTTTTATGCTGTTAATGAGGAGACCTCGACTCGCAACGTTGATTAGACCGGAGTAGCCCAGCGGTTCTCAGGTTTCAAGCCCCAATTTTCCAACCAAGTTTGGAATTTGCTTGCGATATGTTGATGCCCTGGAATATTAGGGTGCTGGTTTCTACAGGACAACGTTAACCTAGGATTTGTGTAGTTGACAACGCAGGCCACATACTCGGGGAAAACATCGGCAAAGGTTACCCAGCCGGTCGTATTGACTAAGAAGACGTTCTTGTCGCCCACCGCATGTCTACACAAATATGAACTTTTCAGATCAAAGGGAGAAAACGGGGTGGGACGCACCTCAGGTCGACAATCTTTTCATATTGGCCTACGAAGTACTCTCCGAAGGTTCCATCGGGATTTGGCCAGCCCCACTGGGTGAATTATAAAAATCAGGTTGATGTGTTCAAAGGACGCCTACAGGAGTGAACACGAAGATAGGCTGATGCCGATAGATGGTTCGGAGACGGGTGACAAAGTCTGTGTATACCTGGACCAAATATTTCCAACATTGAGCTTGACATGCACCTTTGAATCATTTACCTGGACAAATTGGGCGTCTGTGACATTTTGAGCCGCATCGTTTGCTCTGTTGGATGGCATTTGACGTCAGAATCGTTTTCATGAGACCGGGTGCCATCGGGACGAACCCGATGTGGATCACGACATGCGTCGCAGCAGGTTTATCTCGAGCAAAGTTCCACGGGGTCGTAAAATTGTGATCCGTCGTGTAAAAGTACCCGGTGTCTTCAGTCTGCCGTTCCGTTAGAGGAAAAAAATTAATTAGTCGCACGGCGCAGAGACTCACGCGGAAGAATTGAAACGAAACACCATGCTCATTCCCGAACGACACAACGTCCTACGCTGTGTCAGATTTTCGAAGGCAAAACAATCGGAGAAGCCCACAGAGAGTGCCGCACCAGGCTGTGCGACCACAACATGCTCGGCCTTGAATGCTTCGCCTACGAGGAAAGGCCACGCTTGGTCGACACCTTTTGGAAGGAATTGACCCTCCACACCGACACCCTAAGTTTAAGATGTAAAAGACGGAGTAACGCCGGGAAATTTACCGCTGAAAGAGAGTCCCCGATAAATTGAAAGGCGAGTTTGGACGGAATGTATGGAACTAGTGAGGCACCCTGTGTCAAAGGGTATCAGCATAGTCATGGATTAACAGAATTTTAGCGCCATACCTGGTTCAGGGTGATACTCTCGAGATTCATGCGGTTATTCTGCCATCCCTCGACGTTCACTCTGATAACCGTCGAGTCTTTCCGAGGACCTGCATTGAAGGCCGGAGGGATCGGAATCGGATTGGAGCCCTCGGAGATGTTTGCGGTGATGAATTCGCCATAGTCGAGAGACACGCCAACAGAAGTAAATGGGGTGGTGGTATGCGGACCCAAATTCAAAGTCAAAGATTCAAAATTCTTGACGTTCAACTTGAAACCCGAACCAGCCCTGAATACTCGTTATTGGTGATAAAGGCACAAAAAATTCTTCTCCTACCACCAAGTGCCTGGGGAGGCATCCCACCGACCATGGAAGTAGATGAGGGGATCTTTGTTTTGAATCGTCACTGATTTCGGAGCCATTGCAGCACATAAACCTCCGGCGAAAAGGGGGCCTATGGCAGCGAACCACCGCAAGGGAGATGAAAAGAGCATTGCGAAGGAATTGGCCAGGCAAACCGGGCGGGTACTTATAACGCAGTGGAGAAGCCAGAAGAAGTATGATCATGCGGCCATGAACCGAAAATTCGCCGAGAACTATTTGAATTTGAAAGGCCCCGCATAGAATCACTCTGAGCAGAGACCAATGAGAGAGACTGTGCGAATAGATGCTGCCACACGTTGAAGAGAGATGCCAAGATAGCACTGGCCAGTGCGAGACAAGTTTGATGAGCTTTAACGAAAATTCGGGCGAGATGCGTGTCCGGCGGAATCCAGGAAATTCCACGATAGTCTTTAGAAAGTGTCAAAGTCGCTCTGCACCCGTCAGAATTATCGTTTTGCGCCACGGGATCCATTCGTCACAAGGCATGCCATGTCGGGCCGACGGAACCAGAGCGCCACGGAAGTGATGCGGACGCATTGACTTAGCATGAAGACCAGGGAAAGGCGGGGTTGCACGTGGCAAGGTCGGCTTCCATTTACTGATCACGTGCATGGGTTTAGCTTTAAAAAAATTGAACAGCAATTCAAATCCGACTCAAAACAGTTCTAAACGGTCCATCGTCGCAGAGCTGAAATGGCTGGCAATTAGCGGTCTTTCGATTTCGGAGTCCGAGGTCCCGTCTCCAAATCAACTCCACTATACTCCACATATGGCCTGTCAAGTTTCAACCGGACTCCGGAGTGACGGAGTCACTCGATAGACAACGGCGAGGTTTCCTTATCGACTTGGGAAACTTTGTATCTGCTACTACTACCTGGCCTGTCGACCATTCCAGCCCCAAATGATTTTAGTTGTTGGAACTATGTTGGCACGCTGCGCGCACCTGCAGGGAAAAGATAATCGACAACTCGCAGAGTGCCGAGAATATCCAGAAAGATTTTGGTTTTGGTTACGTTCAGTCACAATAGACAAAGGATAATCACAAGTCGCGAAGTCTGGAGCCTGGAGGAACGAGAGGAAATTTTTTCTCGTGACATATGCTGCCCTTACTGAGCAGCAGCAGGAGATCTAGAAGCTCGAAGAACATATTAGTTGAAGAAGAAAGACAAGTTTGACGTTCTGACACTAGGTAGCTGTGGGCACTGAATAAGCGGGAAAACCGGTTGACCGCAATAAACACTTCAAGTTTGAGAGGGGGCTATGAACTGACTGGTATTTCATTTCTCACGCAGCGGGATGATTTTCGGATGAAATACTTGCAAGATATCAGTAGTAGGGCGTGTATGTACATACTATATCGACTGGTGTGCCATAATTTCAATTGAAAACCTATTCTTCCTGGTCGGACAAACGTCTCTGAACATGTCAACTGAGCAGTCGAACAACATTAAGAACGAAAAATAATACCGTTGAATATCAACTGTTGGCACTCTCCTCAGGCGGCACAGCCTCGAAAACATTGATTATCTGGTCGATAAAATGCAGCTCACCATCCTCCTCCCGGTCCCCACATGCCATCCCACACGCAATATGGCTTCACCACTCCCAGCAGTCTTCCCGTTCCTTTGTCTGTGCGTATGGCATGCTGCCATCGATCTTGGGGAATATTATCAACGCGTGGATCCCAGAGAGGCGGAGCTCATTTAATGTGTGCGGCGCAGTCGGCATTGTTTCGTTGTTGACCACATCAACCGCGATGGGCAGTTCCGCCAGGATCTCCACCATGAAGCTTTGCATCTCGAGAAAGGGTAGCTCAGGTTGCCATAGTTTCTCATAGAACGGGGGCGCGGCGTGCTAACCTACGTTGAAACTGTGTAAAAATAGCGGAAAATGAACGACTTTTTGGCGCACCCAACTCTGCAAGAGTGTATTCACGGCGTTGATCCGGAAGCGGTAGTTAGCGTTGACGATGGCCTCTTCTATTCCATCTACAGTCACAGATTCGACAATTTCTTCGTCTATAATCGGCTTCTTGGATATCTGCTTTCCGGATAGAGCGGTAAGGAAGGCGATGGTCCCGCGCAGAATAATGTGCTTGAACTCGACGAAGCCTCTGCATCATGCATGAGTACTCAGCGAAGGTGTAATCCGAGTCGCTCTCAGAAAGGTCCTCAACTGTCTGACCAGGCCCGCAGGCGTGCCGCGCATGGCGATAGGAAACGTAGGGAGTCTTGTTTGCATTTCTTTGGAGTTGCTTGAGTATCGGCAACTTCCGGACCACAACTCTCACGGTTGCAATCATGCCAGTGACTTTTCAGACTTCAAGCCCCAATTTTCCAACCACGTATGTATTGGATAGGTCCGATTTCTGGGCGAAATTAATGTAGGTGGCGACAAGGCAGACAGCTATTCGGGAAACGCATAGATCCCAGCGCCATTCGCATGCCTAAGTATGCAGATATTAGACCTGCGGGATTCAAGTTAAAGGGATAGTGGGACCCATCTCAAGTTGAAAAATCGTTTCATATTGACCGGCGAAGTATATTCCGGAACTTCTTCGGGATTCGGCCAGCAGCTTATAAGATTAGGTTACCGTAATAAAAGGAAACCTATTGAGTTGAACACAAAAGAAGCCGGTAGATAGTTCGGAAGCGAGTGATGAAACTGCGTCAAATCAACATAGATCTTTTCAGACGTTCAAGAAGCCGAGGTACGAGGTCATTTTTGTTAAAGTGTCTGTCTACGAGAGACTACTCGTAGTATATGTCATATGGGACACATTTATTTATTTCACCTCGACATTAATATTGGGCGTCCAATGACAGTTTGTCATGGATCGTTCCCTCTGTTCACCGCCGAGGGTGAATCAATTTTTCAAAAGAACTAGCGCGACAAACCTGGCAATGTGGACTACGACATTATGCGGCACAGGTATCTCGCGCAAAGTTCCAAGAAATCATAAAACTGTGATCTGTAAGTACATGGACTTCAGTCTTCAGGCCTGCGCCGTAGCGAAGGAAAACCTTCAGGTATCCAGAAACTAACGCGAAAGAATCTTACTACTAGCTTGTTCTGTTGAAAATTAGGGTATACATGTGTTCGTGAATTGTTGTCCAGGGTAACAAAGTGTACAACGCGGGAGGATATTTTAATAAATACGCTGTGCCCCACGAACCCCGCTCCACGCCTGAGCCGCCTTCGCCTCCATCTCCTTTTCTTCCTTGACAAACAGCCACCACCCCGCGACCGGGCGCACCGTGTCGTCCTCTCCACTGGGAGAGAGCGAGACGTCGCCGCTGGAGGACACGCGCATGCCAACGGAACCCGCGACCATCGAACACGCGAAGACCTGCCCGTGGTCGTCGAGCGTAACGTCAACCTCGCCATACCCCGGTGGAACCTGCCCACGTCCAATGCGGTGGAAAGGCGTCCCGTCGAGGACGAGCTCGTCCTGTCTGTATGGGTCCGGGCGCGTGTACGCTGCATACGGGTCCGGCTTCTTATACACGGCCCAGAATTCCTCAGCGCTGAGCGTCTCGGGAGCGCGGTGACCGGGCGCAACGGCTGTCTGAGGGTCGGATCAGCAACTGTGTACTGGTAAGGAGGTGAGAGATCTCGAGACGTACCATGTTCAGACCATGCCCCTGCCAGTGGCCCTCCTTACTGAAGATGGTGAATGCGGTGATCCACCCGGTGTATTCGTCACCCCACCCGCTGCCACCAGGCTGATAGTGTGCGATGCGCTGCCAGAAATCTACGTTGGCGGGGCTCGTGGGGTCATCGAACGCGGCGACGAAGCGGGTGATCACAGGCCGGAGGAGGTGGTACCATGCGGTGGTCTCCAGCCCATACTCTTTGAGCTTCTCGAGCCGCCCAAGGATGTTCACCCAATCGGACCGCTCCCCTTCGAGGGTCACTCGCGGGATGCCGCAGCCTGCCAGCATGATTCGGGAGGTAAAGTATTTTTTCAGCGTCGCCATGAGAAGCACGGCGCTCACGGTGGTATCGTTGGGGGTCGTCGTCGTGAAGTCGGGCGTCGCCCACGCACGCAGCGTCGGATCGACCACATTTTTCTCCACGAGCCCCGCCATCTGGCGCGCCAGCTCCCCGAAGTCAACGTTGTAGCGCGTGTGGCGCATTTCCAGGTCGTCGAACAGGACTAATTGGAGCTCCCGTGTCCCGTCGTGTGCGACAAAGTTTGCGCGCAGAAGTTCTGCTCGGGCACTGACGAAAAAATTGAACTGAGACAAGATTGCAAGCCACACGTCGTCTGGCCGAATCACTAGTGCGCGGTCTTGGGTGTATGCATCTAACAGCGTCGAAACAAAACCATTTTGATTCGGGATGAGATTTGGGATCTTTGCCCCAATGTTGCGGCCGCTGCTGTCGGTACTATGGCTTTCTACAGGGAGTGAAAACTGAAAGATCTCGCCGGCTTTCGTGTGCTGGTCTGCACATGCCATCGCAAGTGTTTCATCGGCGGTGTAGCCACCCGTGCCTTTGGCGAATGGGTACGGTTTTGCGAGGTGGGTTGCGACTGGGAATGAGACAGGCATGGTGTTTGATTGAGTGCTGGCAGTCGGGCTTCAAATACTTGCGCGCATCGTGATCCCATCACCTGCCAAGATATGCAACGGGTGCGACGGGCTATTTTGTCCAATGAATTGTACCAGGTATGTAGGTCCCCGGCGCTTGCATTTTCCGCTCGTCTCAAGTTTCAACCTATATGTCTTTGAATGATTATTTCTCAAATCCTTGACTTGAAATGTTCAACTTGGATCCGGAGTTGCGCACTGCGGTTGCTCCTAAAGCTCATAGTTATTTTCTTCTAATTCTCACCCATTGTCCTCCCAACGTGAGGCTCCCGTCATCACTGCCGCCGTAGGTGCATCTCGGTGGGAAACAATATTTGAACTTATAGACTAAAGTTTGTACACTTTCGCATGCATGTTCGGCGGCGCAACTCCGGATTATTTACTGCTTGACTTACTATCTGAATTCTTCGCTATGCCGAACGATACCGAAAACGAGCTCCCAGGGAATTCCGCTTCTGCCGTTTTTGTCGACGAGGAGTGGAAACGGAGGCCCATGCAATGATTACTTGCAGTGCTCCAGCCCTAACTGCATTGCGCCATTCTTTTATTGAAGACATTTACGAGCTGGTTCCCGAGTGGCCGCACAATTGGACCTCCTCCGACGTCTTTTTGCGCACACTGGTTCAGACTCGGAACTTTGACGTATTGCAGCGGCTGGCAAAGTACACATTTGAAGTTTTTCCAGAATATCGTACACAGGCTATATTTAAACCTGCAGAATATCTGTACAATGCAATGGAATGATGTATGAACATCGAGTCTATGGAGGATCCATACGCCGGATACGCCGGATACGCCGTATGCTATCGTGAAGGATAGTCCTTGACGTTCACGATATATTGCACTACCGTTCACGTATAATTTTGGGTCCTTCATGACCCAGCTGGACACATTCACGACTTGAAGCATGGCTTCAGGACGTATCCTTCAGGGCTGTTGCTATCCTTCATGTCGGCCAGGTCCCTTTACGATAGTATACCTTCAAGGGACAGACCATCGTGAAGGAAATGTGAACTCGTTCACGAGAAAATGTCTCCTTCACGGAAATATTGAACCGTTCACGATATGGCGCCATTCACGGCAAATAGCATGCCTTCATGGAATACGTGGCGTTCAAGAGCCTTGACCTCCTTCATAACCGTGGGATATTTGAGGTTGTTTACATCGCAATATTATCATCACGTGCATGTTTACGCTCCTGGGTGCGCCTGTTCTCCCATGGCATGCACACAGACACGCAGATTGGCGCGGCATGGAGCAGATAGTTTTCTCACGGAGGGAATCGGGATTGGAGGACAATGTGAGCTCCCGGACCTCTCTATCCCTCGGGCCCCGACTATCCGCCTCAACATATCAAAACTACTTATTCTTTTCTCTGTGCATGGCACCAGAATGCAGCATGCGCGTCCTGGTCAGGATTTTATCTCGGGCCGGGTCCGCTTACTGATCATGAGCTTCTGCAGCTTTGCTGCACCACCTTCGACCGCACAATCCCCAGTCATGGCGCGACACGGTACGCGGCGAGTCGAGTCTTCATCCACAAACCTGTGACTAGATGCATCCACCTAACGGCAAACCGCTCACTGAACTTGTTGACGAAGAGTGTTCCGAGCGTGGGGTTCATCGGGCTCGGGAGGTTGTACCCTAACACACCGTTCATCAGGAGGTAGAGCTCATACCTGCGCACAATATTAGGTCATACGGAACACTGACGATACCGCTGCCGCCACTGACTCGAAGTCCAGGATCTTGCTCTTGGTGAAGACGCCGCTCTACGGGGACACCGCATGCGCGGCGTAATCTTACGCACACGGGTATAGCGCGCCATACGCGATGCCCGCAGTGAAGTTGACGCCCGGCACGACATCGTGCGCCGGAGGTGGCTTGTTACGTTGGGGCGAGACTGTCGGGTACGCGTCCTCCTTTCGTAACTCCCAATCTTGCATTTACAATTATTGCAACTATTGTTAGAATGCAGCATCTAGACAACGGGGAAATTTGACAAATTCACGAGTCAGTAGTGCGCAGATATACTGTAAGTAGCCCTACTATGAATACTATATATCTATCTACCGCGGTTGTTTCATTTCGAAAGTTTTGTTGTGAGTTGCAGTCCCATACTTTTCTTTCTATCTCGTGTCATTTCATGTATGCACCACTCAGAGAAAATAAAGGCCTATCTACAGTCTGAGGATGTAATTAGTCAACGAGTGAGAAGGACTTTGACTCTTTGATTACCGTAACCATCGAGGCATATTTGACCACTTGGAATATGTCGCGCGTCCTCAAGACTATTACAAAGCTGGCAAGTTATGAATTTCGTTCACGATACTTGATATTCTTGAAGGACGGTAGTTGTATCGTTCACGTTTGGCACCATCATGAACGGTCTCAGTGTCGTGAAGGATGCAGACCATCGTTCACATAGAGTTCCGTCCTGCAGGATGGTCTGGGTCATGAAGGATCCATAACTGTCGTTCACGTACCTAACAGTCTTGAAGGATAGTCTAGATCGTTCATGTACTAACGATCGTGAAGGGTTTTTCAACCTCGTTCACGTACTGAAAGCCGTGAAGGATGGTCAGTATCGTTCACGTATGTGACCATCGTAAAGGGACCTGGCCGCCGTAGTACCGTGAACGATTTTTCATTACCTGAAGGCCATATATTTTCGTGAATGAGTTCTTCTACCCTTCACGACAGCTACATCGTTCACGGTGCGGCCATATCGTGAACGTATTGACAGCTCGTGAACGGATCCTTACGGCGGATACGGCGTATACGGCGTATCCGCCGTAAGAATCCTCCATACATTCATCGTTCTCAATGATGTTGGTTTCTCATACCAGATTTTGGCGGCCATGCGACCCTGTGCTCAGTACGTGTTTCTGGATCCAACCGGTATTTTTATTTTTTGGGTACTCGATGTTGTTGGAGGCACAGACTGTTCTCTCAGGTGTTCAAATGGCCAAAGATTGATGGTATCCGTAGCATACATCTGACCCATGTATGTAGTACGGGCCCTGGCTGTTTCTTAACGGGACTGCGCCAGAATATACCTACCTACCTACCTATCAATGCAAAGAGTCCTACCAAACACAGTCTGCCATGAGTGTCAGGTAAATGCACTCAGGCTCGATATGGCCCCTTTTTTAAATTTGATTGTGAAGGTGCTGTGTATTTACTTCAAACTTACTTACAGCTCACGCAAATAATGAAAGCGCAAACTTGCAGCAATGCTTCCGGTGAATTCACCGGGTGAATCAATAAGCTGCCGTTGTGTAACAGAGTTCGGCAGTGCTGCCTCGAGTGCCAACCGCCAGCATAAAGTTGCTAAAATAGTATTGGCTTGCGAAATAGTGGCGGGCATGGCGATGGAAAAAACAGACTGCAAGAGTCCTACGCAGTATTTTTGCCAAATTTTACAAATATAAGACTACATCAGAATGCCCCCAATAACCACCGCAGGGACGACGGCCCCAACCTCGAGTCGACCCCGTTCCGGCGTCCTCATCGGCAGCACCACGAGCCCATTCGCCCCGCTCAGGCTCGCTACCCTGCTCGAGCGCTGCCCGCCGGTGCTGAACGCCCGCAGGCCCTCTCCATCCGCACGTATGATAACACGATGGAACTCTGTCCGCGAGTCGAGGGCCATCGTGCTCGCCAGCTTATACCCCATCAAAAAGATTTATCATCAAAGAAAAGACAATGGACGCACCTTAACCGGCACACGCGCAAGTTGGCATCTTGCCTCCGGCCACCCGCCCAGCTTCCGGAGGGCAGGGACGACAAAAATATTGAACATCACGAGCGCCGATGCAGGGTTCCCGGGCAGCGCGAACACGGGCTTGGCAACGCCGGCGCAAGGTATCGTGGCAAATGTGGTGGGTTTGCCTGGCTTGACGGTGACGCGCCCAAAATGAATCGTCCCTTGAAAATGTCTTTCTATCACGGGCTTTAAGAGGTCTGTCGGGCCCATAGATGTTCCGCCCGTGGTGAGCAGGATGTCTGCGGTGTCCAGGCCCTTCTGAATGGCGGCTACGTGAGAGGCGATGCTGGGGGCTGGTTAGAGTATGTAAAATAGAATGGAGGTGCTCTCAACTCGTCGGGGACAATTCCGAGGTCGACGACATCGTATCCCAGCCCCTGCAGTGCCGCATGCAAGGACGGCCGATTCGTATCCCAAATTCCTCCCCAATCATCGCCCGATTGAGGTTTGGGGTTTTGAAGATCGATCAGTTCATTGCCAGTGCTTAGCAGCGCTACAACCGGCCGCTTGTAAACCTCAACCTTGAAAATCAATCAATCACAAGATTTTGGATCAAATAAGAAACCCACCTCCTTCCTACCGACGAAAGCCAACGTCCCGATTTCCCCGCCCTCGCTGAGAATTATATCTCCCTTTTGAAGCACAAGATCGCCTTTCTTCACATCCGACCCAGGCGCGCGTACGTTTTCCCCCGCGGGTACCTGCACCAAGCATTCTACCTCCTTCTCCTCCCCATCGGTCCCATCAGCGGCTTTGAAAGTGGATACAAGCCGTGTGTCCTCGACCATAATTACCGTGTCTGTTCCAGCAGGGAGCGGACCTCCCGTATTGATGCGATACACAGAATCAGCGGGGAGCGGCGTGGCAATGTTGTGGCTCTGCGAAGTTAGGACTTTACACACTCCCGCGGGGTCAGTTGCTACGGATGGGCTGTGATCAGTTCGTGAATAAATATCTATTAGGTAATAGGGCGCACAACGGAGAGCATATCCATCAACGCTTGTGGTTGAAGTCAGAGGTACATTTTGGGGAGCATAGACATCCTCCGCGAGGACGTGGCCCCTGAGCTCGTGGGTCACCTGGACTCCCATTAATTCGCAAATTTAACCTGGAAGCAAAAACGCGACTGACCAGCTGGTTTTGAGCACCGAGCGTCGTAGTATTTTTTAACACAAGGTCAAGTGCATCCTCCAGCGAAATCAGCGGATACGGAGAGACACGATGACGCGCCGAGGCTGCCCGAATATTAATCCTCTCGAAATTCTAAACAAAAAAATGCGGTTTCAACACACCGGCAGCAGAGGGATCGTGCGAGAGCGTCCGAGGCTGCGGCACCTGGTGATCGTGGTGGTGGTGGTGATGATGAGTCGTAGACGGCACTGATTGAGATCCAGTGCCTTCGGCCGCCAGAGTGGCGTGTACCTGCTTCCCAGTCCCGCCACGGATGAGATCGATCGCATGGCTAACGACTCCCACAGAAAGCAGCGCGTCCAGGTTTTCTTTTACGGCCTTGACGCTCCCCGGGAGAGTAACTACAAGCGTACGCTTGACTGTCCCCGCGACAGGCCGAGACAGCGCGGCTAGCGGAGTGTGCTTCAACGACGCGGATAACATCAGGTGTACCAGTCCCGGAGCCTCGCGCTCGAGTAGCGGAGATATCGCCTGGAATAAACAGGTTCAATGCAGGCTCCCCCGCCACATAATATATCTTACTTCCGGCGTCAGGTCGCGCACGCCAAAGCCCGTGCCGCCAGTCGTGATGATCAAGTCAAGATCTCCACGATTGCACCAGTTTTTGACAGTATCCTGAATAGATTGGACGTCGTCTGAGACAATAAGGTGGTCATCGCACGAGAAAGACTCGCTCCGGCCCAAGATTTCGCGAATCGCCGGCCCAGACTTGTCTGCGCTGTTGTCCGCAGACGCAGTGTCGCTGACTGCAACCCCATGGTAAGATTAAACGCACGACTCAGCATCGACCTGCAGAACAAACCTGTAAGGACCGCAACGCGTATTTGCGACATGAAGGCTCTTCACAAGGCGCGTGACTCAGCTGATGGAAATTCCCAAATTGGGCAAAAAGCGTTAGTACATCCCGAATTGTCCCGAACAGAAATCTATGTACGTAGATTAAATAGCGGTCCGTAGAGGTCCATAGACGTTTATCAGGGTATATAGTATAACAGAGAAAATGGGGAAAGGAGGGTGAAGTAGCGGCTACAATATGTCAAAGTCAAGTCCATAAAAAACGTCCATGGGGCTCAGTGTCTTGACGAATGACCGTATGTATCACTATGCGGCGGCAAATCCGTATACTGGGCGTGCGAGCCGCCGGGCGACCCACCAGGAGATCTGGGTGGATAGCCAGGCTGCAGTGCAGCGACATCTGCTGCCGACAAATTCGAATGCAGCGCGCCGTACTGCGACTGCGTGTGCCCATACTGGTCGTTGTGCAGGCCGCCTACATACGGCTGCCCGTACTCGCCCTGCTGCGGGGCGTAGCCGTAGTGCTCCTGCCCGTACTCGACGTGCTGCTGGTTGTCTGGGTGCGTCTGCGTCACGAAGGTATCCGTGCTCATCTCCGACGGCTGCGCCGAGCTGCGCTTGTAGGACGCAGCCATGAACGGCGCGTGCGGCTGCATCGGGTACTCGTCCTCCGTGTACCAGGGGTCCTCTTTCCCGACTGCGGTGCGCGAGAGTGCCTTACGCTTGTTATTTGCGTTGCGGCGGCGAACAAGGACTAGCGCCTGCAAGAACGAATGTCAGACCGAGGTAATGTGAAACACATAGAGAACGCACAGCTATCAGCGCAACCGCAGCCACCGCCGACCCTGCGCCAATCGCGATCTTCGTGCCCGTCGAGAGCGTGGAAGTGGTGGCCACATTATTATTGGATTTATTGCCCGAGTCGGAACCTGATGGCGAGGAGCTGGACCCCGAATCCGTTGTAGAGCCATCGGTGCTGGCGCTCGGTGCACCGTACGTCGCCTTGATAAGGTCTGCCGCGCGCTCCGCAATGCCGTACGCGGTTGCCATCGTGTGAGCTGCAAAGCACAAAAAAACGAATAAATAATAAGCACCAGAGCACGCCAAAGCGCCACGCACCCGAAACACTCATCGGCATGACCGACACATCCACGACACGTACATTCACCGTCCCATGCACCACCAAACTCGTATTCACCACACCCCCATACGCCAGCGGCAGCATCGAATTGGTCCCCGACGGGTGGTACTCCGTGCCCGAGTTCTTGGCGATGTAAGAATCGATGTCCGCATCTGCGGTCGTAGATGATCCAGGGGTCGTCTCGCTCGCAACCACGGTGGTCATGGGCGCGGTGCCGATGATCCTGCGCACGTACTTGAGCGCGGCGCGCATGATGTCCGCGTCGTACGAAACGGAGAGGTAGTTCGGGTTGATGTCGGGGTAGTCGAACACGGAGGCGGAGTTGATGTGCACATACCCCCGCGAAAAGGCGTGCTGGAGGCAGAACTGCATTCCAATCATGCCCGCGGCGGAGCCGAACATGTTGAAGCTGGGAAGCCGCCTTTTCAGCGTTGTTCTTCGCAGGGAAGAATACACGAATGACTCACATCAGCTCTACCTGCCCGATGCTTGACGAAGCGGCCCAGTTCGAGAGTATCGCATACTGCGCCTTGACGCCCGCCTCTACAGTCGGGTCCATCGACGCCGCACTCACGGACGTCGACAGCGCGTTCGTCATGTCGAGACCCGCGACCCAGTTGGAGGCGTCGCTCCCCATGAGATCCGCGAGCGCCGGATATGCTGTCGCCTCGTTCCAGTACGTCCACATCCCGGTCCCGTTCGCTCTCCAGATCGCCAGCTGCTGGTCCCATAGGCCTTGGTCCTTGAGCACCGCCCACGTGTCGTTATCTGTCGCCTGCATGTACACGGAGCTCGACACTACAAATTTGACAACAAAATGAGCGGATAACGATGGGGAAAGACGGACGCGACGCACGGTGGTCCTGCAGATTGGCGCCTACGCCGGGCAGGTCGATGACGCTCTCAATCCCGAGGCCCGTAATTAGGCCCTTAGGACCGACGCCTGAGAGCTGGAGGACCTGCGGCGATCCGATGGTCCCGCCCCTTCACGAGAGCGAGAGGTAAGCCAAAACGATGGTTAAGGACGCACGAGACACGCACGAGATGATAACCTCTTTAGCAGCATTGACAGTATACGCCTTGCCCTCCGCGCTCGCCGCAAACGTCACCCCACCCGCCACCGCTTGGCCCGCCGTCGTCGAATTCCAGTTCACCTTGGTCACCTGGTAGCCTGTGAGGATCACCAGGTTAGTCCCCTCGTACGGCGCTATGTAGCCGAAGTTGGAGTCGGAGCGGCTGCCGTTGGCGGGGTTGATGGTGGAGGGGACGAATGACACGCCGACGTTTGTCCCGTTGGCAGGGTCCAAGGCGTGGGGCAAGCCCATCGCGACCATGGTGGGGATCCATGTTGCCAAGTGCGCATATTGGTAGGAGCTGTAGCTCGAGTGGATGGGCCCGTTCGTGCCGTGCGCGTTATCATCGTGTGTTACGCTGAATGTCGAGGCCTGAGCATCGGGCATCGGGGTGAAGGTCTCTGCCTAAATAGAAAATTGAGGTCATGATATCCACTGGAATGGCCGACATACCTTCTTTATCGACGCCTGCATGCTGTCCCAACCCCAATCCGCCGCCCCCGATTCGCCGTTCTGCAGGGTATTCCATGCGTCGTATTCGGCGGAGCTTCCACGGCACCAGAATCCGCCATTTATAGCTGACGAGCCACCCAAGCCCTTTCCTCTAGGCCAACTAAGTGCGGAGCCTCCCGCGTTTGTTTGTGGGGTCGTTTTGTATTGCCAGTCATACGAGCTTCCTGCCAGACCGTTGAGGTAGGACATGCCTGAAAAATAAAAACATCAGTACGTGTTCATGCTCCCCTCGGAAAAAGTACCAGGAATAGTGATTTGGTCTTGATACTCCGTGCCATCGCTGCCAGCTTCAATGACCGCGATAGTGATATTGGTCCATTCCGCCAGTCGACCAGCCAAGGCAAGTCCAGCGGTTCCGCCGCCGACTATTATAAAATCAAAAGTCTTGCCCGAGAGTTCAGTGGGGTCTGTGGTGGATCGCTTCTGGACAGACGCAGCATACACGGCAGTGGAAGCAGTGAGCATAAGCAGAGAACGCATTAGAGGCGCAGGGGACGTCGCAACGGGGTATTATAGAGGGACCGCGTGGAAATAAATGGAAGACTGGAACCACCGATGGACGGGCGTTTGGAACAGGCTCAACCTAGGCCATGACGAGGCTGCGGATCTCCCGGTCCTAGAATATCCAGCTCATGTTGCAACACAGCCTTACATTAATAGGACTGCGGCCAGTTCAAGCCGCTGGTAAGCAATCTTGAAGTAAGTAAGCAGTCGTTGTCGTCATCGAATTTCGCGCGACGGTGTATATATATGCCGGTCCCCATTCCTAGATATTCGTAAGTCTATCTTTCTTTTGTCTTTCTTCCACCAGGAGCCGCGAGAAGGACACTCACACCCTAGGGATCGCGAGGCACACATTCATGAGGCCATTACAGCCATTGTCTAGGTGGTTCTAGGCTTCTGATATGACCTGGGCATGACCGGAAAGCGTGGCATACGCGTCATGGCCGCGATTTTCGTGGCAAGGTCATGCGCGGTGAAGAGTGACAAGTTGACAACCAAAGGATCTGGACGGCCCTCGTCGCCGAGTCGTCGGCCCTCGACGGTCGACCGCAATGAGAAAAGCGTGATGCCGACATTCGGCAAACAGACGCCAGGAAACAACAAGACCAAACATTTCTTATCGTATTCTTTCTGGTTCCAACCAAGTTCCAACTTGGAAGTTCTTCCTTGTTCAACTTCAAGTTTCGTACCAGAGCGATAGCTACGCACCCTGCCATGCACCAGTGTATTCCGAGTCTGATTACGCGGGTGCTCCCTAACCTTCAGAATCCTTCTTGTGCTTGCCCTTTTCTCTCTCCGTCTCGCAAAGCAATATTGTGCCAGTGTGGCACGGGTATTCATTGATTTTCAACTGAGACAGTCCTACGACTCCTACGAGTTGGCTCTCCGCTTTTCTATTCTAAATTATTCCACGCTATCCAGTTTCGACGCCGTGGGCGGTGTTAAGCGGTGAGCACAGAGGACTACAGAGGATGATGGAACTTATTCATCAGATGAAGATTCACTTCTTTAACAGACGAAGTGACGATAACATACCTTCTGCTAGACCATCCCGCTAGAGATTTGGCACCTGGAGCTTTGCTCTTTACTTCACCTCGTCGCATTTCCGGCTGCTTCTGGTCCTACAAACGTGCAAAGCTCGCCATGACCTCTCTTCCCCGGCGACCATCCTCGCAGCGTGTGCAGTCGACAGGGTGGTCCCTCCACAGTACAAGCCCCGTGCACGCTCGGCTCTTCTTCATCGGCTTCGTGCTCTTCCCACTCTAGTATGTCGCCGCGTGCTGCGTCCCCGTACCCCGGCGGGGAAGCCTCGGCGACGACGCGGAGGGTAAGGGGACGGAGAGTGCGCATATCCTGCTGGATGATGCGCAGCTCGAGTTTGGTTTATCCTCTTTTCTTGCCCGTCGAGGACTTTGTTCTGACCCAGGCCTGTGTTTGCGACAGATGCCAAGTCGTGTCAGAAACGTTGTCGAATCATGGCCGCCCTCACGTTGCCAGTGATCACCTACCTTCCCGGCGTTGTTGCCGCCATACTCTTTTCGCCCCGAATCTACCAGGAGGTGGTCATCGCACAATAAGACATGGTCATGTCAACTTGTCCTTTATTGAGAATGTCGCCGCTAGTAGCACCTCTTCTGTAGTATCACTGTATGGTTTCCAAACGAGTTCTCATCCACCCAAAAAGATTGCGAATACTTCGCTGAGGACACACTTCGAAGTTCACGCGGCGCGCGCCGAGCCTACTACGCGAGGAGTCACGCGTGACCGCGGCAACTCTCAGTATACTACCACGACGCTGCCATAGTGGTGCTGCTGCAGCTGCACTGAGGAACCGGCTTTCACGATCGTGTGGGCATTATTCCATCGCCGTTGGCCGGGTCCATGTAACTGATCAAGTAACAGCTGCCAGTGCCACTGCGCCATGGATTTTCTTCTCAACCAGCCCGCGACCTCAAACTTCGAGTCCCAGGCTAAAAGCCTTATCGCGGCTTCGGAGGCGAACATTGCGCGTATTGAGTCCCAAATCAGGGATCTAGAGCGTCTGCGTGACCGGGAGCGCGGTATCATCGCGCGTCTCCGAATGGCGATTGCGCCAATCCACAAACTTCCTGCCGAGCTTCTGGTGGAAATCTTTCTCCTTGTACGCAGCCACGTCACATTCCCTGAGAACCGGGAAAAAAAAATTCCGCTGTCCCAAGTCTGCGCGTATTGGAGACGCGTCGCATACACGACGCCGCACTTATGGACCGAACCTCTCATCACAGAGCTGGATAAGATCCCGACCGCCGCGTATGTCGCCTGCGTGAAGGAATGGATAGAGAGATCCGCGCCCCTGGCGATTCCCGTCGACCTCAGACTTTCCGGGACCAGCGTAGAGGCGGGACCATTGATGGATGCAATGGTCACCGCCGCTCATCGGTGGAGCAGCGCAAACTTCAACCTCGGCTCACTGTCTGTGCTCTCTTGCATTCCTACCGACTCTCTAAAATCCCTCGAGAGATTGTTTTTGAAAAGCCCGGACGTGAAGCATCATGCGAAGACGAGGGTCTTTTTGACCGCGGTCCGCCTTCGCCGCCTTTCGCTTACCACCCGACGCACCGCTCAACTGCTGATGCCGTGGTCTCAACTCACCGAGATTGACGTGACAGATGGGTCGCCCTGGGAATGTCTGGACACTCTTGTCCAATGCACGAGCCTCGTTTCCGCTCACTTCGAAACCGAGACGTGGCCAGATTTACCCGACCTGTCCGAGAGACAGATGACTACTCTTGGACGACTTGAAGACCTCTCCGTTTCGTTTACATCGATCTCAGGTTTCGTCGCACCGTTCTTCATGTGCCTGGCCCTGCCTGCCTTAAAAAAACTCAAACTGCTTCTCGACAGCGAACAAACCTGGTCGTCTGCTGAGTTCACTCAATTCCAGCTTCGATCCCCCAACATCGAGCACTTGACGATCAATAACTCGTACATGATGGTGCCGAGCGATCTATTGGCTGTACTGCAACATGCTCCCTCGCTAGTCAGACTACACATGTATATATGTTGCTTCGACGGGTCCATCGTCGCATCTCTCCAGTACTCCGATACGCTTGCGGTACCGTTCGCCCCCAGACTTGAGGACCTTTTTTTTTCCTACGCAGGCACTGCCTTCGAGGAAGATGCGTTAGATGCCATGATACAATCACGATGGTGGACAGACGAGCAACTCCTTTCTCTTCCCTCCCCTCCCAAAGTTTCCCGCTGGGCAGTTATTCATATCTACTCTGGAGACGACGACTACAATGTCAGTCCCGAGTTCGAGGCCAAATTGGAAGAGTGTCGAACGCAAGGGCTGGACATAGATATCTGTTGATATCGTGCTCTAATATCAGGTATTTCAGCGGCGCTGGATTCTGTGCCTTCGCTAACCGGTTTTCAGTTCGTTGAAATGTCGGATGGCCCCCCTATGTATTCGATGTTACTAAAAAGTCAAGCCCAACGTCAGCGTTGTGCTATTATGCAGTCAAACCTTCCTAAGTATAACCCATCTCTCAACGAGTTTGACATTCCATCAAACAGATTCATGCTATGCAGTCCAGGAATATACTTTCAGGTTTATAAATATTTTTTGCTAAGACCAGATTTCTCCGAGATGGCTGTGGAACTGAGGTTCAAATGAACATTCGTTCTTTTCTCAGCTGGGTGCACGCCGTCTGTAAATGTTTTTTGAACTAACCCGTTACTACTCAGTGGGAAATTCTTCAGGCTATGCACCGAAGCAGAGAACTTGGCAGGTGATGAGATCGTGCTGCCAGTAACCAACTTCGACTTGCAAGTTGATATGAATCGCTGTGCAGTAGGACAGTGTACTTAAACCGTCGACTGGCCCTCAAGCAGGCATCATGCCTGTCTCATTCCTAGTCGCAACCCACCCCGCCAAACCGTACCCATTCGCCAAAGGCACGGGTGGCTACACCGCCGATGAAACACTTGCGATGGCATGCGCAGACCAGCACACGAAAGCAGGCGAGATCTTTCAGTTCTCACTTCCTGTGGAAAGCGACACCAACAGCAGCAGCCGTAACATTGGTGTAAAGATCCCGAATCTCATCCCGAATCAAAATGGTTTTGTTTCGACCCTGTTGGATGCATACACCCAGGACCGCGCACTTGTGATTCGCCCTGACGACGTGTGGCTCGCGATTTTATCCCAGTTCAATTTCTTCGTCAACGCTCGAGCGGAACTCCTGCGCGCAAATTTCGTCGCACACGAGGGTCCACGGGAGCTCATCGTAACTGCTATGCCGGCAACACGCTACAGTGTAGACTTTGGGGAGCTGGCGCGCCAGATGGCGGGGCTCGTGGAGAAGAATGTCGTCGATCCGACGCTGCGTGCATGGGCGACGCCCGACTTCACGACGACCACCCCCAACGACACGACCGTGAGCGCCGTGCTCCTCATGGCGACGTTGAAGAACTACTTCGCCTATGAGATCCACTTGCGCGGCTGCGGCATCCCCGGGTGACCCTCGAAGGGGAGCAGTCCGATTGGGTGAACATCCTTGGGCGGCTCGAGAAGCTCAAAGAGTATGGACTGGAGACCACCGCATGGTATCACCTCCTCCGGCCTGTGATCACCCGCTTCGTCGCCGCTTTCGATGACCCCACGAGCCCCGCCAACGTAGATTTCTGGCAGCGCATCGCGCACTATCACCCTGGAGGCAGCGGGCGGGTTGCGAATACACCGGGTGGATCACTGCGTTCACCGTCTTCAACAAGCAGGGCGTGTGGATGGGATATCGTCTGGACGCGGTATGTTCCCGCGTACGAGACACATGGTGGCACAGTTACTGATCGCCACTCAGACGGCTATTGTGTCCGGCGGCGGCGCCCCCGAGACGCTCAGCGCTGCTCAGTTCTGGGAACCTGCGCAGCGCACAGGTACCGGGACCGCAAGGACAAGGAACTCATACTCGACGGGACGCCCTACCACGCCATCGGACGGAAACGGATCCCGCCAGGATACGGCGAGGTTGATGTCACGCTTGACGACAATGGAGAGGTCTTTGCGTGCGCTATGGTCGCGGGCTCCGTCGGTATGCGCGTGTCCTCCAGCCACGACGTCAGGCTCTCTTCCAGCGGCAAGGATGACACGGTGCGCCCGGTCGCGGGGTGGTGGCTGTTTGTCAAGGAGGAGGAGAGGATGGAGGCGAGGGCTCAGAAGGCGTATAAAAAGCTTCATGGGGTAGCACCTTTTCCTTGAATTTTCCCTCTTGTACTACCGACTGATATAGTTCGCCACTATCTCTCTACCTCAATTTTTCTCCAAAATCGTCAGATGGTGCGAGGGAAAACTTAATTCCTTGGTTCAATTTCAACCTCCATTCATTGGATGAGACGGTGTATACCGTTACTAGTCCAAAGCGTGGAAAAACCGAGACGCTTTGACCACTGGTAAAATGCTGTCGGCTTACCCCTTTCCAACATGTACATAGATAACTCAGGCTTCAACCCCATATCTCTTGGATGCGCATTAAAATTTTCCTATACCTGCCATTCGATCTAGCTACGCGTGTTATCTATGCCTCAATCCTATACCGATATCATTCCACTTGTATTTAAATTTAGATTTATTGGATTTCATTCTCGTGGGATTATAATTCAGCGGATATAATTGCTTCCTATTCATCCTTGATGAATCATTCGTCAAGAGTCCAACTCGAAGTGTAAGGATTGATGTGCGTCGAGCTTACCGCCCGAGAACCTGTCTGAAAAATTAGAACACGACAAGTACGCGGAATTCTATGTCCTCAGGCTCTCGAAAGTCATGTAATTAGTTTAGACATGGATGAAGAAATTGAAGGCAGAAAAATCCGAGAGCAATGATCTCCCGGAGCAACTCAGGTGACAGGAAGTAAAACAAATCTGAGCAGCGCGAGCTCGAGTCAAGTTGAGATTCAAATGGCAAAACATACAGAGCAGTTGAGGGCTCACGCGAAAATAGGGATAAATAAGGAGTAGAGCCGGGTGGAATTTTTACCGCTGATTGAACGACAAGGAACTTCCGAGCTGTTCGAGTGGAGTGTAGAGCAAGACTTGAGCAATACGCAAGGGGAAGCCGTGGCTCGCAGTTTTCCACTGCATAAATCATGCCTATGGCCTTGGAGACTTTTGCGTAGGTCCACTGCCAGTGAATAGATTTCATGATACCTCAAGAAGATTAAGCAAGGTAAAATGGGACTCATTCTGCGATACCGTATAAGAAAACAAGTCCGTAGACAGACACTTCAACAGCCTTGGCCCTCGTCGTAGTGCGATTCGGACCTTGTTGAAGATAAAGGGTACAGTTAATGGCGTACGCGTACTCCCGGCACGCAGCAGGTGAAGGGAAAGGCATTGCCTGGATTGATCATGAGACCCACCGAAGCTGTGTGAAGCGCACAGCAAGTTACAAATGGATGGAGATGGATGCAGTTGGCCGCCAGACAGAGACGAAATATTACCGTGTCAGCGGCGAGTCCAGCAAGTACACGGAGTAAGAAAAGCACACTATCGCCTGGGCTCGGGTCAGTGCTGATCGCCGTTCCGACCCGGAGCTGCCGGATGCAATGTTATTACGGATGAATCCGGCCTGAGAATGATCGGTTTCAAGCTCAGCAAGTCCGTTCACCTCATCGTGCAGTGCAGCGAGGCCCTCGCATCCAACTGCACAATTATTTGCTCCTTAGAACATCAGGGAACTTCATCTTCCCCCTGAACTCCCAATATATGCATCAATTCCTATCATTTATTCTGATCAGTCCGACTCCAAGTCCTCGCACTTCCTCAGCATTAAGTACGCTGTCCTCCGAGTTAGCGCGTCACCCGCAATTCTGTTGTCTCCATGTTCGTTAGATTTTTGACGGGAGAATTTTCGTAATGCTTTTCTGGGACTCTGGGCTGGCCATCAATTTCACATTTTCCAGACAAGACTTGGACTCCTCGATTCTCGCCACTTCATTTCGGAGTCCCCGCCGTCATAGTACTGGAAGTGGCTAGGCATTTCTCAAGCGTCCGACCTGCTGTCCAATGCCGTCACAACTGTTCTTTTTACGGCTTCGCACAGCCTCGCAAGAGAGGACCTATACTGTACCTTCCCCCGCCTTTTGTCTTTCAGCTTCACCCTTCACAAGGCTTCGCGCTGGTCATCTGATGTTTAGTGGAACCGGCTTTCAGATCCATGGCGGCACTTTCTATAACGTCGATGGCGATGTAAACTTACAGACCCACCATCATCTGAGGATTGAGGACCAGCATGCGGATTTTCACCCGCTAGCGGGTTCGGCTTTGGGAATCGACGACGGTCGAGGTAAAAGCCCGCCAATTCAGGATCAGGAGTCGCACGCGGCGAGTTTTCAGCCTCAAGCTCCAGCGGGCACAACTTTGGGTCCAGAGGACTCCGAGCGTGAGGGGGCGGGAGCTGCGAGGAACCCGCGTCATGGCATGGCTGCGAGGCCAATGCCGTACGGTGCGCTAGAATTTACTGATCTTTCTGTTCCTCATACCCTTTAGATATCGCTTCTCGCCCACGTCATTCACGAATTTCCGACGATCTCGGACCGTTGTCATCAAGGACGGGCGCCTTCACCCCGTCATCCGGCGGATTGCCGCCTACTGCTTCCGCGGGTGGAACATTCATTGCTGCGGACAATGTCCACCATCATTACGGTGAAGGAGGAATAAATATTCTTCATCGAGCCGTCGCTCTTGAAGCACTCTACGACTCCGCCGACAGTTTTCCGCAGCCCAGGTGCCATCCCGAAACGCGGACAGAAATACTCGATGACCTTTACAAATGGGCGATCCAAGGCAACTCCGCCCCGCCAATGCGCTGGCTGCATGGGCCCGCTGGGGCGGGAAAATCCGCCATCATGCAGTCTCTGTGCCGGAAATTGCAGGATGCAGGCTGCCTTGGAGGCGCGTTCTTTTTAAACGAGGCCACACGACTCGCGGGAACACCAAAGTATTGTTTGCGACGCTCGCCTATCAGCTCGCACTCAACAATCGCAACTTTAATCCCTCAATTTTGCGGATCGTGGAGTATGACCCATCTATCGTGGGGAGAGACATATATGTCCAGCTCCACAAACTGCTCGTTGAGTCATGCAGTTCTCTCAGAGATTCTGCTCCTCCAATATTCCTTATCGACGGCCTGGACGAGTGCGACACTCATCGTGCTCAAGTGGAAATATTACGTTTGATAGGTAGCGCCGTCGCCCAGCATCCAAACATATTCCGATTTCTCATCGCCAGCAGACCAGAGGCCCATATTCGCGATATTTTGGCTGAGCCTTCTTTTCATAGGCTCCTCGACTCTGTCAATATCCGGCAGTCATTCTTGGACATCGAAACATACTTCTGTGATGAATTTTCCCGCATCCATCGTGAACACCGGGAAACGATGAGCCGTGTTACGACTCCCTGGCCACCGCCGGAAATTTTGAACGACCTGGTTGAAAAATCATCTGGCTATTTCATCTACGCAGCCACAGTCATCAAATTTGTTGATGACAAATTCTCCCGTCCAACAGAGCGGCTAGCGGCTGTCCAAAATCTTACTCCGACCGATTCTGATGCACCATTTGCAACTCTCGACCAACTGTACATTCAGATTTTATCTGGAGTTCCCACACGATTTCGGTCCCAACTCGGCGATATCTTGCACTGTACTGAGTTGCACGTCCAACTAAAACTCCACCAAATCGAACGGCTTCTTGAGCTGCAGCCCGGGGATGTTCGATTAATCCTTCGTAGCCTGCACTCTGTTCTCAAAATTGACTCGGATAACATTTCTGCGCATCATGCATCGTTTCTGGATTTTTTACGAGATCAACAGCGGTCAACGATTTTTCATATTGATCTGGAAAACCGCATGAATGTAGCTTGTGCAGTCCTCAAAATATTTTCGGAAGATAGCCACAGGCTTGACACTCCCGATGACCCTCTCGTATGGTATGCAGATTTATTGTCTGAGTGTTCATTCTCACATTTCTTGTGTGTAGGCGCTTCGATACAAAGCAGTTCATTTCTTTCATTGTATCTCTTCCACCTTCGGCAGAGCTTGTACCCCATATGCGACTTTTCAATCCAGATTTCCTCTGGTGGCACCATTTCGAATCTGGAATAAACGACAAAATAAATGATGTTTTGAGGTGGTTGAAAGTGGGTGGTAATGTCGTCCTATGTCAATCGCTGAGATCTTTCGACACAGACAATTAGACCCATGCCTGAAGATTTAATTCAGCACTGGGAATGCTACCATTTTATATTTGTCTGGGAAAACTCGCATCGAGCCCTGTCCACCACTATCTATGGACCACATACTGTCACACAAATCCTTTCCCTATCCCCTCCAATGCTTCGTATGCTTTGGACCAAGATGTCCGGCCCATCATTGGCATCACCAGCAGACTGTTATCAGTTTGTGGTCCAGTTTCCGAATTTCGTTCGCATCTTGCAGGCCAGGTGGCTGCTCCAAAGTTATTTAGCCAGGCCATTTCGCCTGTCGCCGAATTTATACAATGTACGCCTTCTGTTGAGTCTATCATGGGATGATATAAGGGTAGCTCTTTCTGCTCTGCGCAGGATTATAGGTGGAGGAACTCGAAGTCAAGTCATTGCAGGAACAATCACGCTACTTGCCCTTGCGTCGGAACTCTACCCTGCCAGCATGCCCTCCCTGATCAGTGATTTAGCTGTTGGAATGCTTCATCTCATTCAGCGAATTGGTGCCAGGGACGTGTTCATGACTATATGGTGAGTTATGGTGATTTTTTTGGTCTCAGTGGGACCAATCACCGCTGTTGCAGGCGTCAGTGGACACCCTCATACTGGGATATCCGGAACGTTTATCCAGAATGGGGTAGACTCATCAGAGCTTCTCCACACTCCCACGAACTTATTCAAACACTCCATGATTTCGTTCCACCCTGGGATTCATTCCCCTCGTCTAATTGTCCGTGGGATTGTCTATGTCCGAGCGACATTTACAACGTTGTGAAATGGCTCAAGGTGGGTGCAAGGCCAAGTTATGTGGTCAGGCAGTTACTCACAATTGGTCAGGCTCACTCGGAGCCACCATTGGAACTCATTGCACAGTGGCAAAGTTATTTAAACAAGAGTCGAGATGTATGCGGACGCTTCGGAAAGCACGGGTGGGAAAAAAAGAACACTGACACGGACTTCGAGACTACATGGCATGAAGCCTCGGTGGTCGTGAACAAACTATTTGATGAAGAGGCATTGATTCGATGTTTGGAGCATATTGTAGAAGAGAAGGATAAAAGAAAGTCGGATTCGAATTCAGATGAAGAGTTGGGTGAAGATGAGTCGGAAGAGGATTCAGATGGTATTAGCTGTCCATAGGATCCTCCATAGTCCTTCTACACTGCAGCTTCATTTAAATACATCTTTTGTACATCTTCACATTTACCACACTGAACAACATACAATATGAACAAAAGTAATAAAAAGTACCGAGTCGTGTTGTTGCCGCAAGGTGCCAATGGTGATGGATGAGCGAGGCACTGGCCTATCTCCGCACCCAGGAGCGACCCTCCGCATGCCTGCCTGCATCTCTTCAACTCTCCACTGCCAGTCCACTCCGGAAGTTCTGCATGTGCCTGATCAGTGCCTGCCGCATTGACCTGCTTTTCGATCACCCGCCTCCTCTCTCGACAGTGGGCCTTCTTTGCCTCCTGCTCCTCGCCCTCTTGTGCTTGCGCCTACGATGCCAATGTTGAGTGCACAGACGAAGGTATTAGGGAGCTCGCGGTGTCGGAGTGTGCACTCTTGGAGCGGGACAAGGCAATCTGGTTCCTCATCACCGCTTCTGTTGTGCAGAGGCACTGTGCACACACCCTGTTCAGCACCACGTCCAGATTGCGCGACCTGTCAGGTAGTGGCCTTCCCATGCCCATACGTCCACCCGCAGCAGTGGCTGCAAGTGCCCCGCGCCGCACAATTTCTACTCGACAACCTGTGGATCCGGCATCTCGTCCTCGATGCACCCATGAAGCCCATCGCACCACTGCTGCTCCCCGCACTGGACATGGGAATGGGGTAACAGGAAACGCGCCAAGGGCCACAAACAACGTACTGGTCACTGCTCTCCACCCCCACCTCTGCACAGAAAACTCCACATTCTGGTGCAGCTTTGATGCGAAGCACAGCGGCGGGACGCGAGGATGTGGATGTGGATGGAATGCTGATTTTGACGTGATCTGTGGAACACTTATTATTTTGAGGCCACTCATTGCGGTGGGGGCGGCAGGAGTAACGACGAGAAGGATGCGACTTGGCCAATCATCGGGTAAAGGCCGACAGTGGGACTCAAGCTTGATCAGTGGGACTTAGCTCATCCGCACCCTCCAGATTTAAAGCTCTGCTTGGCACAAGCACCACGCAGTAGGCCCAGCGGCAAGCGTAAGGGGGGTCCGTGGGGGTCTCCCCCGCGCTAGATAACTATCAAAAGCTCAGATGATAGGCATCAATAATTTGGAAAAAAAAAATTAGAGCTCCACGCAGCGGGCCCCAGCAGCGAGCAGAAGCACCACGCAGTGGGATTTAGCGGCGAGCATCAAGGGGGGTCCACAGTGGTCTCCTCCGTGCCAGAGTGATCATTTACACTGAGATTTGGCTGTAAAATGTTGAAACTTGGAAAAAACCACCAATAAGTTTACTTTTTCGGCCATCAGGCGAAAGGAGGGGGTCTGGGGGGAACAATGCTCCCCCCAGCAAGAAATATAGTTCAAAGCTGCACCCAAATGCTTTAGAATGAAGAACAGACTCAAAATCGTCTCCGACATGCCGGGATTGATGGATTGATGCGGGTTGATGGCAGTAGTGCGACTCGCGTAAATTGGCGAGTCCCACTCCCACCCTTCTCGTACAGACTCTTACCACAGCCTCGTAGAGAGCACCCTCGACCTGCCCCTGCCTTTCGTCACCCACCTTCACCCTTTGCGTCAAGTCTTCGCGTGGGTCATCTAATGTTTAGTGGGACGGGCTTTCACATCAACGGCGGCACTTTCTACTAGGGCTTCGACCCGTCCCCGTCGCTGACGGGGACGGATCCCATCGCGACGGGTCGGTACCCGTCCGACACGAGATAAGATCCTATTCCCTGACGGACGGGTGGGCCCGTCAACGGGTGCACCCGTACCCGTCCGTTGACGGGCTGACGGGTCCTGCCGGATGACCACCAAAATCCACGATTCCCGCATACTACTGGGCCCGGATACTTGCAGCACGACCTCCAAAGGTGAACTAGAGGATTATTTGAGCCTTAACAGCATTCCTGAGCCGTTTGAGGACATCACCCAATGGTGGTTGTATGTCCGCCGCCACAATGCAGTCACGTCCCTCGGGAGAATTTTGCCGGGAGCTCTGTCGCGTAAGCTTATGTAAAAGTTGAGACGATATCTTGGTTGTTGTCAAAGCACGCCTGTGAGTGGTACGAGAGGCGTCTAAGAAAAAAAAAATAGTTCACTTTGGATGTTCAGCCTCCACCTACATTTTTCTCGCCATACTAGCGGGCGAAAGGCACTAAAAATAAATAAGTAAATAAAAAATCACCCGTCGACGGCTGTAACGGGTCTGACGGACGGCACCCGTCCGTCAGGATCTCTTGGCTTAAGCCCTGACGGACGGGTGAGCCCCGTCCGTTGCAAAAGACGGCCGTCTTCCGACCCGGCCGTCTGACGGGACGGACGGGTCGAAGCCCTACTTTCTACAACGTCAGCGGCGACGTAAATTTACAGACACACCATCACTTGAGGATCCAGGACCATCATGCGGCTTTTCACCCGCTAGCGGGTTCGGCTTTGGGGATCAACGACGGTCGAGGTACAAGATCATACCAGCGCCCGCCAATTCAGGATCAGGAGCTGCGCGGAGCGGGTTTTCAGCTTGAAGCGCCAGCAGCCCCAACTTCAAGACCAGAGGACTCCGAGCGGCAGGGGCCAGGTGTTGCGAGGAACCCGCGTCATAGCATGACTACGAGACCAGCACCCTACGGTACGCCTACAACCTGCGAATAATACTACGGTCCCTTCTCATTGCTCTCAGATCGTGCACAGCATTCAGAAATTTTCTCAATGAGCACAAATTTAGGACCATCAGGACCAGAGGACTCTGAGAGAGCGGGAGTTGTCAGGAGCCTGCGTCACAACATGGCTATGAGCCCAGCGCTGTACAGTGCGCCTAAAATCTGCAAATAAATATATGTTCCCTTCTCATAGCTCTTAGATCCTGCACATCGCGCAGGAATTTTGTCTCGCGAGGCACAGCTCCCGGGCCCATCGTTGTCAGGCTCGCGATCGGACTCACTGACACGGTCTTCTGGCAGACTGCCTGGACCTATCCTTCATGGCATGGCTGTGGGGCCAGTGCCGTATGGTGTGCTAGAATTCACATATAATCTTTCCATTTCTCATACCCTTTAGATATCGGTTCTCATCTACATCATTCACAAATTTCCGATGATGAGAGGTTTCCCGGACCATTGTCATCGAGGACGGGTGCCTTTACCCCGCCGTCTGGCGGATTGCCGCCTACTGCTTCCGCGGGTGGAACATTCATTACTGCGCAAAATATCAACCATCGTCACGGTGAAGATGGAATAAACATTCTTCACCGAGCCGTCGCTCTTGAAGCACTCTACGACTCCGCCGACAGCTTTCCGCAGCCCAGATGTCATCCCGAAACTCGCATAAAAATGCTGGATGACCTATACAAATGGGCGACTCGAGGCAACTCCTCCAGACCAATGCGTTGGCTGCATGGGCCTGCCGGGGCGGGAAAATCCGCCATCATGCAGACCCTGTGCCGTAAATTGGAGGATGCAGAATGCCTTGGAGGTGCCTTCTTTTTCAAACGGGGCCACACAACTCGCGGGAACGCCAAAATCTTATTCGTGACGCTCGCCTATCAGCTTGCACTCAATAACTGCCACCTTAAACCGTTAATTTCTCAGAAGGTGGAGGAAAATCCATCTATCGTGGGGAGAGACATGGATGTCCAGCTCCGCAAACTGATCGTTGAGCCATGCAAATCTCTCCGAGATTCTGCACCTCCAATACTCCTTATTGATGGCCTGGACGAGTGCAACACTCATCGTGCTCAAGTGGAAATATTACGTCTGATAGCGAGCGCTGTCGGCCAACATCCCAACACATTTCGGTTTCTCATCGCCAGCAGACCAGAGGCTCGTATTCGCGAAACTCTCAATGAACCTTCGTTCCATGGCATTCTCGATTCCCTCAATGTTGAGCAGTCATTTGAGGACATTCGAAAATACCTCCGTGATGAATTTGCCCGCATTTATCGCGAACACCGGGATACCATGAGGGATGTCCCAACTCCCTGGCCATCACCAGAAGTTCTGAAAACACTAGTTTATAAATCCTCTGGTTATTTCATCTACGCATCTACAGTCATCAAATTCATGGACGACGAATATTCCCGTCCAACAGAGCGGCTGGCAGCCATTCAAAACCTCACTCCCACCCATTCTGATGCACCATTTGCAACTCTTGATCAACTTTACATTCAAATTCTATCTGGAGTCCCACTTCGATTTCGCTCCAAATTTCGGGATATCTTATGTTATACATTTTTCTCTTGGTGGCGCAAAAAACTTACTTTCCTCCAAATTGAACGCCTTCTCGACCTGCAGCCCGGAGATATTCAGTTAATCCTTCGTAGCCTCCACTCTGTTCTCAAGATTGGCTCGGATGCGATTTCTGCACATCATGCGTCATTTCTAGATTTTTTACAAGATCCACAGCGGTCATCAGTTTTTTACATTGATCTGCAAAATCATATAAATGTCGCTCGTGCAGTTCTCAAAACACTTTCGAGTGAGAATCACTGGCTTGACACTCCCGATGACCCTCTTGCATGGTATGCAGATTTACTGTCTAAGTGTTCTTCTCACATTTGTTGTGTGTAGGTGCTTCGATGCAAGGGATTACATTTCTTGTATTACCTCTCTTCCACCTTTGGCGGAGCTTCTACCTCATATGCAACTTGTCGATCCAGATGTCCTCTGGTGGAGTGAACATATCCCCAATCTCGGGAGCCGAATACCAGATGTTCTGACTTGGTTGAGAGTGAGTCTTAATGCCATCACACCATCTCAATCACCGACATATTTCAATATAGGCTATCCAACCCACGCCTGAGTCAGAGGATTTGATTGATCGCTGGGAATGCTACAATTTTATACTCGAGTGGGAAACCTCGGATCGAGCCCTGGCCACCACTATTTATCAACAGCATAATTTGACGCGATTTTTTTCACTATCCCCTCCAGCACTTCGTATGCTCCAGACCAAGATGTCCGACCAATCGTTGACATCACTAGCAGACTGTCGTCAATTTGTGGTCCAGTTTCCCGAATTCATTCGGATCTTGCAGGTCAAGCTGCTCCAGAATTATTTATTCGTGGCATTTCCGAATCGGGTGACGACTTTATACGACGTACGGTTTCTGTTGGATGTACCATGGGATGATATATTCGCCGCTCTTTCTACTCTGCGCCGGATTATAGGTAGAGAAACTCGAAATCAAGTTATTGCAGGAACAATCACGATACTTGCCCTTGTGTTGGAACTCTATCCTATCGATCTCCCCTCGGTGGCCAATGACTTGGCTGTTGGACTGCTCCATCTCATTCAACGAACTGGTGGCAGAAGCTTGCCCATAAATTTCCGGTGAGTTGTTGTGAGCTGCAGTTTCAGTGAGACTGATTAGTATTGCAGGTACAGCCTGGGGGGTCACCTGGAATGGGGCAAACTCATCAGATGTTCTCCGCACGCCAGCCCCGAACTACTGCAAAAAGTCAGTGAATTTGTTCCACCTTGGGATTCATTCCCCTCGCGCCTTTGTCCATTGGATTGTCTATGTCCGAGCGAGTTTTACAACGTCGTGCAATGGCTCAAAGTAGGTGCCAAATTATGTGGTCAGGCAGTTAGTTACTCACAATTGGTCAGGCTCACCGGGAGCCACCATTGGAACTCATTGCACGGTGGCAAAGTTATTTGAACAAGAGTCGAGATACGTGCAAGCGATTCGGAGAGTACGGCACTGACGCGTACTTCGAGACGACATGGCAAGAAGCCTCGGTGGACCTGAAAAAACCAATTGACGAAGATGGATTGATTCGATATTTTGAACGCATTGTAGAAATGGGTGAAGATAGGGCGGGAGAGGATGCGGATGACGAGATGCGTGAAGATAAGTAGGAAGAGGATTCGGATGGTAGCCGTCCATAGGATTCTCTAGTCCTTCAACACTGCAGCTTCATTTAAATGCATCGTCACATTTTACCACACCAAACGACAACCATACAAACAAAAGTGATAAAAAGTACCGAGGACAGCGAGTCGTGTTGTTGCCGCATGATGTTGATGGCGATGGGTGCGAGTGGGAACGTTCCGACCTTCGAGCCCGAAAGCGAGAGCGAGGCGCCCGCCAACGTACCGGCTCAGTGCCCGGCGCACTGACCCGCTTTCTAGCACACCTCCGCGCGCGACAGCACTCTTGGGGGACTCTCCCTCCTCAGTCCTGTTCCTAGCTCTCTTGTGCTTGCGCCTGCACTGCAAAAGACGGACCCGACAACCCGCGACGCCGGGGTGCTCGCTGCATGGGCAACCCACGCCATCCGGATGATCGATCTTGCGGAGGCGGGCACGAGAGTCCTCACTCCGTCCAGTACCGCATGATGTTGCGCGACATCCGGGTCGGGTGGCGCCTTCCCATGCTTATGTACCCACTCGCGGAGGCGGTGGGGCTGAGGAACAACAGGCATCTGGGTCCGTGGTGCACCACGAAGATGCCCATTGCGCCGCCGTTGCGGCCCGCACCAACCACATAGACTCGGGTCGGGACGGTAATGAGAATAAGGGCATTTAGGAGGGCGCAATCCCATTCCAGGCGCGCGCACAACTCGAGGCCGATGGGAATGCGCAAGCTGTCACAGCCTCCACACGCCCTTTGCGGATACCCGCCGCGTTACATTGCGTGAACCGTGCCCATGATCCCGGTTGCAACACGCGACACCACATACGGATAGAACGTACATGCGTGTACGATGTGGCCGGGCGCGGCGCGGGAGCAACCATTCCCTGAAGTCACGCGCCAATGGAGGGTGCGAGTGAATGCGAGTGCGCAGTGGGGACCCAGAAAAGGAGAGAAGAGAGAAGAGAGGTACATACTACTCTTGCCCTGTTCCGCGCTCCTTTCTTTCTGTGCACGTAGATTTACGAACAAATCTGGGAAGAGGATGAATGAGGAAGACGGGGTGAGGTACAAGGGTGCGTGCCTCGTGGGCACGCGCTAACTCGTGGACGTAGACGCCGCGGTCGCCGTAACGTGGTGATTTGGGAAGGTGCACACCTTGTGCTACCGTCTACGTACCGAGCCGCTCGCGTTCATCGCAGCTGGAGGAAAGAATGGAAGAAGAGAAGAGAGGTGCATCCCTTGTATTGCTATCTTTCCGCGTCCACTGACTCTCCTCGGCATGTCTCCACGGAAAAACATGCACCTCCACTCAACGTCAACCGACTCTCCAACCGCGCCTTCATCTCCAACCACGCCTACACATTCTCGCAGTCCTCCAGTCCGCAGCAGCAGAGGAACGGTGATTTGTTGCATTGCACAAGATATCGCGGGTGGATGTGGCGTAGTCGGAGAGGGAAGGGGCATCGCAAGTGTTCAGTAAAGAGTCAAACAAAAGAAATAGACATTCATATACTGACTATTATTTTTGGCTACATAGCCTAGGCGGCGTGTGTGGACTGTGTTTTTGTGGGGTTTACTCGGTGGTTAGTGTGTCTGCGTAATGCTCTGCTGCTGGCGAAACCGAAAATAAGATGCGGAACCAAGACATATGAGCGCCCGCGGCGCGTCGTCGTTTCCACACACCATTAGAACCACGACGCCACGCCGAAATTCAACGAGCAGTCAAGCAAGATAAACTCTGGACGCGCGAAGAACGGAAACAAGCACAAAACAAGCAACAAGACGAAAGTCATGATGAGTCATCATCGCGATGGGAAATCAAACGCGCTTCAGAAAACAGCAGAACCAAACAGACGCTCGCCGTGACTGACTCATCAACTTGCTCTTGGACTTGCGGCAATGCCGGTCATGTTATTGCTTCAAAGTTCTATCAAAGCTCTACTAGTAATCGCGGCTTTCCTGCATTTTATTGCCCATTTTAACAGCAAGTGGTGTTGATGAATTCGAACTCTCTCCGAGAGTCCGAAGATGGTTCTGATTCCGCCGAACCTTGCCTTCCATCTTGAAGATCCAGCGACTACTAACTTCACCATGTTTAAGGTACAGCGGTGGTTTCTTGACAAAGCCCACACCCTTGGGCGTCCCCGTGAGGATGATCGACCCCGGCTCCAGCGTCGTCGCCTGCGAGGGGAAGAGGAAACTCGAAGAGGAGGAAGGAAGGTTGTGTCATTCACGGTGTGCACGTCCAAAACAGGAATTGCATTTCAGTCCTCCACGTCAAAACCATCCATACCCTCTCGGGGCGAGTAAGTGGGGTCATCATACCTGTACTCAAGCTCCAAATCTAGTCCGTCTGCAATGAGCGGCTGAAGCGCCACTATGATGTCCCACTGCCTCTCGCGGTCGAGCACCGCGACCATAGATACGAGCTGCGCAATGTTCTGGTCGTCAGCCCGCCTTCGGGCAATAATAAATTCGAGCAGTGTGTCATCGGTGAGAGCGCTGAAATTGTGCAGCTGGAGGCGAGTAATCTGTGGGCACAAAACCGGTGCAGTCCCAGGTATGAAGTGTGCTAAGAAGTTACTATCGGCAACAGACCGATCGTCTGAGGAAAGTATCGGCTCGACAGAGAGCTCCAGGTCGCCTAGAAGCGGCATGAGTTGCAGCGCCTGAATTAAATCGCTGCTTGACACCTCCGCATGAAGGCTCAGGCGCTCGATGGAGGGAAGAAACATTCGAGTGGGTAGTGGATCACCGATAGACATGTGACGATATTTGAGGGAATGCAGATTTGGGAAGACCAGTTTGGTGAGTAGTTCGTCGGTGGCGGACGGGTGGAAGGAAGTGCTACGGATGCCAACTCCCAGGGTTATGGGTCTAAGGTCAAAATGCGAAAGTTGAGGAAGAGCTGTCGGCACGGAAATGCCATCCAACCCACGAGGGGGCGCGATATCGAACTGACACGTCTGCAGCATCGGGCAGCGTCGCAATATGGTAAGGGCATCGTGCGTCGTGAATTGGGTGAAGCCCCAGCTGCCATCGCCAGATCCATGAATGCTTAAATGTGTAAGTTGTTCCCACCGTAGCGGAAGATCTGGAAAACGACCTCCCACAGCAAATGATACACTGCGGAGGCTGGGTCCAGCCAGGAAAGACAAGTTATTGTGGGTACGTCTGTTGAACGGATTACCGACGAAACAGTTTGCAACATGGGAACATCCTTCGCAGAGAGGTGGGTAAATGGATCCGCGGGGAAGTGTCGCGGAATGAGTATGTTGCTCCAACGCGAGGAAAGTGAAACGAGAGAGGCTAGAAGAAGCGATACTCCTTTGACAGCCTCGAACGGTTCCTCCTCCTCGCTAGACTCCTCCTCATCTCGCCACGTTTTGGAGACTGCAAGAGAAATCGACAGAGGCAGCACTCCGGAGCGAGACAGCCATGCATTGACTGTTTCAACGAGAGCCTGTATCCTCGACTCCTTCGGAACAACAATGTGAAGCGACGCCCACAGTTGTGGGGTGGAGAACGCCAAAGTCCTCCAAGAACTGCAGATCTGGCATAAAACAAGAGGAGCTTCTTCCGCGGTTATGGGGGCGTTATGCTCGGACGGCATACAGGCGACGAAGATCTCTTGGACTACATCATCGGGAAGTCTACGCACTGGAGAGATGAGGGCGAGATGAGCATCGATGAAGGTGGTCAGCTCGTCCCGCTTGCGTATCGCCTCCGTGAGTAGCCTCTTAAGCTGGGTGATTTCCCGAGTGAGGATCTCCACTTCCTCTCGTGGATCCACAAGGAAAGCACGGATGCGTTCGCATTCGGCATCCGAGAGTATTGTGTTCGTATGAAGGACCGTCTGGAAAGGCGAATCCATAAAGCTACAGTTATTGAGCGTCGTCATTTCATGACTCGTAGAGTACCGGTACCTTGAGATCACAATGTTTTGTATGAGACCTTATAATATGGTGGATTGTAGAAAGGTTTGCCAGTGCCCGTGACCTGAGAGTGGGACGATGACTCCGAGATGAAGACAAGAATCCTACGGATGTCTATACTCCTACACCTTGCATTTAAATGCGACTTCACATGTACTGTACCAGCATACACCATACAAACAAAAGGTAATAAAAAGTACATTAAAGAGCGTGCTCTACCATATTCGGGTATCCATCCACGATCTCTCTCACCTCACATATAATCCCGTTCCCCCGGCCCAGGCGCCCTATAAGTCCGTGCCAGCATCGCATCATCCCGCTCCCTCAAACTACGCGCCATCTCCGCCGCCTCCCCCGACGGCACCAGGTTCGCAAAGAACGCAAGCCCTCCCACCGACGCGGACGTCTTGAGCGGCGAGTCGTATCGTTGCCGCGACGCGCGAGAGGAGCGCCGCGAGGCGCCGATAGCAATGGGCGCAGGGGGGGCGGGCGGGGACGTTCCGAGCTCCGAGCCCGACAGCGAGGCGCCCTCACCCGCATCCTTCGAAGTCTCCACCCCCAGCCCACTCCGGAAGCTCTGCACGCGCCGGCCGAGCGCTTGCAGCACCGACCCGCTCTCCAGCCACGCCGACTCCGCCCTCGACAGCGGGCTCTTCGGCGGCTCGCCCTCCTGCTCCTCCTCTTGTGCCGCCTGCGTCGCGAACGTCGAGTGTATCGACGAGTCCGACAGTCCGCGGCGCCGGAGCGTGCGTTGCAGCAGCGGGGCGAGGTAATCCGGCTCCTCATCCCCACTCCCACCACTCCCCTCTTGCGGCCGGCGCGTGGGCGTCCCCACCCCGTCTAACACCGCGTCGACATTGCGCGACATCCGATTCGGGTGGTGCCGCCCCCGCGCATATGCGCGGCCGCGGGGCTCAGCAACGACGGCGGCACGTGCCCGCGCGCGGCTTCGGCACCACGATCCACGGATCGGGCGTCTTCGTCCGCGGCGCGCCCGCGAAAATGTTCATCGCGCCGCTGCTGCCCGGAGTGGACACGGTGATGGGGACGCTAACGGGGAGGGCGCCAGGCGTCGCGCGGATCGTGCTCGTCACCGCCCGCCCCACGCCCGCGCCGGCGCCAGAAAACTCGACGTTCACCGTCGTTGCGGACGCCGCCAGCGCCGGGCCGAGCTTCGGCACGAATCGCGGAGGCATGGGACGCGGGCCACAAGAGGGGATGCCATCGTTGCCCGCTCCGCTCCACCTCCCCTCCGTCTGCGTTCCGGGTGCAGGCGAGCCCGCGAAGAGTTTCGACAGTGGCGCCATCCAGCCCCACCCTTCCCGTCCTTCTCGCCCTGTGCATGTTCCTCCGCGGCGCGCGACTTATTCGGATCCATCGCCGCCTCGCTCACCCTCTGCGCGCTCCCCGGATCGAGCACCACCTCGTTCAGCAGCACCCGCACCTCCCCGAGCGCATTGAACATCTCCCGCAGCACGCTCAGCAGCGCGCGCACGTCCCGCTTGCTCGCCTTCAGCTCGTCGTCCTGCGGTGCGGCGCGCAGTTGCTTTTGCGCGTCCGAGAGGACACCGGCGACGGTGCTGCGCGAGAGGTGCGCGACGTCCGCTCCGCGTATCCCCGCGCGCTTCAGCCGATTCGTAAGGCTCAGCGCGTCCGCGGCCTGCATGCGCTGCAGCAGCGCCTGCGTCCTCTCCACCAGCGCACTGAAACTCGCCGCGGGTTGCTCGCTGTACTGGCACCCGCGTTGTTCGAGTTGTTCGAGGGCGCGAGCGAGTCTGAATAGACAGACGTCGCGGACGAGCCGGGCGTGGGGGCTGCGGGTACGCTCCGAGTCCGGCCGAGGGCGGTTGGGGGGACGGCGGCAGGGGGTACGGATCCGTCTGCACGCCTCTTGACCGCGCGAGCAGGAACAACGGCTTGTGGTGGCTCAGCCGCTTCTCGAACGTCCCGTTGTATCACCATCTTGAGCGTCGTCGATGTCGACGGAGGCGTGCGAGGGCGAGCCTGGGTAGCGCGGCTGCGGCTGCCCGAAGTATGTGTATCTTTCGGAGGAGGTGGTGGCGGAGTCGGCGGGGGAGAGCGGGCGCCTGCTTGTTTCTGGCGTGAGGGGTTCCTATATAATGTCAAGGATCAGCGAAAGAATACTTAGCAGGGTGAAGCGAACGAGACGTACATATCGCCTCGACGTCCTCCGTTCGGTGCTTGAGAAGGTGTACCCAGGATTCAGAGCAGTCGGCACACTTCCCGTATGGAAATGCTGCCTCAGATGTGACGGCGTCCCAGCTGCCGAACAAAAAAACCTCAATCAGCATCTTTTCTTTTCTTGAAACATATTTTGAGCAGGATAAAAAAACGCACCTCCACTCCTCGGCGGCGGATTCACCCTCTGGTCCTCCACCTCCTCCTGCAACGCCCGACAATCCTCCCGCGCATCCGCGAGTAAAGTTTGCAGCTCCGCGTTGTCGCGCTTGAGCGTCTCGTTGTCGTCCACGAGCGTCTCGAGCACGGCGGTGATCTCGGGCTGGTCCTGTGTGTTTGTTAGCTCGCTGTCTATGCTCTCCTTACTAGGCCCTGGCTCCGCATCCAAGCGCGCCCGTCGTCTCCGCCCTCATACTCCCCGACCAAGTCGAGCTCGCAAAGTAGGGAGTGGCGGCCGAGCGATAGCAAATTGAAATCAAATAAACCCACCTGTGACGAGCCCGCGACCGGCCCACCCCCAACACTCCGCTGCAGCGCCTCGATCCTCGCGCGCGCCTCCACGAGGATTGACTCGCTCGACTCGAGCCGGTGCTCCCGTTTTTCCTCGAGCGCGTTTTGCAGGCGGCGGACATCCGATTGGAGTTTTGCTGAGTGGAGGAGGAGTTAGGTCAGTGTGTGGGAGCGAAGAGAAGGAGGGAGGAAAGCGGCGAAAATAGATATATGAGAGTAACGAAAAAAACGCTCACAAGTCCTATCCTTCAACGCCGCGAACCGTCCCTCCGCCAGCCTCGCCCTTTGCCCCTCCGCGTCCCTTTCCTGCTGCATGTCGTCCTTCTCCTTCATCGCTGCGGAGAGCCGTGTGTCCCACCTATGAAAGAAAGGATATGGCGGAGTTAGCGTTGCGTCGATAGGTGTAGTGGGAGGCTGAAAGAAATAGATAAAGCCTCGACGCGATAACGCGCTTCTTTCTATTCCCTTCCTTTCCAGGGACGGCGAGAGAGACACAGAGAGCGTCTCCTTATCTCTCAAAGAGAGGATAACGGATAACGCATCTCTCAAAAGAGAAACTCGTTGATGAAAGAACGAAGAAAAACCCAACGCACCCAACACTCCTCGCCGCGCTCGTCGTGAGCCGCGAGATCGTGCTCTTCGCTTCCGCGAGCTCCGCAAGGATCGTCTTGTTCGACACCTCCGTCACCTCGTTGTTCACGAGGGCTTGGGTGAGGCGCTGGGTGAGTCGGCGCGTTAGCGACGGTGAAGACCGACGAGGGAATAAAGAAGGCGATTTAGTAGATGGAGGAGAACACACCTTCTCCAGCGCCTTATTCTCCTTCGTCAGCTCGTCGAGCTGGTCCTGCGCCGCCGCCTCCCTATCCTCCGCGTCGTCCGCATCCGACATCGCACGCGCATTGCGATCCCGCGAATGGCGCTGCTCCTCGTGTCGCCGGACGTACGCTTCATGCCGCTGTAGCAGCGCCTGCCCCACCTCTTTCGTCCATCCATTCTCATCAGCTTCCCCCAAGACGAAATAATAAACGTAGCGGTACGCACCAGCACTCAACGTAAGCCGACTCTCCAACCGCGCCTTCATCCCCAGCCACGCCTGTACATTCTCGCAGTCCTCCCGTCCGCAGCAGCAGAAGAAGAGCGACGGCGGCTCGGGCGACGGCACGCGCGAGACGTTCTCGAGCGCCTGCGTGAGCTCGTCTATGGTGGTTGTTGCGTCGTACAGCGAGTCCCGCGTGGACGTGGCGTAGTCGGATAGAGACAGGGCGTCGCGGCTGGTCAGCGGCGAGTCGGGTGTGCGGGGCCGGAGGCCAGGGGCGAAGGAGGTGGACATGGACGTGCTGGGTGTTGTGGAACCAGTAATAAATTATTTATTGAGGTATGCGCGGGCGCAGGCGCCTTGTGTGTTCCGCGTTTTGGTGGATTTGATTACTCGGTGTAGTGCGCAGTAATTAGCGTATCTGCGCAATGCAATACAATGTCTGTCGGCGAAACAGAAAGTAAGACCAGCGGAACCAGACAAAACGAGCGCGCTCCGCCGTTCCACACACCATCATAACCACCACGCCACACCGAGATTCAACGAGTAGCCAAGCAAGACAAGGTCCGGACGCGCCGAGAACGGGAGCGAGCCATCCAGCGCGGAAACAAGGCGGACGCGCGCGAAACGAGAACGAGAATAAGAATAAGAGATAGGGACCCGTAAGCTTAGCTCGAAGCACAATAAATTGAAACTGCTCACAAAGCGCCCAAACTGACAACCACTGCCTGCCACTGGTGCTAATTAACTGGACCCGAGCGGTGAATATTACAGCTCGTGCTCGAGCCGGATTGAATGTAATGCAAATGCAAGGAAATGTGGGCGGTAGTTTGGTGATGGTTGGTAAGAGCAAGAGCAAGAAGAGCGGGAAGAAACGTCGGGCAAAGAAGATAAAGTGGTACCGCGCGATATTTCCGGCAGTGTCATGAGACTTGTTCCGGATTCGGACACTCGGGATCTGCATGCGCGACCTGGAGCAAAATAAAATAAAGAAACAGACAGACGTTCATTCGATTCATAAAAACATGAGATACATCTAAATATGTACACTTTTTCGGCGAGCCATCCAATCAAGGGTACACGAAAAAATATATAATACTGGGTGGGAGAAGTGGACAGATGGATCCACAATAAGTGAGCGCAAAACAGGCGCGGCCTATAGGTAGTAGTAGAGTGAGATGAGAGGGTATGAGAAATGAGAGGGTAGTAGATGATAAATTGTACAAGACATGCAAACGAACTCCCCAGCTTCAAAAAAAAACATTATCCCGCGCATGAATTACTGTACCATAAGATTAACCAGCTCCGGTATCCACTGAATCACCTTCGTCGCGTGGCCTCCGCTCACCGGCAGGAAAGTGAAATTGCTCGCCACGCCCCCCATGCTGATCTCTTCCAGCGCTTGATGGTGGGTCCGCCCAGGCGTGAACGTCGCCGCCTCTTCGACCGTGCTCAGCGTCGACGTCGAGCCCCCGCCACGTGGAAGGGTGGTCGCAGAGAACCGCGTCCGGTCGTGGTCCTGCGCCATGCGATAGATGGTTGAGACCGCCCGAATGATGGTGGGGTTGGAGGCTTTGGAGAAGACCTCCTGGATCTTGTCTTGCAGGCCGTCGTACCTTTACACAATCATCAGCTTTCATGATCAAAAGGAAGACACGGGGAACACAAACGTCATGGCCACTATATCCGGATACACTTCCCCAATATCCGCCAACAAACAATACAGCATCTCCGTCTCCGCATCGTTCCCCTGCGCGCTCGTCACCACTGCACCAATAAAGCTCGCAGCAAGCAACGCCGTCGGCGTCCCGTCAATCCCCAGCACCGACACCTGTATCCGCGGTGCGTCCGCCTCATCGTCAATCCCACCCGCCTCCGGCAAGCTCCCCTCCCCAATCCCGCACTCCTTCAGCAGGCGCCGGTACCCTGCGGGCGTCGCCGACACCGGCACAGCGCAATGAAATACCCCAGCGCCTCTGGGCTCAGCGCGTCCCTTCCCCCAGTGCCATTCACCCCCTCCTCCCGGTGCGGCCGCATCGTCACGCCCAGCAGCGTCCTCAGCACCGCCTCCGCCTCCGCCTTCACGATCGACGCGCGCATCCCCTTGAACAGCACGCTCGCGAGCGCAAACGAAAAGTTCGTGTCGAACGAGATCGACAGCACCTGGTCGAACTGGTGCAGCACGCTCTCGAGCGGGTCGCGCCCCTCGAGCAGGACGGTGGACACGGACGCGTGCCGGAACATCCCCCGCGCACGCATGCTCTCGAGCGTGACGGACAGCAGCAGCGCCGCCTCGACGTAGAACACACGTGGCTCGACTCGAGCAGCGTCACTGCGAGCCAGAAGAGCGCCGCAAAGTACGCGACGTGTCCGGCAGCGCGGGGACGACCTTGGCGAGCGAGCGCAGCATCGTCACGACGATCGCTGCGTCCGTCTCGTTCGCCTGCTGTAGCGCCGTCCGCAGCGCACGAGCATCTGGTACAGGTAGTCGTCATCCGCTTCTTGGGTTAGGAGCGTGCCCAGCGTAGTGAACGACCGCATCTGCACCGCGGGGGAGTACTGGAACGCGGATGACGTCGCCAAACCCATCCAGCGCGCGCGCCAGACATTCAGCAGACCTGTTTGTGTAATCAGCCAACCTATCGAATGCAAAGTGGAAGGCCCACGCACCTCTCGACCCAGCCGTAACTTCCATTATCCTCGCCAAAAGCATCGTCAGCTTCTCCTGCGCGTCCACCTTGTGCTTGTCCCCAATCACATCGTAGCTGATGTACTCGCTGCTCTGCGTCAGCCTTGTGAGCCCAAAAAGCTTCTGGCTCTCAGGCGTCTCCAGGTCCGCGAGCAGCTGCAGCATATCCGACGCCGGCGCATCCTCCGAGCGGCCGATATATATCGACTGCAACAGGTTGATGATCGACCCGTACACGGACTTGCGCACTAGCGGCGGTCCGACGCTCGCCGTTAGCGTGACGAGGTGCAGGATCTCGGGCACGTAGAGCATGTTGTGGTTCGGCCGCTGCGATTGGTACCCCGCGATATGGCCGAGCCGCACGAGCGTCGAGATCTCGCCCCAGTTCGGGTAGTCTTGCAGCGTCCGCGGGGGCTTCCCGCCGGTCGTTTTTGTCAGAGACTAGCAGGGGAATCAGAGCAACCCCCATAACTGCAGAAACGACGCACCTTGCGAAGCTTGAATATCAGCTTGCCGCGCACGCTGATGGACGTCATGGACGCCAGCAGCAGCCCGATGGTTTCGCAGCGCGAAGAACCCGCACCGCCATCCGTCGCGGCCCGAATCAGCTCGTCGAGGACGACATCCACGATCAACGGATCCAGCTTGCCAGCCTCCGCCCAGATGTATTTCTGCGTTCCTGCGGTTAGCTGTAAAAAAAGCAAGGTAAGGTCGTCGAACCGTAATAAAGAAAAACAGATCAACTTGCCTCTGGCTGACTAGTCGACATGTCGCAGAGGACACGTATAGCATCGCGGACCCGTGCGCCTGACCGCTCGTACAACAGACTCGTTGGGTTGACGAAAAGCGCCAGGTTCTTAATCCAGGGGCTCATATACTGCACACAGCTAATCCGCTGTGAAATAGCCGTCTTCTCCATACCCGACATTGCCGCCGAGATCTCCGAGATGAAGTCAAGCGTTAGCTGCGGCACAAACTCCGCCAACGACTCGCTCAAGCGATTGATGAACGATAATGAGTCGCCGGGAACGAAGCCCACTATACAGCAGAGTCAAAATCAGTCAAGGGGGAACAAATGTAGCAACTTACATTTGGGAGCGATGATAGGACTCCTGTCGAAATTCAGGTATGACAAACAGCGCCCAGCAGCTCGTAGCCGGCGGCACGAAGCTCCTCGTCATTCAAGTCAATGCTCAGCATGCCGACATGCAGCAAAGTCGCAGGAATGTTGGAGAATCGCGAAAAACGCTCCGCCAGCGGGATGGGAGTGTCTTTTAACCGGCCCTTTGCCGAACGTATAGCCTGGAAGGTCCCACGTTATTTCACAGCTCAAGATGAGGTATAGCAAGGACGTACCTTCACAATAGCCTCCCGAGACGGAGAAGAAAAGTACACAGTCGTGCCTTGTTGAGCGCGTCGGATGATAAACTCGTGTGCGTCTTGCCCGATCGACGAGACGTTGTACACGTCGCTGACATCCGTCAAGGGAATGATTTCGGTGGACTTGCAAGAAAGACCGGGAGAAATCGATTGCGCCCGTACCTATGAAACGGTGGTCAGAATTACTCGTAGATCGGCAAGGGCACGTACAGAGGTAATCCTGACATGTGTCTCGCCGACAAGGAGGATAATGGGGAAACGCATCTGCTGTAATCTCATCGAGATATCAGCGAATTGTTCCCCGACCTCGGATTCCAGAGCCGCTTCAATTCAAGGGTCAGATGTCAATCGAGATCTGGGCAAAGAAAAACGCACAAGGTTCTACGAGTTTGCAACGGCCGATTGAGGAACTTGCGTGAGAAGTTCCGTCACAGATGAATGTGCTTTTATACAGAACAAAACGGCGTTCCTGGTACAAGTGGTTAGATCTTGTGACAAAGCAGAGAGCGGTCTTACCTGCGGCAAAATTGTACAACCTCCTCATGTATTTCTGCGTCAGGGTGTTAGAGTTAAGATATGAGTGGTCCTAAAGCGTGTGCGAATGTCGTATGGTATTAATTCGGCGCAAAATTTGAGCCATTGAAGAGGAAGCTCGAAATCCCAGTAAAGGCTGTACAGTCCAGCACAACATCGAAAGACCGATCCTGGTACTTCGGCAGGGCCAGAGTCTGTGTAGCAGGATGAATAAGGCAGAATAAAAAGGGGCATCGCGACGCACCTGGAAAATATGGTACATCAGGAGCTCAATGTCCAATGCCTCGACATCGATCTTGGATAGGCAAAGCAAGAAAACGGCGGGCTGGTCCTGGAGGCGCAGTGAGGAATTACATGTGGGAGGCTGAAAAGACTAACCGCTGGTGTGTCAGTCTCGAGAAATATGGCCTTGACGGTTTCGGTACTTCTATGCTGGTGGCGATTCATTAGGTCGAGGTAATCACGATGCTGGCTTGACGAAGCTGATGACAGCTTGGGAATGTCTAGAGGCGTTCCGAGCTCGACCAGCATCCCACAAAGCTCGTCCCATGCGTGTTTGCCTGAAACTGCCGAGGGATCGCTGTCGGAAGGTTTCGAGAGACTTAACAGCTCTTTCCCAATCTTGTCAGCATGTTTATGGAAATAACGATGTAGGACAATGATGTCGGTGTCGTCGGAAGTCATGCCCAGCCATTCGTCAGTTTCTTCCTCGGACGTGGGTGCTTGATATTTCTACAAAGGTATAAGCCACTGTTTTTTAGACCGACGACGACAGGCTTACATTCAATTCCGACAAAAACCTCGTGACGCTGGCGATATTGGCTTGAAGGAAAGTATTCAATGGGACCATATGCTTTTCCTTCCCAAAGAAAAGGTTATTGGCAAGGTTTTGAATGATCTTAGCTATGACCATCAGGCCGCGCCGAATGACCATATGCTCCTCTTTGGACAACTCTTTGGGTAGCTCGATGTCGATGGTTTCCGGCCCACGATTGCGGGAGAGATGAATCTGAGACACGTGAAAAAAGGACCAACAAAACATCAGGATTCATACCGAAGAAATATGAAAGCGCCCATGGCGGAGAACTTTGCCTCGGGCCATACTCGCGACCTGTAAGGATGGATTAGGAAAACGGGAACGGCTGCTTTATATCGTACTCACACGACTCTTGATATGTGGGCCGAAATCTCACGAAACATTCTATCAACGTCCTCAGTGTTCCTTCGGGTACAAGAAAAGAGCGAACGCACGGGGCAGCGCTGGGATGGAGGAGGTGATGATCTCCAGGAAGGAAGCAGCGACGAACTTGACATTCTCCAAATTTTGGGCTGCTTTCGCCTCCCCGACATCAGGTTTGTCGGGATCCAGTTCGTAGCTTTGGCCGGGTGGCAGCGACGCCATGCTCTTGATAAGGGGAATGATAAGGCTGCGGAGGTATGCATAGCCATGCACTTTCGCGAAAGCAGACAGAAATCTGGTACACGTAGAATTACTACGGAATAACGCGGCCTCGTTCTCTGAAGCACACGATTTGAGCGACTTGTTTCAAGAGTGAAAGACGTCAACCTACCCGTGTGAGAGATTTCCCGGTCGATCATATGCTTGAGGAGAGTCATCAGAGTGCCCCGGGTGTCGAATAAGTTCAGCAGGACCGATATCATCATCTCCACTTCTGCAGGAGGGCACGTCTCGCATATAGCCATAACGAGAACCATCTAACATTCGCAGGTCAAACACCACACAATATTTCAGTGCAAACACTTACATCCGAGCCTTTTACTAGCTACATCCAAACGGTCAGCGCACGAACTCAGGCTAAAGGACGGTAATTACCTCTGCAAGTCGGTTATTCCGCCCAGGGTTTGTGGATCGGTCTTCCACGTCGAATTTCGTACCCTGACCGATGACTCGAGCGAACACGTTCGCGAAGATCATTCGTTTCCTGTTATCGGAATCGTAGGCCAGAGGAAGGCACTGCTTGAAACCGTGCTCCGAGTTCGAGCCGACAAGGTGCGCGAGTCCAGTGATCACCAGTTCGCGGAGCTCCGCTTCTCGTTGGGCTACTCGGTTCTTCTGGGGAATGGTAAGCGCTTGACGCGGGCGAAAGGACCGACAAACCTTGGCCAACGAATTGGCTTCCGAGACATTGTCGGAACGCTGCGAGGATCATGTCAACTATTGCATGGTACACAGAAGAGAGAGAAGCGGACAATGTGATCCAACTGGCATTCCAGATTTCCGCGCAGGAGAAGACCCGAATATTTGTGGAAAAGTCTCGACACCACATGGATACTATCATCGCCGGTGGCCGTCTCATCTAACGATTGAATCTGAAGACGATCTAGGAGTTTGACGCATGTGCGCAGACACGCAAAGTTAAGGTCGTTCTGGATGGGCGTTAGGTCTTGGGACTGAAGGGAAAATAAGTGACGGAGGTTGTGGGCTGGAAAGGCAAGGACAAACCCGAGGTGCCGTCTGCATCCACTCCATGACAATGTCTAGGATTTTCTGACGAGCGGGATTGTCTCTTCGCAATTGCAGAGTGTCAGGTCGATCACAAACGGCGTCGCAAAGCATAAGGAACTTGAGACGAAGCCGTGAAGCGGCCTGTGGGTCAAATCGAGCGATGAACAAGGCGAGACCGTGCATTGTCGAGCTAATATCGATGCTCATGACTTCATCGGAGCGAACATGATTGCTCTCGATGATCAACCTCAAAACTGCACTGAACTAGACAATGAGGGTCAGAGAAGAGACATGGGGTATCAGCTAATACGTACCTGATCCACGAACAAGGAGTACGAGTCGACGAGCACAGGCCCGACGAGACCGCTGATTTGGCGAATGGTGCTGAAGTGCCGTTAGTGCACGTGTCTTCACCACCGACGAAAAGGCAGTCTTACTCGTCAAAGTGCTTTAAGAGTTTCGAATAAAGCCTGGGGTGTAAATCTGCGCCTAGGGCATTCCGAGCACATTCGCGCAATTGAGGGTCGTCGATGACCAGTTGATCGGTCATTGTAGTGATGAACTTGGTCACAAGTGGGGCGGGATTTTGAAGCTCGCGCATCTGATCCGGAAGAACCTGGGCGGGAATAAAGGACGCTAAATACTTCAGGTCCAGGTCGTCCTGTATACACTCCCCGCTCCCGGCCGCCAAAAATAAGCAAAGATTCTCGTACGCATGCCACTTTTCCTGCGAAGACGTCAGCTGCATGCGATCGACACCCCTCTAACGGCACCGACCTTTACGATCTGCAGGACAGCATCCCGTGTTTCTGGGGCCGACGCAATGTCTTCAACTGTGTCTCTGACAAAGTTGTGCAAATTAAGCCAACGCCAATAGCATTCTTCCCAGATCGCAATGTGGATCGAAGACGGGTAGGAAAGTAGACGCAGCGTTTTCCGTATCCGCTTTTGGTGTCCGACCCGGCCTGGAATGAATCGTGAGGTGAACACAACGGCGGATAAGATAAAGGACACGTACCGACGATCAAAACTCTGGGGTCACCGAGCTGCTCGTACACGAGATGCCGTTTTGACAAAAAGTCGTCGTCCTCGATGGGCCCGGAGAGGTTGCCGACGGTCTCCAGGTACGCGAGATACCGTAAGCCTTTGGCAGCCAGCTGTGAGACGCCGTTGTCTTCAGATGTGAGCGTCACAAGCAGCGCAATCTCGAGTAGGGTAAAGGCGGCTTTGGAATTTTCGTCGCTTAGGACGGCCATTATGTAAGGACTCTGTGCACAAGTCCGACGATTAAACGAGGCTCGCGCGGTACACTGGCGTACATACCTCGTTGTTTACCACATATAGCGTCAGCACCCGGTAGATCGACGAGGTCCACATCCGGGTTGCTTCCGTATCGCTTCGCGCGCGCAAGAGGTTCGAGCACAAACAGAACAGAGCATTCAGCCTGCCAAGGAGAATTAGAAAGAAAAAAAAGCTGGGGGTCGAGGAGAGAATCCTACAGCGAGTACTTTAGAAACCGCGTGAGGATGTCGAGACGACCGTCACTTGACGTGACTTCGCTAGTTTGAAAAACCGCATGGACCGATAATACAAGATTGGCGATCGCTGAGGCCTTCACGGAATTGTCAGCCGAAGATTCCCAGAGCTTCGTCGTGGAATCCATCCAGCTTTTTCCGGGTTGGTCAGAGTCGTCAAAATAAAAGGCAGGTTTCGTTCTCCAGATGGCCAAGATGCCGAGAATTAGGACCTCCCCGTCGTTCAACGGCTGGGGAACCGTCCGCTTGATCTTCGGATACGCCTGCGATCGCTGGACCCGCCCATTCTGATCAGTCTCGGCCCGCCGCCGGGCCCCATGCTGTGAGGGTGAAGTGAGTGCTGCATCTGACCTAGCGGCATGGAAGGCGAAGTTACCTTGAAAATCGCCGTCAGACGGGGTGAGAGAGCAACTATCAGGTTGTCCAGGGCCCTCTGCCACGGTAACAGCGTGGACTGGAAGTAGGAGCATCAGTGACAGGCTACTAACTGGGACACAAAACATGATTACCTCTTGTACCAAAGTCAAACACGCGCGCACGGCGCAAAGTTTGACAGCGTCCGACCGCTCGGGCATCAAGCATTCCTCAAACAACGGTAATGAATCCTCCTCCGGAAGAAAGCGGAAGATCATCGTCAACGCCTGTGCATAGACCGACACGTCAATCTCATCCAGATCCCAGAACGGCTTTTGACCAGTAGAGATGGGATGCCTGAGGATGCTCTAGAATCGCGAAAGCGGGAATAAGCGTGTGAGATGACAACAGTAGACCACCAAAGGCACCTTAATCTCTGGTGCGACGTCCAAGGCAAGCAGGCGCAGAGGCACGTCTCCGTCTGGAGTTACGCGTGAGGCTATGCGGCACGCATCAACCGCGCACACGAGCGCGATCTCAGAAACCTTCGACTGGATCTGTGCGCGCCGGACCATGTCCTCGGCGAACATCGCGTTCTTAGAAAAAACTCAGGATACGCAGGCAAGGCCAATGACAATGACACGTACCGGTCGTAAAGCCTTTGCGCGGTTCGAGTTGGCTGGCCGCAAATCGGGAGACACTCTGTCGGGGGAGATGCAATTCAGGACGGCCAATCCAGGCCAGGTGCGCTTGTTCGACTCTGGCGTGGTCGACAGACTGTGAAGTAGGTCGAACATACGCTCAGGGGCACCTTCCATCGAGCCGCGCGTTCTGATTGTCTCGTTGAATTCTTCGGGGTGCTGGTCAACCCAGTTCCACACCGCCACGCGCAGGACCGGCGCGATCGCCGTATGCTCCTCCTTGATGTTGAGAAGAAGCCCAGACAGCTCTGCGCGGGGGTCAGTGTGGGCGCGGCAGGAAAGATGGACATGCATACCCTGCAGGACGATAATCAGTCGCTCCCGGTTCAGCGCACTGTGTGCAAGTAGCTGCAGGTCGATGAGATCCGGGGTCTGTTTGGTGCGCTCGAAGTCCGTGCTCGCAATAAGGTGCAGTTTCGACCGCAGGCGGCTAAATACGACCGGCCAGTTGGATGCGGAAATGTGGTAGATGACGCGCCCGGCGAACTTGGCGAGGAGGGTGTGGAGGGCATGTGCCGACCTTACCGCGGACCGGACCGTCTGCTCATACTTGGTTCTGGTTTTTGGGTCGGGACTTGTGGAGGTGTACGACAAATTGAACTGAAGCTTGCCCTCCACGCCCCATTGCATCAGGTCGTCGACAGAAAGTGTGGTGTCGGAAATAAAGGCTTCAGACTCAGAGAAAGAAATGTCTGTCGTCTGATCGACGAGCATGACAGGAATATCGCCCGTGTGTGTTTGCCGGAGGTAAAGGATCATTACGCTGAGAATATATTTTGCACAGTTGTCGTCCAGCGGAGACAGCTCTGAGGGAGCAGAGGTTGTAGATCGCTGGTCGGAGGAGAGGCCAGTAGTACGCTTGGGATGGGACGAGTCGTTGCTGGCGCGCGAGCCGGGCCGTTGGGCATGGTACCATCGGGAGGCCAATGCGATAGACAGCACCTTCATCACGTAAAGCTGCGATTGTACAACTTCTATGGATAAGACGGTGGGGTTGGGCTGTGGTTTGTCCTTGTCGGGCTAACCAAAAAAAAATGAGATCGTGACAAGAGACAGAAAAGGCGACGCACAATCGCCAATCGCTCTAATAGCTCGCTGAGTGCCCATGCAATGATGTCCATAGAGTCCTGGGAGAGCGTCACAAGAGCCTCGACCGCCTGCTGAGTAGCATTATCCGCTTCGAGCTCATCCAACTTCATTCCCGAATTGTAAGGAAGCTGGAAAGAGCATTAGATGGGATAAGATGAAGGATGGTTCGGCACGGTTCACGCGCGTCGTCTGCATTTCTCCACCTCCACTGGTCTTCCCCGCACAGATTTCTCTGGCCGCACTCATCCCGCCAACCAACCATGTAGGAGGCCCTCCAGCATCAAACATCCAAGAACCAGAGAAACACCGCGTTTCATGAAGTATGAAAGAAACTCACCTTGGACTTTATCCTCGCCACCAACACCTGCACAATTTTCTGCTGTGGTGTCGCCGCTGCCGTCGCTGATAGCGTCGAATGGGAGAGGGCCGTTAAGCCATGGGAATCGGTGCTCTTCGCTACACGAGTCATGGACGTCGCCACCGATGAGGTTCCCGAATGTCCTGGGACAGGAACAGACGGCCGCCGACTACGATTAATATTCAGCATCTCGGGGACCCTCCGCGCCCGGTGTTGAGGGTTTCAACCGCAGAAATGTGCGTCTATACGATGTAGAGTGGTCCAGACTCCGGGGTATAACTGGTACACGGTCAATGGGTGGGACCACGAATCCTGTAAGTAGAGATCAAGGAAAGTAGAAGAGCTTATGTAACACCATCACAATGAGGCAGACACCGATTAAATTCTCTCAAATTTCAAAGAACCGCCTCTGCCTCGGGCATATGGATAGATTGGAGTGCAGTTATCACACGAATAATGAGATCAAAATTCGCGGGAAGAAATTGTAAAAATGTAAATTATTTTGGGCATAGGGGGGCCGGGGATAAAGATTTCCTTCTGTGATTATAATCTTTGGATAGCTGTCGACCGCCCAAGCCCCACATCGATGTCTGTTAAAGACTTGAAGTCGCATAAATTCCTCTTCCACCATATCTTCCCATCAGATCATAATTTCTGATTAATACAGGGTGCCTGCGATCGCCAGTGAATGAAAAGAATACTTGAAGAGCGACAAGCAAGGTACAAGGGTCATCACAGCCAAATCACAGCCTGAGGACCAGTCAAGGGTGTGCAACTAAACCTTTAGTGAGCGGCGAGATTCGCGAAAGTTGTGAGATGGTCGATTTCGGATTTTAAAGACCCTTTTGACGGCAAGAATGGAAGTTTAAATGACCCGTAACTCCATAGGTGTAAGTTCCAGAAGGTGGAAAGCAAGATTAAGGCAAGCCGAGTCCGGGTCAGACTCTAATACGAGTAATTGGTGGAGATGACAAGAGGAAGTAAAGCAAAGTCGCAGTGATACACAACCAAACAAATGATCTTTCATCTAAACTTTGACTTTTTCCTTCCTTTCGACTAGTACTGGAGCTCTTCCTATTCGACTCCTCAGTTTTCTACAACCACTTTTACCTCCGATTCTTCTGCAAAATCCTCAAAATTCAGAATCTCCATACACTTTGCCATATACTCGCAGATCCTCTGCTCGTCCTCGGCGCCCGCGTAAGCTCTTTCGGTCTTGGATTCAAGAACGTCTGCAAAAGCCTCGTCCCGACTCAAAAATATGGTCATAAGCTGCCGGGCCTCCGGACCGGTTAACCGCCTTGACACCAACCCAAAAATATCTTTCAGACCCCACGCTCAAACTCAACGCTCACCTTCATGCCTCCCATACGCACAGTGCGTCTATCCTCCCGAATTGAGCGTAGATTGACTTTTATCTCAGCAATGGACGCGTCTCATCCGCTTCGTCGCGGCTGAGACTTCCCAAGTGCATATCGGACAGCCTGTTGACCCAACTCTCGACGGTTTGGCTTCTAGATGTCCTTGTTAAGAATAATATCTCACTCGAACGCAGTGGGCCTTGCCGCAATGCGCGGCACCGCTATTAAGGCCCACGAGATCGTCGGGTCTGCCGTGGATCCTGCTGCCAATGTAACCAACACGGTGCTCACAGTGAAGCAGCTCTTGAGCCCCCTCTCGCGGGAGGAGATTAAATACGTGCGCTGCCTCGGGCTCAATTACGCCGACCATGCCGTGCGTCGGTCTAACTATTCGCTTTCGGCTTGCTCACCTTCCCCAGGCTGAAGGAAATCTTCCCCCACCATCGTGAGTATCCGCGAACCTAGAGCGGACAACAGCGTGTCGATCCCCGTCCTCAGGTTCCCAGTCCTATTCATCAAGCCTGTCACTTCACTCATTGGGCCCGGCGCGACGGTCACGATTCCCAAAGCTGCGCAGCCTGTGAAGGAGCATCTCCCCGACTACGAGGTCGAGCTCACGATCGTCATCGGCAAGGCAGCGAAGAACGTCTCCGAGGCCGACGCGCTCGACTACGTCCTCGGTTACACCGGCGCGAACGACGTGTCGTTCCGTCAACACCAAATGGCTGTCTCGCAGTGGTGCTTTTCGAAGGGGTTCGGTGCGCGTCCCCCTCTTTCCTCCCTCTGTCATAACTGGCTCATGCAAATACTAGACAATACGAACCCCCTGGGACCTTGCCTGGTGTCTGCCGCGGCGATCCCTGACCCGCAGAAAATCCCGCTGAAGTGCACCGTCAACGGCGCCGTTGTGCAGGACGGAAATACCTCGTGCGTACCGCTCCCACTTGCTGAAGAGCCACGAATTTATCGATGCACACAGAGACCAGATATTCACTGTCCGACAGACGGTCGCGTTCCTCTCGCAGGCGACGACGCTGGAGCCGGGGTCGATCATCCTCACGGGGACACCCAAGGGCGTGGGCTTTGTCAAGAAGCCGCCGCTTTACCTTAAGCACGGCGATAAGATGAGCGTGTGGGTTGGGAACGGGATTGGAACGCTCGTGAATGACGTTGTGGAAGAGGGGAAGGTCGGCGCGAAGCTTTAGGACTTTTACTGACTTGAAATATGTACTGCTACCGATGTAAAGTGAATCAAATACATGGAATTCTGTCTCATCAGAAAATTCAGTGATAATTCTTGGTGGCGATGCCAATAGGATTCGAAATTTACAAGACCAAACAGCCTCCCTTCCTCCTCCAAGTGTTTCTCGTTCTTCGAGTCTCATTTCCCTGAAGCTTCATCACCTATGAATGCTCGAATGGCTCCTCTTTGATTTCCAGACTATTTCTGAAGAAAATGCAGTCTTTGAATGTCCTTGATCATTTTGCGGCTGACATTCTGACCGTCAGCCGCTCATTGAACATACAATCGCCTCCCTGTGCTCTTGCTTCTCTCTCATTTACCACCACCATCCAATATGCCCTCAGCTTCTTTCACCCTCATCCTCTGCTTCGTCACGTTCATCTGCGGTCAGCTCTTCAATGCGTTCTGCACGAGCCTCCATCCCATCAAGATCGAGTCCATCGCCAGCGTGGTCCCCGTCGACACTGGTTTCTCTTTCAAGACGGTCATCGTCATTGTCTTTTCTGCTCTAGTGGTCCACGATGCGGTCATTCTCCTCGTTATTCGTCATCTCCCCAAAGATTCAAAGCGCACTCTCCGCGTTCTCAAGACCCTCCCAGCGGCGGCGGCTGACCATATTTCAATACCTCAAGGCCCCCTTCTTATCCTTCCCGTCAATACTCTACTTGTACCCCACAAATCCTTCCGACTCCGCCCTACGGTCGTCTCCATCCCGCGACCGTTCTGGATTTGGCGCTTCTTGTATCGTCCACCAACCATAGGTTTCAGCTCGAGAGCGGTTCTTCCCCTCCTCGAGTACCTCACGACGCTGGCGCTGGTCGCCAAGAGGGTCTCGTCTCCGCTGCCGTGTGCGCTCTTGACTGGTGGCCATCCCTGCATTCAAGATCTGCCTTTGTTCATGCGCCTTTTCAGTCCTTTGGCTGCTGCCGCGGTGCCAAGATATCCTCTTACCGGAGTCGGATTGCAGGGCGTGTGGGGGACCAACGTCAAGGAGGAACTCGAGGAGGACTCCGAGGATACTACCCTCTATCTAGAGTCTAATTCATCGCTCAAGGACAAGGAAATCAAGGCGTCTGCTGACAAAGGAATCAAGACGACTTTGGAGGAGACCATCGAAGATTCGCCCGCCGAAGACGGTCCTGGTCGGCAGTCTCATGTCCCCGTCCTCCGCCATCTCACAGCCGCCGCGCTTTTACGCAAGTCGCAGGTTCGGGTGAACGACGAGCCCTGTTACGCCAGCATCGAGGAGGTAATTGAGGACGAAGAGGTCGTGGAGGAAAGCGTCGAGGAATTCCGGATCGAAAAGGTCGTCGAGGCCGGCGAGATGGACGTCAAGAAGGTCGAGGATGGGACGGAGACGCCCTTCGTCGACGCCGTTTCTGATGGGTTCAGCCAGGAGGAGAAGATCCTCGGGATCGTTCCCACCGAACACGAGCCCATCGTCCCGCTATACGAAGAGCTGGACGGCCTGCCTTCTTATGAAGAATTTGTACAAGATGCGCCCGTTGAGCCCTTATTCGACACAAGTGTCTCTGCTGTTCCTACTTATGGTTCGTCAGCTCTTATTCCTTTACTTCCCCTCTCTTACCATCTCCACACACGCAGCGGTCCATCGGCCTCCGCCGCTTTCCCTTTTCGCATCACGCGTCGACGTCAAGTCTACCAGCGTCCATCCACGGGTCTCGCACCTCCATCTCCTTGCTCGTCTGTCCTCCCGAATGTCCGCTCTCATTGTGGAGTCCGCGTGAGTCTTTATCTATATATCGTGTATCAGCGCAAGTCCCCCGCCCTCCGATTCCGTCGTCCCTACCGATTCTCCACCTCCGCACCCCTTCGCACAAACACCAAAACCAACCAGGAAGCGGATGGGGAGACTTGCCGCCGGATCGGGGACGCCTGGGCCGCCATCACAGCCGCAAATTGCACCCGCAACTCGACGTGGACGCGCGCAGTTTTGACGATGCTGTTCGTTGCTGGCTTCCTGCTGGTTTTTGTTATGGGTGTGGGGGTGGAGGAGTGGGAATGGGGTGGACATGATGACGAGGGGTTCAAGTCTGGCGGCGCGCTCTCTGTACTATTATATTTATTTCTTCTATCTCTATCTCTGGTCTTGTAGCGACTCAAATTATCTCTTTCGATTTTTCTCGGCCGAATGAGTCCGACGCACCAAATAAACCACAAGAACGCGACTTTCTCTTGGCCACCAATACCAGTACCTCCGTGACATTTCGTATTATCCTATGTGATCATCGTGCGTAGAAAACTCGGACAAAGGAGAAAAAGAACGGCATTTAACCAAGGAAGAATCAATAGGTGGGATCCCACGCAATGGACATTACAAAAGAAAGAAAAAACCTCATTCAATAAATCTTCTAACTAGACTAAGTATTTGAAAGACTAGTAACATCGCTGCCCCCAGTTTTTTTTTAACACTCACTAACGCCCGCAGCGGCCGCTTGTTAATCAAGAAGCTGACGACCGTGAGCCTGAGGGTGTAGAGTTATGATGGATATTTCCGCTTGTAGAAGGTTGACCTGCTGGCAGTGGTGCCAAGGCGTTATCGACAGTCGGGCTATCAGAATTTGTGTCCGCAGCAGGTGAATTCAGCCCAATGAGACGGGTTTCAATTATGCTCCGAAGGTGCAGGGAGTCGCCGTCCTCACCCGATACAGTCACTTTATATTTGGTCAAGGCTGTCCTTATCGTTGCGCGCGTACTGGGATCCTGGAAAGTCTCTGCGTTGAGGGGCAGAGGATTTTCCCAGGAGACGATGCTTTGGATGATGGGCTGCTCGAGGATGGTGCGAGAATCGAGCAAGTCGGTGAACCAGGTTGCAAATTGCTTTTGCAATGATAGGGAGATATGGTTCGTGGGACGTGACCGAGCTAAGAATTTGAATGTTCCGGCCATCTGTTTCGGACTTAGATGGTCCCGGATGGTGAGAGTCCTGTAGTGTTCCAGGAATTGAAATAGTATCACAAAATGTGCGTCCTGCCATCGTTCAATGGTCGTCGCAGACGGGACACTCGGGATCCCCAGCCTATCCATTAGGGATTCGAGTTCGTTCGACGGGTGATCAGCAGCCGCGGCCAGGATGTGCAATTTAAGCACGGGGATGACATAAATTGCAATGGCGAATTCACTGTGGGGTGAGGTGGAAGCAGCCGCGAGTGTTTCCTCATCAAAGGAGGCCACTGAAGGCGAAGTCTGTATACACAACAACCAGATTAGGTATAATGTCTTCTCGATGGACAGTCTGCCAGGTGCGAGGTTTTTTGTCAGCAGAGTACCGAGCCATTGTCGATCACATCGGCCAAAGGCGCGCTTCAATGCCTCCGCATGTGGTCGAGCCGCTAGATAGGATGTCAGAGCATCCGTGAATATAGGATCCACCGACGACTCTGAGTCTTCGCTCGTTAAATAGGATGTTAAGGCACCCGTGAACATAGGGTCCAACGACGCTGAGTCTGTGCCCGGTGTTTGGAGGAGGTGGAGAATAATGTCAACAATGATGTCAATATGATGTGCGACTGAATCCTTCGGTAACTCGTCCTTGTTTATGGCTATGATGCGGATAAATGCGACCTTTAGGTTCATTTGAACACGGGTGTCCGGTGGGGGCACATTACCATGATGAATCTGCTCCATCATTGAATATGTAGGCTCGAATCCATACGGGCTGTCTTCGAGATTGGCGGAATTATTAAGGTATTCGATGAGGATATCGTAGGCGCTGTAGCCGAAACACCTGAACGCATCATCCACTCGCGATATGTCAACCCGCCCATTTTCTGAGATCAGAGGTGCAATAACATCAGGCAATCCATACCGGTTCGCTTGCGTTTGAATCATTTTAAGGCGAATGCGAAGATCTTTGACGGCACCTGAAGTGTTCCCACCATGCCGCAACTCCCGGAATAGAGCCAAGATCGAGCAAAATCCACACCATTGAACAAGAGAGTAGGTGGATGTCAGGTGTAATTTCACCAGAGTGGATGCGCCACCGCTCAACTGAGCTTTCAGAGTTTTATGTTCAAACACAGGGAAGGAGTGCCGTGTTGAAACATCGGATGCCACAAAATAGGCAATAGACCACAAGGCCTTGATGCAGATAATGCGGCGGTAAGTTTCGACAGCGGGAGCGAGCAGACCGCTATCGCAGCTGCGGAGGAGGCCTTCGAGACGGGGCACCAGATGGATGTCGGGGGTGTCAAGGAGCATATTGATCATGTCGTCGTATGCCCATCGTCTTCCATTTGGTCCCCATATAAGATCTGGAAGAGCCTCCGCAACTGGGTCGAGCTCGTTATTATCTGTCAAGGACCGTACGGTCCAAACCATGACCCGTGCATCGCGTTCGTCTCGTTCGGACGACTTGCGAACGGCATCCTGTTTCATAACTTCGACCATAGTTGGGCTGGGTTTATGCGCGATAGGGAATTCGCCAAACACAGTTGTGGATTCCTCGTCTGCTGGGGATTTCCAAAGCATATAAAATGGAGTCCAAACGCGTCGGAATAATCCCCAGGCCACAACCGAGAGAGGTGTTCGATATGGAGAGTCGGACGAAAATATGGGGAGTATCGTCAGGTAGCCGTAGGTGCTTGACATCAAGCCAAGGAGTACCGCCGCTGTTATCATGAGCACAGTATTGATTGGTTGGAGAAACACAACCAGGCCAGCGAAGAAGAGGAGGAGGGAGATATGCAGGAGGAAAGGGATAAAGGCGACCACTGTGTGCATGCCGAATTGCTGGATTCCGAAGTAGAGATACGAGAATATGCGGGCGCGAATGATTGGGGAGGGATTTATCTCTGTTTTCTGAATGAAATCTCTTGACCACTGCTCGACCAGTGTCGCAATAAGAGCACATGAAAGACTGAAGCCTAAACTTAGGAACCAGAGCATGTTACAGGCGAGAGAGGAGGAAGTGGGACTGAAGGACTGAAACGCCGCCACATCTGCGGAGGTTGCATTCAAACCGGCATCCAGCTGGCGTGATATCTGTGCCAAAAGGGCAATCGTGATTGCTCCCTGGTCCGGGCTCAACGTCTTGTAGCTCTCGATGATGAAGGCTGTCAAACTCGCGGAGAAGAGACCCGCCTGGTGCTTGAAGTAAATCGAAGCTCGCCTTTCACCGAAGCGACACTTACGAAGATGAGGAGCCCCTCCATGTCGGTCCTCCATCTCTCCACCATAGCTTTGTCATATTTCTCCGCCTCCGAGATGTACACTTCCCAGAGCTTGGCACTTGCCATTTCGTCGTGGTCTACAAACTCATAAAGTCAGCCAGACTGTCAATGAGCACGCCCTTTCACTTACCAACTCGTTCATGGATGTTTGAGGGGGTGCCGACAGTACTCATGATGGTCGCAGCAGAGCTGTTGAACGTTGAATACTGGGGAATTTATATCCGACAGAGGCAGATTGGCGCCGACTGCCAGTTGACTGCCAGTTGCATTAATATCCGACCCGATTTATCATGCAGTCGGATTTACGACAGGTAGTCTTTCGGTCGGGAACAGGGAAAGGCTCATGAAGCCAAGACTCAGGGGAATCATTAGGTCATTTGCGAACAACGGACGGCTCGGATTCAGAGGAGGGGATCCATCGGCCAAGGGCGATGGCCAGACTCACGTTAACGGAATTCACAGCCGGCAACATGTACGGCAACATTATTAAACATGTACAGCTGTCGGGATCTCACAGTCATCACACACCGTCCCACGGCGCTTAATGCGATGAGCTCCGCGCTGATTCTTGAGCGCTGAGCACGCTCTAAGGACTAGCGCAGTATGGGTCGTCGTGACCTTGCAGTGAAATCAAAGAACTACCCCAGTAGCAAACGCGGAGAGAGACCTTGACAAAGGCGGGAATCTCCAAGATGGAAGGGTAGCAATGAAGGACGTTGGAGAAGATGGGGCCATCTGCCATTAGAAATGACATGGCCGGCAAGTTGGGAGTGTTAATTTGGTTATGTTGTTTTCCAAAGTCGTTGGTGTTGATTGCCTTTTTCGGCGTAACCGTGTGGTGATGAGTTCTCCAGTGTCGGCCCCGACGTCTGGGGCTCCTCGGTGAATTCCAAACGAAGACTCTATGCCTTTTTGAAAACACTCAGTACATTTGGCTTCAAATTTACGTTGAACTCCGTTCTCATGAACTCGAGCTGCGCAAAGATTCCTGCGCACGATAACAGCTACATTCTGACAATTTCTGTTTTTCTCACCGGGGCCGCGATAAGATGATTCGCTCAGCCAATGCCCAAGCCGAGTCCTTTCACAGCGCACAAGCCAATCGGGGACGTCTTTCACCATGGTCAAGCAAATGCAAGACGACGAGCACTGACCGGACTCTGGGAATGGCGGAATGATCCACTAATTTTAGAATGCACCAGCGCTGTCCGTGATAGCGACCGAGGACGGGGAGAGGCACAGCGGCAACGGCGTCGCTCGCCGAGCTGGCGATGGAGAATAATATGGTGCTGGAGAACGTGCGTCTTTGCGTTTTGTGCTTTCCCTCCACCTTGCTTTCCTTCCTCCTTCCCCCTTCTTATATCTCTAATATCTATCCTTTTAATACTAGCAGGCCACACCCTCGTGAAGAACGAAGTCACGGAGGTCTCGAACAAAAACATCCCCGCGGAGCTCGCAGAGGCGAAAAGCACGATCTCAAGACTCGCAACGAGCGTGGCAAGGAGTTTGGGTAGGGTAACTTGCCTCCATCATAGTCTCTTTAGCCTCTCTCTTTCTTGTAGTCCGTTTTTAGATGCTTGAAGTGATCCTTTATCCTTTCTGTAACAACTGAAGAGATCCTTTACTTGTCTGCTCTCTCTTAAGAGACAGACGCGTCATCTTTTCACTCCTAATGCTACTTCGTCAAAGTAATGCTAACTTCTTCCTCTCCTAGGTGGGACCTCTGTCTGACCGCAGCGACGAAGGAGAAATCGGGAGCGGGACGGCACGGGCGAGGCTGACGGAGGGCAGATTGGCGGCGTTGAAGGAAAGTACTTGTTTCTTTCTTTCCCTCGGTAGGGGTACACTTTCAAGCCCAGCTCAAGCACCGGACGAGGGCGTCGAAGCGATATGTGTGGCTCATCTCTAGCCTTTTATTCTTTCACTAATCCTCTTATAAAGGAACCGCTTATGCCGGAAACCGACCACCGCTCTCCCCCGCCAACTCCACGATCGCCTCCTCCGAGACCAGATACACGTACTTAGGGTAGCCGCAGCCCCGATAGCTGGGCTTGCCCTCGCACGCCTCAGTCGACATCAAGGATGCTCAGGATGGCGATACTAACGGGACCTTCGAGAAGCGGTTAAGCCACCACAAGCCGTTTCCTTCTCATGCGGTCAAGAAGTGTGCAGACGGATCCGTACCCCATACCCTCTTCCTCCGTCTGCTCGTCCGACCAGGAGCGTGCCCGCAGCCCCAACGCGCGGCTCGTCTGCAACGTCGGTGTACTCCGACTCGCTCGCGCCCTCCAATAACTCGAATAATGCGCAACCTCGCTGCGAGTTTCAGTGCGCTGGTAGAAAGGACACAGGCGCTGCTGCAGCCCATCCACGCCGCGGACGCGCTTTAACTCACGAATCTGCGGAAGCGCGCGGGGATCCGCGGCGCGGACGTAGCGCACCTACTGTCTGCAGGCGTTCTGTCAGCAGAAGCAGCTTCGCCCTGCACCGCAGGACGACGAGCTGAAGGCGAGCAAGCGCGACGTGTGTGCGCTGCTCGGCGTGCTGAGTTTCCGGGGCGGGCTGGGGACGGAGAGCTCGAAGGATTCGGGTGGGGGCGCGGAAGGCGTCTCGCTGTCAGGCTCCGAGTTCGGAACGTCCCCGCCCGCGCCTCGTGGGGTTTGTCCTGCGCATCATGGCAACAACACAACTCGCAGCTTAGGATGACCGTGTCGGTGGGAGGGCTTGGGCTCAGGATGATGCGATGCTGGCACGGACGTATAGGGCGCCGGGGGCGAGGAAAGCGGCATTACATGTAATGTGAGATATTGTGGATGGATACCCGAATATGGTAGAGTTTTTTAATGTACTTTTCATTAACCTTAACTTTTGTTTGTATAGTGTATCGTTGGTACGGCAAATCTGCAGTCGCATGTGACAGTGTAGAAGGAGGATCCATGAGGTTTCTGTTGCGAGCAGCGCCGGTAAGTTGACCATTTATTAGGAATCCCGATAGAGGATTCTATGGATGGCTATCGTCCAAATCCCTGTAGTCGTTATTCATTCTTCCGAATCTTCGTCCGACTAATTTTCACATTGTTTCTACAGCACACTCCAAGCATCAATTAATTCTTCTTCGTCAAAGTCCTGCCCGGGTTCGTTAATGCCCTTGAGTCTCTCTGCCACATCCTCTCGAAGTCCGCGTCAGTCTCCATTCCAAATCGCCCCGACTCTCGTTCAAATAACCTTATCACCCGCCCACCACTGAATGAGTTTCTTCGAGAGTCATCTTTACCCATCGTTTCTACTGTGCGCTCCAAGCGTCGAATTGAATCCTCTTCCTCAGATCCCTGCGGGGTTATGTTAAAGCCCATTGGCGAGTTTCTCTGCCATATCTTCTCGAAGTAGGCATCAGTCTTTGCTTCGTCCCACCTGTGGTTTCCTAAGTGCTTGTATTTTTGTCGACTCTCATTCAAATAACCTTGCCATCGCTCAATGAGTTCCAATGGTGGCTCTGGGTGAGCCTGACAAATTGTAAATAACCACCTGACCACATAACTTGCCCTGGCACCTACTTTGAGCCATTGTACAACGTGGTAGAACTCCCTCGAACATAGAAAGTCCGATTCACAATCAGATGATGAGAATGAATCCCAGGGTGGAATAAATTCATCGAGTTTTTGCAGAAGTTTGGGGCTTGCGTGCGGAGAACATCTGACGAGTTTGCCCCATTCCAGAGTACCCAGGTTGTACCTGCAATACAGGTGATTGGTCTCCCTGAAACAACTCACCACAACTCACCAGAAAGTTATGGGCAAGCTTCTGGCACCAATTTGTTGAAGGAGATGGAGCAGTCCAACAGCTAAGTTGCTGGCCACCGAAGGGACATCGGTAGGGTAGAGTTCCAACCCAAGGGCAAGTATCGTGATTGTTCCTGCAATAACTTGATTCCGAGTTCCTCCCCCTATAATTGAGTGCAGAGCAGAAAAAGTAGGTGTTATGTCATCGTATGATAGACCCAGAAGAAGATGTAGGTAGTATAAATTCACCAGCCAGCAAGATGAGCTGAATAAATGACTCTGGAGCAGCCACCTGGCCTGCAGGATGCGAATAAAATCCGGAAACTGGACCACAAACTGATGACAGTCTGTGAGTGATGCTAATGAGACCCCAGACATTTTGGTTTGGAGCATGCGAAGCGATTGAGAGGATAGGGAAAGGGTTTTGGCGAAATTATCCTGTCCAGTGAACATGGCTTCAAGCTGATAGTCATGATAGGAGTCATCCCACTCAAACATGAAGTGGTAGCATTCCCAGTGATCAATCAGATCCTCAGGTGTGGGATGGATGGCCTGTGTCGAAACATGTTGGTGATTGACACAGTGCGAGATTAAGACTCACTCTCAACCAAGTCAAAACTGCCAATAGGCGGCTCACAAAATCGAATTTAGTGTCGGTTTCATTCCACCACAGGAATTCTGGATTGACCAGTCGCATATGGGGTACAAGCTCTGCTGTAGGTTGAAGAGAGGTAATGCAAGAAATTAAATCTGTGTCATTAAGGCACCTACATACAACAATGTGAGAAGAACACTTCAACAGTAAATGTGCGTACCATGCGAGAGGGTCATCGAGAGGGCCAAACCAGTGGTTATCATCCGATAGCGTTTTGAGGACTGCGCGTGCTACATTCATGCGGGTTTCAAGATCAATATGAAAATTTGATGACCGTTGTGGATCTTGTAAAAAGTCCAAAAATGAAGCATGATGTGCAGAAATGGCACCCGAGTCCGCCGGCACATCAAGAACAGAATGCAGGGGCCGAATAATTAACCGAACATCCCCAGGTTGCAGCTCGAGAAGCCGTTCAATTTGGAGGAATGTCTTTAGCTTGTGGCGCAACCAAGAGAAAAGTGCACAATACAATATATCACGAAGTTTGGAGCGAAATCGCACCGGAACTCCAGAAAGAATCTGGATGTAAAGTTGGTCAAGAGCCTCAAATGGTGCATCTGATTCACTTGGAGTGAGATTTTGAACAACCGCCAACCGCTCTGTGGGTCGGGAATATTTATCATCAATGAACTTGATGACTGTGGACCCGTAGATGAAATAGCCGGATGACTTTTGCACCAAGATGTTCAGAACATCTGGTGATGGCCACGGAGTGGGAATGCCCCCCATAGTTTCCCGGTGTTCACGATGGATACGGGCAAACTCATTGCGGAGGTATTTTCGAACATCCTCGAATGACTGCTCGACATTGAGGGAATCGAGAATCCCATAGAACGAAGGTTCACTAAAAGTTTCGCGAATATAAGCCTCCGGTCTGCTGGCAACGAGAAATCGGAATGTGTTGGGATGTTGGCTGACAACGTTCTCTATCAAACGTAATATTTGCACCTGAACATGATCACCGTTGCACTCATCCAGGCCGTCGATAAGGAGTAGTGGAGGTGCAGAGCCCCGGAGTGGCTCGACAATCAGTTTATGGAGTTGGACATCCATGTCTCTCCCCACAATAGAGGGATCGTCTTCCATCCTCTGTGATAGCAAGGGTTTAAGGTTGTCGTCGTTGAGTGCGAGCTGATAGGCGAGTGTTGCGAACAATACTTTGGCGTCCCCGCGAGTCGAATGGCCCCGTTTAAAAAAGAAGGTGCCTCCAAGGTAGCCTGCATCCTGCAATTTCCGGCACAAGGTCTGCATGATGGCGGATTTTCCTGCCCCAGCAGGCCCATGCAGCCAACAGATTGGTCTGAAGGAGTTGCCTCGAGTCGCCCATTTGAATAGGTTATCAAGCATTTCTGTGCGGGTTTCGGGATGGCATCTGGGCTGCGGAAAACTGTCCGCGGAGTTGTAGAGTGCCTCGAGCGCGACGTGGCGGTGCAGAATGTTTATTCCATTTTCACCGCGACGATGGTAGATATTTTGCGCAGTAATGAATGTTCCACCCGTGGAAGCAGTAGGTGGCAATTTTCCGCCTGACGGCGAGGTGAAGGCGCCCGTCCTTGATGACAACGGTCCGAGATCGTCGGAAATTCGTGAATGACGTGGGCGAGAAGCGATATCTAAAGGGTATGAGGCATATATATATGAGGAACAGAAAGATCAGTAAATTCTAGCGCACCGTATGGCGTTGGCCTCGCAGCCATGCCATGACGCGGGTTCCTCGCAGCTCCCGCCCCCTCACGCTCGGAGTCCTCTAGCCCTGAAGATGTGCCCGCTGGCGCTCGAAGCTGAAAACCGGCTGTGTGCAGCTCCTGATCCCGAATTGGCGGGGGATGGTATGATCCTGTAGCTCGACCGTTGTCGATTCCCAAAGCCGAATCCGCATGCTGGTCCTGAATCCTCAGGTGATAGTGGGTCTGTAAGTTTACGTCGCCATCGACGTTGTAGAAGTTGCCGCCGTGGATCTGAAAGCCGGTTCCACTAAACATTAGTACTAGATGACCCACACGAAGACTTGGCGTGAAGGGCGAAGGTGGAAGACGAAAGGCAGGAGCAGGTCGAGGTACTCTTTTACAAGGCTGTGTCAAGGCGTACAAAATAACAGTTGTGATGCCATTGGACAGCATGCCAGACGCCTGAGAAATGCCTAGCCTTGTAACCACTTCGAGCACTTTGATGGCAGGGACTCGGAAATCAATGTATCAAACTCAACTCCAAAGCTCTAAGTTTGCTCTAAGTGCACACAAAACGCGCTCGAAGAAAACAGGAGCACCGCCGTCGAACGAGTCAATACTCGTGGAGGCACGAGCGAAGATCGAGGCTAAATAAGTAGAGACGCTGCATCGGAGAGTTGGGGGATCGCCAAGGGATCGCCGGATCGGGATCGTCGCAGATGGGTCTATTTTATTTTATCTCAATTTGTTATCGCTCGGCCGCTGCTCCCTCCTTTGCGGCGACGAGGAGGGAGCTTACGGGCGCGCAAGTGCAGCTTGAATGCGCTGGTGCAACGATAACCAGAGCGGAGACAGCAAGTTAAGAGCTAACACACACCAAGACCCCAAGCTCACCGTCGCGCTCGAGTCGCGGATGACAACGAAACACTCAAGCGCGACAACGGACCTGAGGGACCTGCGAATCTATTATGTAAAGGGCCTGTTAGGTAGGTTTTCTTGTATGGCAGTAACCTACCTAAGAGGGTTGCAGAAGCGGAGGTATCTGCTTCTATTAGTCAAGCGGAGCCTTACCCAAATTGGGTAGCTGGCGCGCCGCTTCCGCCTCTGTATTCTAGCAGCTGGTGCGCTGTATTTGGAGTATGAACCATCTTGCCAATCATATCAATACATCTACAGTACAGATTCCAGGGCAGTAAATGAAGCACAGAACCTTCTGGGAAGGTCAAAACCCACCTCCGCAACCTCCTCCGTGGACAGCCTGGATCGTTCAGCGAGTTATGGGCAACTGGATTATGGTAATACTTACCTTGCACAATAGATTGTGAGGGAGAAAGTGCCCAGGTGTGGTCACAAACTGTACCGGAAGCTCCGAATGTACCTCCGCAACCTCCTACGCGATCTTCTCCAAAACAGCCTGGGTTGGGTTAGTCGTGAGTAAGGGGATGATAATAGAGGAATAATAAGGAAATTCCCAGGTGTTGTCAGGAACTGTACTGGAGGGTCCGAATGTACCTCCGCGACCTCTGCGACCTCCTCCAAAAACAGCGTGGGTTGTCAGTTAGTCTGGAGTAAGGGGATGATAATAGAATAATAATAATTACCTTTCACGAGAGGTTTTGAACAAAATTAAATGCGCGGAAGTTGTCAGCGGAGGTTCTGCGGAGGTTGAAAGAAATTTGGCGGAATGAATAAAATCGAGCTGTGTATAAGTTATTTATCAGAAGTAATATGAAATTTACGCGATTAGAGCTGGCAGTCTAGATATTGGTTGGAGGAGGTGCGAGAGCCCTCCGCAGATGGTTGGAGGAGGTGGCGGAAACTTCTGCAGATCCTTTTTCAGCTAAATACTCACCAAGATGCTGGCAAGGGAAGAATTTACATATTCAAACCACAGAGACTGATAAGTAGCTGCTGTGTCGGTGCAAGTGGTGGAAGTGGCAGAGGCAGAGCTAGTTCATCAGTGGAGAACATGTTTCCACTGACTGTGATACAATATTGATGGAGGTTAGAATACAGACTAAAACACTGCAAGTGCTTGACAATTGATATTTTTGCAGAAGTAGTGGCCAGAGGTGGCGGAGGTGGCGGAGGTGGCGGAGGTTACCTCAGCTACTTCGGTGACCTCCGCATTCTGCAGCTGCTACCTCCGCCGGCATCTGCCAGAAGTGAAGAATTTCTTAACAGTACAATAAGAACAGATTAATGAATTGAAACACACCTGAATGGATTGAAGTATTGTCAACAGCTGGAAAACGGCGCGAGAGATGCGAGATTGACTTCGGCTGTCATCGGCCAGACGCTCGGATCACCATTTGATCGGCTATCACCATTTGATCGGCCAATCACAAATTGAATAACGGCCGACCATGCTCAAACCACTTGCTGCACGTTGAATATGGAGCCCAAAAATCTTCTAAAATCAGAACCAATTTGTTTTATTTAGCCCCATCATTAATTGATCAACGATTCCAGGGTTTTATTCAACGTACATGGCCATGCACGAACTGCAGTCAAGTTCAACTAACTTGCACTATTTAACTTCGAGGACTTGTAAGGAATTTTATTTTCAAGTCAAATTAGATTTTTTGCTTGGCCTACATTGATTGGTTTGAGCTTCAAATGACTCCTAGGACACGCTTGGGTGTTTATTGAAGGCTGGATAAGAGAGTGCAAGTATTAAAACATGCAATTTCCGCCTTTTCCGCAAAATATAGTTTTCTGTTTGATTCATTAGTTGCAGGCTGCGAGAGATCGTAAGATACTCTCTGCACAAATGGGATTTGAGTTGACAAAATCCCAGTGGGTTTCCAGTCAATTTCTTATGAGAACCAGAAATGGCGAAGGCCTACCCCGAAACAAAATCCTTCATTCGATTAGAGGTGTTCCAACGCAAAGTTTCATTTTCTCGGTCCCTCCTCAACTATTTCCTGGGGACCCTTACACAAGTTGCCAACAAAATTCTTCACATCTGGAATTCCTTTGACCACCACCTCCACCTCCGCACCCTCCGCACCCTCCAGCCACCACTACAGCACACCAAAAACTCTGTTAGTACTTACTTCACTCTGCATTACAACCTTCCTAAATACTAAATGACGGGCAGTGTTCCTTACAATCTGGGAGTACTGCAGGTCTCTCTAGCCCATCATTCAATATTCAGCTACCTCGATTAGGTTCCTAAGAGTACATATTCCCTCAATACTAACTCAAGTGTTAAATCATAGTTTCCGCCGAAGTAGCGGCACCTCCTCTCATTCCCGATATCATCCTGAGGAGCCGTGGTGCAGTAGCGAAATAATTCCTTGGAATTGAATTCCCAAAACAGTATTTGCTCATTAAGTTTAATTAATTTTGTTCGTTACTGTTGAATGGCAGTCGGCGGAGGTCGGCGGCACCTCCTCCTACTACTGATGTGGTCTAGAAACGCGGAATGGGGCCTCCACAACCTGCATACTACTCTTTGTAAATGACTTGAGTCCCAAACAATTGTCAAATTTTATTTATGTATTATTATCCAAACATCTAGAGTTGCATGCACCGCCGCGCGGAACCTCCGACCTGTTTCCCACGGCCTCTGTGCATCTTACTTGTCTCGAAACTGGTCGTTTAAGGTATCCCTCTATCCAATGCTCAAACTTACAACTGCCTAAATCCCTGGCTCTGTTCAGGAGGGGGTTGCGGATTAGTTGCGGAGGTATGTGCCGGCAGTCTGGGAGGGGTCGATACTCCATTTACTGCCCCACATTCTTCACTATGGATGGACAATAAGTAGGCACAGCTGCTTATATGATCCATACTGCCCACTGGCAGCTGCGCACCACTCTTGTACAGAGGCGGAGGCGACGCGCCAGCTACCCAATTTGGATAAGTTCTGGATTGAGTAATAGAAGCAAATAACCTCCGCTTCCGCACCCCTCTTAGGTAGGTTACTGCCATACAAGAAAACCTACCTAACAGGCCCTTTACGTAACAGATGCGTAGGTACCTGAGGTGCGACAACGCGGAGCTGCAAAATTTACTCGCGGACGTGCAGGGGGTTGCAGGAGGTCCTGAGGAAGTGGAGGACTAGAAGGTGAATCCGCCGCCGCGGAGTGGGGGATGCGTTCACCTGCTCAATAAATATATTTCGGAAGGAGATGTTGATTGTGATTTCTTCTGGGTCAGCCGGACACTGTCGCGTTTAAGGGAGTATTTTGATACGGGGAGCCTCGTGCCATCAGCGCTGAGTCCGGAACATCTCTCACCTCTTATTCCTGATACTAGGGCACGCCCTCCGTTGACATCGAGGACACTCAGAATTGCGATACCGACGGGATGTTCGAGAAGTTTGAGCCACACACGACGTTGTTCTTGTTGGCACGGTCAAGAGGCGTGCAGACGAATAGGTACGTGCAGAAACAACTCTGCTCCGCCTGTTCGGCGTGCTGAGGGTGGCGCTGCTGAACGACTCGGAGGTGCTCGATCCGGGAAGCGCGCAGCGAGTGAGCGAAGGGGTGATGGATCCGAACAAGTCGTGCGCTGCGGAGGAACATGCGCTGGGCCAGAAGGACGGGAAACGGTTTCTTTTAAGTTGGAGGGCACCGGCAAATCCCGATTTGGCTATCGTGCTCTCTCGTCCTCCCATTTGTGCTGCTTCTATTGCGCTTTTTTTCTCATTATTTTCGCTGCCGTCTGTACCGACCAGTATTATTTCTCAGAATCTCTGATAGCTTCGTTTCGGCTGTGCTCTTCACCGCAGTTTTTCGAATAATCGAACGCGAATTCCAATGCAAGTTCAACCAAGACACAACTCGGACTCGCGCGCGTGTCCCCGCGCCAAATGAAGCATGATTTGGGTGCTAGCGCTTACTCGATAAACATCTGCCCATGCAACTGTGCCGTGAGTGGCCGAAGACCCCATCTTCAAACGATCTTCCAGTTCTTCACCGCGGCCAATGCTGCAAAAGAGACCCACACCACGGCCGCAATGGCTGGGATGCTTCTGTTCAAATGTGATCGTCTTTCAAAGTTGTGATTGCTGCCGTGGTCATTTTCCCCATTGCCAAACCAGCGTCTTGATGGCCAAGCTTGTGACAATGAACCGGTGAAATCTTGCAGAGCCGATACCCGAAGCCCAGGGTAGGATGTACTGGACGGCAAGCGCCATTCGCATCAAGGTGATCCTGCATTCTATTAGTATTCTGCACGCATATTTCACAACCAGATACCCACAGTAGCTACTTGACCGAGGCGATGTAAGCAGGGGTTTCATCGCTATCAAGTGCATCAAAGGAGTGACCAAGCCCTGCTCGACCGATGAGTTCCAGAGCGATGCGGGTCATACAAATCTAATTGATAATTGAATGATTGTCCATGCCATTCGTTAGGGGTAACTTACAATCTAGATTGCGATTGACGTTAAGCTACAGATATCGACGAATGTAGGTTCATCCTGAACTTTGGATTCAATGGCAGCTTGGAGCTTCGAAGTGTTAGTTTTATGAATTTTTCAAAAGAAATGCTAATCAGCTCACCCTCTTTCCAGCGCCCAAAAATATAGGACTGCATTAGATTGAGTTGAGAATAGTCTTAAGTACGAGCCCGGAAAAATGTAAAAGACTCATTTGCCGGAAGTGCGCGATGGAGAACACGGGAGTGAGCATTTTGCGCTGCTTCCGATGCTGATCGCCTTTCATGCCAACCGCTAGCACATATTCAACAAGCACAACAGCGAAACAGAACTAACCTAAAGTGGCAATGAGTCCTTCTCCGCGCCACGCTGCATCTTTGCAAAAGTATGAGTATGATATTTAAAACTGGAGGGTGAAACGAAACAAGCGTAATTCTCGATGAGTCCTGATGAAAGTCCAGCCCGAGGCGTGTGATTTTAGTCAAGTCCCTTGCCAAAGTTCAAACTTGTTGAACAAACGTGACTTTACTCGTTACCTGTCCAAAAAGATTCCGATTTGGCCCGTAATATTATTCAGAATTCGCTGCGCGAAGACCGTAGCCAGAGCCAGGAAAAATCCAGACAACCAGAGCATCTTGGGTGAGAGGAGACATCGTTGTTAAGCGAGCAATATGAGGCCGATGCGAGGGGCTTTAAATGGACTCGAAAGAGGGATAATAATCCTCGAATGCCATCGGGCCGTTGACGAAAATGGAGGAGTCTGCTGCAATTTAAAAGAAGCAACAACGCGTCAAGGAGAGCCTGAGAAAACATTGCGATGCGACCCCTCGTACTGTAGGCTTAATTCGCCATTCCGGCAGAACAACTTCACGCGCGGCAGTGGTCGGCGATTCCACAGTAGGCGCAGAATCTTTTCTATGTCAATTCGCAGAGAAAAGAACAGGGTCCTGCAGTTTCCGTCGAGCGCAGATCATGGCAGTTACGACAGAGGTTCTGTAATGGCATCACTCCGGGATTATCCGCGATGTGGTTGGTGGTACATCAAGCCTCTAGTGTTGCGTCGTCATACTTCTTTCTCTTCAATGTTTCAGCTTTTCAAGACTCTTGTCTGCGACTCGGATACTTACACGATTTGGCGCCGATCTCCTTCTCTTTCGCCCCAACCGGTGCTTCAGATTCTGGGCGTGCTTCAGACACTGAATTTTCGTTTCTGAAATCAGGCCTCTTCCTCAAACTCATCCGGAGCAAAGCGTGATAGTATAGCTCTCTTTGCCTGAGCAACCTCTTCTTCCATACCCGGGCAAAGTCTAGCATTCTTTTGAATCCGAAGTATAACGGTGACGGAGAGTACGTCCCGCCCGCTCGATTAACCGGCCCTTATTGCAGATTCGGTCCCGCGTATGCTGGAAAAAGAACCTTGTTGCTTGCTAATGCAACTTCAGGTTCTGCGAAATTCCATGCCAGAGAACCCGTTGCTTTTACTTGAGGCACTATATTCGCATCTCATGCTAACGCAAGGACGTGGGTTCCCCTTTGCTATCCCAGTTCTATGATCTTATCTATAAAAGCATTTTTCACCAAAAATTGCGTACACCTCTGAACTAGGTGCATGAACTATAAAAGCTTTTTTTTCGCGGAATATTATGTGGTTGGTTCACCGTGGACCAGAAACGTGGTGGTTGTGTTCCGTGCTCTGTGGTCGAGGTTATTAGCCGACAATTTCCGAGGGTAACTGTTAGCCGACATCATCCGAGTTCTCACGGTTTGCAATTTTGCGGCTGAGCAAAACACAAGAGGGTAAGTCCCCAGTTGGCAGGGTGGGTATCATTGAGGGGTGTGAATCCACAAATTTCTGAAATCCTCCCTCTGCTTGGGAACAACAAACTCATTTAAGGCAACGACCATCTCCGTTGTATGTAAACAGTAAAAATGGTTGGAATTCTGAGGCAGAGTAAGTACAAGCCATATGTGCAGGCCAGAGAAATCTCAGGTTCTTTATCAGGTCTGTGAGGAATTTCACTGAGAAAGACTGCCCCTAATAAGTCCGAAGTCTGTACGGTGGAGGCAAACCGCCGGATGATCGGGACCTGGCCCCAATCAATAAATGATTAATCATTCCTCGGTAACCATCGGCAAACCGAACTTCAACCTCGACCAAGCTCTATTCAGTGCACACTAACCACATATTGACAGCCAGGAAGTTCTCAAATGGGCACCAGGAAGTGCAGAAAAGTCAAAAAAGTACATACCTAAACCACCAACCAACCGCAAACCTCGATCTTGAACCACGGTTCGCAGACCATAACCACGTTATACAAAACCTCGCTCCGCCACCACATAATATTCAGTGATAAATAAGGTATAAAAGCTTTTTTCGCAAAATATTATGTGTTTGCAGATCGCGGATGTGCAACGTGGTTAGTGCGTTCCATGGTCTATGGTCTGTGGTTACCCGAGTGTTTGCCGGGACGCCGAATAAACGGATCATCAGCCGGGTTCCCACGATTGAAGACATAGGGTGCGAGAATCAATGGTGAAAGATACGGCAATTTGTTGAGTATGTCTTGCATAAGACAAGTTACCCCTGCCTTTGGTTTCTTATTTTTGTAGGCTCACACCAATTTTGAACAAGAAATCAAAGAACTGGTAAACTCTTGCTGCGTCGAGTGTTGTAGAACATGGGTGACATGTAGAATGTAGGTAACTTTGCAAACACGATAACAGATAGTAGTCTCCCACCTGTACACTTTATTAGTTGAAATTCAATCAGCAAGGCGCACACAAAGTCTGTTGAAGTGAAACCGGGACTCGGCCCGCTATGGGAATCAACATCAAGTGATCGGCCTCGGCAAGTTCGAACCCTGAGGTTCTACACCAAACTCTGGACTTGGACGGAGCTAGGTGTTCAATGGTGCCAACCACTTTGAACTTTCAAAAACCACTGAAATCATCAAAAACCATTGACCAAGGAGCAGAAAACCAGCAAAAACCAGGTTCTCAAACCACGAGTTGCAACAAAACTACGGTTCACGCATCACGAACATGGCGTGTTGGTTCACGTTCCGGAACCACATAATATTTAGCGATAAAAAGGTCATAATAAGGTCATAATGAACTCTATTGCCGTGAACCATGCTCCCTATCCGTGCACATACGTATTTGTACTCCATACTCCATGTTTGTGCTCATTTCCGTGCACGGTGCAAGTACTGGAGTTACAATTAAATGTGTTTGACTGTCATACTTATCACTAAATATTATGTGGTTCCAGAACGTGAACTATTACGCTACGTTTTGTGATGCGTGAACCGTGGTTTTGTCACAACTCGTGGTTTTAGAACCCGTTTTTTGCTGGTTTTCTGCTCCTTGGTCTGTGGTTTTGAAGATTTCAGTGATTCTTGAAAGTTCAGAGTGACTGGCACCACTGAACACCGGTGAGCATCCAAGTCCAGAGTTTGGTGCAGAACTTGCCGAGACAATGCCGAGAGGCTACTTGATGTTGGTTGCCGTAGTGAGCCGAGTTTCGGTTGCACTTCAACAGACTTTGTATACACTTTACTGGTTGAAATTCAACTAATAAAGATCACAGATGGGACACTACTATCTGCTCTGGTGTTTGCAAAGTTACCCACATTCCACATATTACCCATCTTCTACTATACACTCCAGCAACAACAGTTTACTAGTTCTTCTATTTTTCTTCAAAATTGGGTACCTCATCTTATACTGAAGGGACTGCCGTATCTTTCACCATTGATTCTCGCACTCTGTTTCTTCAAAATTGTTGTTGTAAAATAAGACACCAAGAACAGGGGTACCTCATCTTATACTGAAGGGACTGCCGTATCTTTCACCATTGATTCTCGCACTCTGTTTCTTCAACCGTGGGAACTCGGCTGATGTCGCTTATTCGGCATCCCGGCAAACCTTTGGGTAACCACACAGACCACAGAATACCACTAACCACGTTGCACGTCCGCGGTCCGCAAACGCATAATATTTCGCGAAAAAAGCTTTTATACAGTACAGTTCTAACCACTACTGTACTATTAAAATCAATTCGTCAGTCACGCGTCACGGGGGTGCTTGACGTGACGAATTTTGGAACCTTGTCACGCGTCACGGAGGCTCTTGACGAATATACTTTTCGTCACGGTCGGTTCAAAATTTCGGTTCAGGGCTGCTCTGAGCAAGTTTCCTTAGCTGCGGACACTCTCCCTACAATTTTCTCACCATTTTCAAGGTTTCTTGTTTCAAACCTCACAAAATATCGTGCTTCAGACCAAATTCAACCGAAGTTTAACGGTGAAAATGGATTTTTTCCTGTTCAACAACAGATTTGCTCAAATGAATTTCTCAGATGGTTCCTAAGTCATCCTAATGGGTATTCTACATGCCTTGCAACCCCTGGAATATTTCCAGTGGTTGACGAAATTTTGGGGGTTGTCACGCAGCTGGGGACCCTTTGACGAATTGACGAAATGATATTTCGGGTCACGCGTCACACCCCTTGACGAATTGAATTTAATAGTACAGTACCCTTCCTGAGGCGCAACTTAGGCGGGGGATATGCATAGGAGATGTGGCCCATGTGGGTATCATTCTAGAATATGGCATGTTTGACTTCCTCTTCAGCATCTATCTTCCCGTTGATCATTCAATCAACGGCGGAGACCTGAACGTCCCACAAAATTTCACTCCACTGGAGAGACCGAGCTCTGGAGAACTGGATGAATATGAGTATCTATCTGGGAGCTACATATGTCGCGAATGGTTTCGAGGCAATAACGTTGTCGTCCCTGTACGGAATCTTATGGAATTGGGTCAATGTATCCACTAATGTAATTCGCCCTTTCTCTCAAGGACTCTCATTTCTCTCCACTGCCGTCTACGGGACAACTTGCGGTCTTCCATTTGGGTCGACGGTTGAGAAAGTCTCTGATCTCGCCGTAATGCGGCGCTATGCAATTGCACAGGCGGAGACCTGGTATTACCACACCATTGTTAGGCGCGGACGAATTGCGCTAAACGGGTCTTTGTATCTGATAACTGGAACGGAGAAAACAGATTCCTGCGGTACGCGACAGTCCTGCAGTTATATCACGGTAGTTCCTGCATACACCTCGTTCCCAACCCGGGAGGAAGTCATTATTGGGTCCACAGTCCTTCATCCGCTAGGACGGAGACTAACCGGCGCGATACCATAAATGACACAAACTGTAGAAATCAAGCAGTATTTGTAAAAGGGCTCAAACTGGGTCTGGGGGTCGCGCATGGGCAGCGGTAACCAAGCCCTATCGGACGGTATTCCAAAATCACAATCCGAGGACGTCGTTGGTGGCGCGTTATTATCTTGGATACCAAAGCAGATAGTCGCATTACTTTGGTGGCGGCCATCGTAGTTTACCGGATATTATTTTGCTACATTTCCTCAGCAGGTGAGCCTTCGCCTGATTTCTGTCAATGATTCGAGCAATCCTAGTTTTTCCAATCGACAATACTCAACGATATTATTTGCTGGCCGGGTATGCGTGGGTTGCATAAATAATTTAGTGCGTTGATGACTCTTTCAGGTACCACAAGCCGACTCCGTTGTTATCACGATGACGACTGGGCTGAACTCATTCACGCTGTAAGTATCCTTCTGTCTCGCTCCAATGAAATGTCTCGAGCGTAGATATAGAACGAGCCTGAAGTACCAGATGCGGCGGAACTGATTCGTCGGGCGCAGGCAAGGTACAAAATTATCATCGAAAATGGTTAGTCCGTCTTGCACCACTCTTCTAGAAGTCCTGAACGAACTATGTAGGCGGGGTATATCTTGCTCCACAGAAGGCACATTAATTCGCTCCACTTCTGAGGCAGCAGGATTCAGCGCATTACCCACGCGTTCAGCTCTCCGACTACATACCGTAATTGCTCTTGTATCGTTGTATTATCCAATGCAAAATAAATGTTAAAAAAGCGTCGCGAGAGCAGAGGCTTGGGGCGGGTTGAACAGGCTCTCGGTTCTGAACCTGCGAGTATGTACGTAGTTTGGAAACTCGATTTATGTAGCGATAGCCGTGACGAAATGCTCTTGGCAGTAAAATCGGGGTGGCTCCAAAGCTCGGGATGAAGTGGAGCGCGTACGCAACTTCAGCTTCCGAGCGGTAAATATATTGATCGTGTGTATGGTTCTGTCAAGATATTTACAATTACTTATATCGGTAAGTTGGCATTACGAACGAATCCCGTACTGAGGACAGTCGTGAGATGTCAGTTCAACCATGTTGATGGGGGGTGTCATGTTACATTTCTACTTCTGTTCTTACATACAAGGTACTATACATCTACAGTACTTCGCGTCCGCTCGACATATAATTATACACGAGATCGCATGTAGTATACACAAAACGGATGGGATGGAAGGCAGATGATGATTAATGCGAAGATCTGGATAGAATCGTCAGTCCCAGTGCAAATAGAGACTCGATAAAGCAGACATACCGTAGAGGACGTTTAAAGTCGAACAAATGCAAGAGCGCTCTATTCAGAGTCGGGATCTAAATTCAGGAGATGTTAGAGACGCTTCCCGACAACATTGATTATACCGACCATGATGCGCATGTGGCAGGGTTGTAAAACGGGCACGATGAGAGTGGTTGCCTCGCCAGCCGCAATGGCAGCATTGAGGTCCGTCACGGTATGCCGGCTTGGTGATAGAAGTGTCGCTCTGGCTCTCCTTCGCGCAGCGTTGAGTGGTGGATTGGGGAGCGACGGAGGAAGTGCACATGATGAAAGTGACTGGAAACAAGTAGTGCGAGAGCGATGGGATGAGAGTGATACCACAGAAAAGTGGGAAGCGGATGAATCAGTGCAGATACCGCCAGTGCATCCAGCTTTTTATAATATTTCGCACAGCAGATTGACGAGATGCACCAGACCTCTTCCGCTCCGTAGGCCGCCGAGTCGTTGCGCCGAAGGCCTGGGTTCGTTCTGGGCGGGACGTAGGGAAGACTGGATCTTCTCCCAGCTTCTCACACAGCGTGGATTAATTCCCCATTGAACCGGCCCAAGCGGATCTCGGATGTGACGTCCGAGGTTGCCCATGCTACGCGATGACGGTCCACGGATGTCCTTGTTTTCTTGTGTATCGGGTGGAAAACGCAGTCATCTGCAGATGCGAACGATCATAAGATCACGGCGGCCGAAGTACTCACAGGGGAAATGTTCAAGAGAAGCAAAGAGAGGACGCTTGAGATCAATACTCAAATAAAGGCATACAGCTGTGCCCTAATCCCGACCGGCGAACATCCAACGTCGATCTTTGTCGTCGATGCAGCGTGTGGTCCTTGCTAGTCATAGGCAGTTCCGCAACTCTCGGTGATGAAAAGGCCTCGACATCCGCACACGAGGCTTCCTTTGGCGAAGGCGAGAATAGAGGGCCAAAATCGAGATGCCATTAGACCACCTGGATTTTCGTTATCAGGGAATAGACCAAGCCATTTTAATTTTTTGAGTATTGATCGCCTTGAATAACCTTTTCCTTCTGTCGGACGTCATGGACCCGGACGATCAGCGGACCCTCTTGGCGTACTTGCATGAATAATCCGCTGGCACAATGCTGGCATGGGGTACATTCGGGCGCGTCTGAGATGCGCAGCGCATTTTGGTCGACCGAAGCTCCAAGCCCACAGCGTGGTATGAGCGAGGTTTAAGTCTCCAATAAGCCCGTTAGCGGATAAAACATCGTGGTGCACGGGCAAGGCGTATTAGCAATATTATCCTGCGCCAAGATTTAACCAGAAGGTTTCGAGGGCTCAAACGTGCATATCCCGCAATGATCCACAGTTCCAGATTTCTGCTAGGAGTGGCGCCCAAATGTGTTGGTCGGCGGAGTTGGAGGATTGAAAATATCCGTAACCACGACCGAAATGCAATATATTCCTGAGCCGCGTGTGCACCAACAGGGATTTGAATAGGTACGGCGTTCGAAGGGTGCAAGTTCAAGCAAAAAGAGCCGGCCATCAAATAGGCGACCTTTATTAGCCGTAAAATTGCGTGGCTGTGCCACTCATGTCGAGCTCTCTTTTAACCCTGAAGCAAGCCCTAGTGTTCACATTTGCAAGTCCTTTCCATCAATTTTGACGAGTCGACGACCTAATCCACGATTTTTTCGTGTCAGTTGTTGTACTGAATGTGTACGTTTGAACTTACAAGAAGATTTAGCGCAACAAAAATCATTGAGCGGGAAAACACAAGCTTCAAATCAAGGGAACTTGAAGATATTTAGGTAAAATAGGTATATCAAGACTAATCGTGGCAAGACAGACCGCGCGCAGGAACTGGGCCTGCATCGTGAAGTATAGGGTTGACGTCGTTGGACTCTTCTTCGAACAGAACTTGATAAACGTGGCACCTGCATAGAGATTGAATATCCCATAATAATCCTTCACGCCTCAAGGTTCAATCCAAGAACTTGAGACAATTCATTCGCAGAGAACCATCGGAAAACATCCACACGCAACTCTCGTTGAAGAAGTGACGTGGAAACACGTCTACCCACGTCGACTTGATTCAATGATTGCAGATATATCATATAATAACATACTCTGCCAGTTGCACCCCCCATTCATCATGCAAACACACTCCATAAACCGACCGGCACTATCTCGAATAACATATCTTGGCTATGTTTTCGTGTTCTTCAGTGTTCTTGCTCTGGTGGTCAAACCATCATCCTATCGTCGCCTATTGTTTCTTCCCCTGCTCATGATGTCGCCGTACTTTCTATCACTGAGTACAGGATCTCCCACGCTGGACTATTGCATATCCAATGCATGGTTCACCTACCTCTTCGCCGCGTCCGATTTTATCTTGCTCACCGATGTCCAACGCGAGCTCCGGATCGTGAAACCACCGCAGCGCGCAGATGAGCCTATTGAAAACGCACCACTGTCTCGTAGAATAGCATGGGGCATCCAGTTGTTCTCTAGCTCGCGCGGCCTCGGCTGGGCGCACGAGCCGCGATACGCAAATCCCCCGCGTCCCTCTCCGTCGACCCCGCGCGGAGCCTTCGTCCGGACCCAGATTCTTCTGGCCGTCGCTCTCGCTGTCCTCTGTGAGGCGGTCAATATTCTAAACATGCGCAACCCAGCTTTGTACGCCGGGGGGCCGAGTCTCGCTGCATACGGCTGGTTTTGGCGCTACCAGGCGGTCTGGACGTGGAGTTTCCCGATGTTCGCGCTCGGAGCGTGTAATCACGCCTTGAGCGCCGCATTCTCCGTCGGCAGCGGCGCCTCAGGCCCAGAAGACTGGCCGCCTTTCATGGGGTCTATCACCCTGGCCTGGAGCGTGCGCAATTTTTGGGGCCGCGTATGGCACCAGACCATGCGCCGGGTGCGTCATTATCACCGTCTCGTACGGCTGTTTATTAAACAATCAACGACGCAGTTTCTCTCCGCGCACGGCAAGTTCGTAGCTCATAGAGTCCTCCGTCTGAAGCCCGGCTCGAAAGCATCCGCATACACGCAGCTCTACGTCGCGTTCTTCATCTCCGGCATAATGCACTACCTGCCGGAGTACATGGCGCTGCGCCACTGGGGCGGCCGTGCGCTGATCTTCTTCCTCTTGCAGGCCGTCGCCATTACAGTCGAGGAGTACGTGCAGGGCCTGGGACGGCGACTCGGGCTCGCCGCGAGCTGGCGGTGGAAGGCGGTGGGCTACTTCTGGGTGTGGTCTTGGTTCGCTTTTTGCCTTCCGATCTGGCAGGACCCTCTCTTACACAAAGGCGTGTTCGAAGAAATACGGTATAGTGTGATTATGTGGCTGAGACAGCGGCGCACGCAGGCCGTCTGACGCTGCTTCCGTTTACTTGAAGATGTGCGGTATTCCTGTCCCAATATATTGAAAAGTAGGGTGATCATTGAGGTGCTGGGCCGTCAAAGTGCTTCCAAAACGGTAGAAGTAGCCTTGGCAGAAATCCCTCTCGGGGCTTTCCATTTTGGGGTCGATATTTCTGATCCGTGCTTCGCGGAATGCTCGTAGACGTTCGTAAGGCGGCTTGCGATTCAACGGAACTTCGAGTTCCTGGTTCGAATTTCCTCATCTACAGCGAGGATTCCCTGCCCGTGCCTCGCGGGATGCCCATTAGACCCGTCTTTCGTCCGAGATCTGCGGCTGCGTTCCTAACGTGCCAGTCAATATCTGCTAGCCCATATTCGAGCATGCTATCCATTCGACCCGACCAACGTAACAACTACATCAACGCAAACGGCGCCGGCCGATCCGCGAGTCGCGGGAACGCGTTCGTCGACGCCAGCACGACCATCTGCTTCTCGTGGCTGATGTACCCGCGCATGAACCCCTTGTACACCATGTTCGCGACGAGACACTCGGCCTCCTCGATGTCGACCTTGATCCCGGATATCCGCAGCGCGCAGTGGAACATGGACAGCGGTATCCGCGTCCCTTTCGCCGATGCGACCCATCTGAAACGAGGGAGGTGAGCACACGGGGATGATGAGGGCGAGGGAGAGGAAGGAGGGGAGGAACGCACACGCGGCGGAAGAGCCCGCGAAGGCAGAGCTCGCGCGCCTTCTCGACCGTAAGGAGCAGGTTCAGCTCGATGAGCCGCGCCTCGCGCAGCTCGAGCGCGCTGTCGAACGCGGCGATGTCGCCTGTGCGGATGGCGGTGACGAACGGCGCGAAGACATCCGCGAGGACGGGGAAGCGGTACATCAGCTCGTCTGAGGGGAGGTGGCCGCGCAGGATGCGGAGGGGTATGAGGTATGCGAGGATGCGCCTGTGTGGGCGTGTTAGCTCGGTTGTTGGCGGAGAATAGCGCCAGCGTACGCTTGATTTTCGTGCGCATCGACGTGGCAGTGGTAGAATGCGAGAGTCAGCTCTTGTTCGGCCTGTTTATGGTGTGAGATGACGTGGGATGCAGGGATGCAGCGACGTGCCTTCACGAACTCCTCGTTCAGGAAACTTATCATGCCTATGTAGTACCGGTAGGTGACCTTTCCGTACGTCAGCCGGCAATAAAAGTGGAGAATTGCAGTACCTGGTGGGATCGCGGATAGAGCTCCAGTGCAGGAATGTCCGCGTTATTCTCCAGCACTTTGATGATATTTTTTGTCAAGGATATTCGTTTGACCTGCCAGCCTGTGAATACATGGCGAGCGAAGAAAAACTGCGCACTTTGAAGTAACATTTCATGGCGAGACCGACGACATAGTAGACGCCCCATTTTCGTGATTCGTCCGCAGGCGAGTTCCTATCCCATCCCCTCATTAATACGCAGTCTGGGAAGCGCCAAACATCGCACCTGTCGGTCATGCAGTTTGAAAACGCCTTTGCCACAATTCTTGCGGCTTCCACCATGCATTCACTCTGTTCACTATGTACTTTTGCGTGCCAGTCGGCCTTGAGAGGGATGTCAGAAGATCGCAGGCAAAGAGTGAAGCGGGTACATCGTGGGCAAGATCTCGCAGGTCGCGTAGAATGGAGAAGAGCGCTGGCAGTGTCCATCCTCTATTCTCAATGAAAAATCGGAAGAACAAGCTATTACGGTCGTCATAAATACAGTGGCTTCCTACCGACGTGCGTGACGTACGAAACGAGCTGAGACTGTTCCTTGAAGGCCTCTCCTGGCCGCAGGCGCGCGATATGGGTGCATATTAGAACATACTGGATTGCAATTTCATCCCAGGGACTCATTATGCTTCCCTTGAAGTGTGCAAGCGTCGCAGCCTCAAAACGCGTCAGAATGGTGTCGCTGGTCCAGTAACGCAGCTCACCGTGGGTGAGCGGAAACCTTTTACCAGGTCCTTTCCATGCGGGCTTGTTGGACGCAACAGATATGCTAGATTCGGTCCGTTTTCAGCATTCAGAGCGTCGTTGATGAGGGTCAAGAAGGTGGAAAAGTCCATAGGCATTCTTGGTACCAATTTGAAGCCAAAACGTTAGAAATACAGTGGGACCAGTCCGATGCTGAGAAATGGGAAGCGAAGCCGCTACGACGCGAAAGCAGGCGTGAATGTGGTGAGCGGCGAAGGAGGATGATCGCACGTGACCAGCGCCTATAAATAACCGATTTGGTAATTCACGCGCCCCGACTTGTCCGTCATTTACCGTCCTGCTAAACGCGTGCCGCAAGTAAGCTCACAGTAAGCCGTACATGACCTTTTCTCGCCCGTATATAAAGCGTTCGCTTAGTAAACTTGAACCAGATGGCTCTCCAACCCAGTCTCCGTCCTCTGGTCATTGCTGGAACTTTCGAGGCACCCCACACTCTCGATATTTTCTGTGAGTTATGCCGATGCGTTGGGTGCGTTACTGGCTACGTACTAACGGATTTACAGTGGATTATGTCTGCCCATTCAGGTAGGACTCGAATGTAGGACTATCGATATCTGAATTATTTAAAACTCTGACAGTGCAAAACTTTCGCTCGCGATAGACGGCGTCCTCGTCCCTTTGCTAGGTCCTGGTGGAAAGTACCACGGCAAATTGAAAGCGATCTTCAGACCCCAAGTTCAGCCCTGGCACGCATCGTCCACCTTCGTGCACGAGGCCGGTCTTGCGGTTCGGCCCTAACTGACCGCGTTTGCTCGAGATATGATCTAATCCCGTCCTTAGGTCGCGCGCTCGTCTCCCGAGTCCTTCTGGAAGTTCTCTCTCGCGCTCTTTAAGCGCCAGGGCGAGTACTTCGACATTCCAACTTCGACGCTCACCCCACTTCAAATCCGCGAGAAGCTTACGGCCCTTGCGGCAGAAGTCATCCCTGCGAACGCTACCGGCAATTTCGCGGACCTCCTCGTGTTGAAGAGCAGCCCGAACGGCGGAAACGCGGTCACCGATGATCTCAAGTACACCAGTATGTGGTAGCTTCTCCGGCCTTTCCAGCACCGCTCACGTCAGATAGTCAAATTCTCGCGCCAGAACGGAATCCACGTCTCGCCGACCGTTCTGTGGGACGGCCTCATCGCGAACGAGATCTCCAGCTCCTGGGGAGAAAAGGAGTGGTCTGAGTTCCTTGTGGCCAAGGTAACTGTGTGATCCTGAACCACATTTGCAAGCGGTTTCCATTTGCTAGTTTGTACGAGTAGGTCCATTTTACCTTTAAAAATAACACGACATCCGGCATTCACTTTTCAATCTTGGCCCTTTCCCATGCAGTTCGAAGAGAAGGACCATATTGCGGGCGTCGAATGGGTGACTCACACGCAGACGGTTGTTTTCCGTGGATGCTCGACTCTCAATGGCGCACGCTGTGTACTGATCTCCCGATTATCATAAGGGACGCCCGATTGCTTCTCGATCGATTCGGCGAGGTGTACGAATCTTGGAGGGCGATATTGAACGGATCGAGTCTGACGGTGGGAGCACCTGCCGGTGGTGAAGATCCGTCTCCCAGCTTGCCAGACAAAGTGTCCCAAACCGTCGACGCTGCACTGAGTTGTCTCCAGCCCTGTCTATATTATTCCGACCTCCAGAGGGCTTGCAGAGTAACTGAAATTCTACTTATTTGCTATGAAACGCACTGCAAACCTTCATTACTAGCGGGTTCACTGCGCAGCAAGTAGGTACATATAAAAATTATGTGAGGTTCATAAGCAGATCTCAGATATCGATTCTCAAACCCGAGGTCTGTTTTTATTGAAAAAAGAGACTTTCCGAGGTAATACATGGGAGAGAACAGTACAATACAGGGACAGCCGAATTCAGTCTTGGCAACCCAAAGCCGGAGGGGAGATAACCAACAATTGAATCGAGAAATAAATACCGTTCAGACCGGAAAGCGGCCGTTGGACAAGTCAATTCATGTCAGCTCACCAGCCGTCGTCTCCCCAGCTTTCTCCCCAGCCATCCCAGCCCCTGGCGGAAAAGTCATCGGTGCCCTCCAAAGGAGAATACGTAAACGGAGGCATAGCATAGATGAGAGATATAGCAAGACCGCCAGCGACGGCATCTTGAAGACGCGAATGTAGGTCGAACTCCATCGGGCGACCAAGCCTGGCAACGACCCGGGAAAGGTGAGCGACATTTTGGGGTTGTGGTTCCGTCCTTGACCTCACAAACTGCAGGAGCGTCTCATCAGAGACCGCACTGAAATTATAGAGTTCGATGGTTTCGAGACGGGGGCACACGGACCCGGGCCCGTGGGACGGCGTGAGATGTTCGAGGAAGTGTCCGTCCCGGGGAAGAAACCACGTATCCGTAGTGGTCGTGCAAGGCTCTTCCCATATCGTCAATATTTTCAGCGCCGGCATGCGGGAAAGAACATCCAAAAGAGAATCACTTCGCAGTCCGCTCACATGGATTTTGAACCACTCGAGGGAAGGGGTAGCCGGCAAGACCGGAATGAGATTGGTCTCGCCGGAACCGCTGGTGTTTTTGTAGTGGAGCGATCGGAGATTGGGGAGGGTTACGTTGCCGAATAAATGGTCGAGCAGGAAGGCACCGTATTTTACAACTGCCAAGTGCGAGAGATGAGGAAGGGAGAAATGCTCCCCGGGGACAAACTCATCTCCGCCCCTGCCAGCAATACCAAACTCGCAGCTCTGGAGTGCTGTCGACTGTCGCAATATCGCAAGGGCAACAGCACGTGTGAGGTGGCTGCGAGAGGGAGTGATCTTCAAGTGCGTCAAGGATTTCCACGATACGGGAATCTCATGACAGGTAGGACTGGCAGGAACCATCAAGCTGCGAAGGCCGAGGGTGCCTAGGAAGAGCAGGGATGTGCAGTCCGGTGGAGCCAAGGATCTATCGCCGCGACGTTCATCTATCTTTACAGTCTCCAACAAGGGTGCATTTTCCGAGGTCACAGATAGAAGCGGCGAGCCCTCTTCGGGCAGAGGGATTTCAAGGCTTTTCCATCGCTGCGAAAGGGCAGCAAGTGTTGAATAAAGTGGAGAGATATGATGATTGGGGTTACACGTCCTGGACAGAACGACAGATATCGAAAGGGGAACTCCCCCTGACCTCTCAAACCAAATGGAGACTCGATCTGCAAGTTGCTGAAGTCGCGACTGGTCTGGAACGACAATGTGAATAGCCGCCCATAGACGTGGCGTCGCCAGAGCAATGCTTCGCCAAGATTGACAGATCTGGCACAAGAGAAGAGGCGCTTCCTGGCTGCTGATTGCGGGGTTCTGGTGAAGAAAGAGAGGCAATAAATATGGCTCGGACGATGTCTTCCGGGAGCCGGCGGACTGGCGACACCAATGCGAGATGATCGTTGATGAATTCCTTCAGCTGTCTCCGCTTGTGAGATATCTCTTTGCGTAGGGAGTCAAGCCGCTTCAGCTCCCTCGTAAGATCGGCGATTTCTTTTTGTGGGCCCTCGAGGAAATCACGGATCCTTTTACATTCTGAGTCGGAGGGCACCACATTCGTGTGGAGAATATCATCGAACGGCGAATCCATAGGTCTTCAACCTTCAAATCAAGGCAGGTGCTATATCCAAGTCAGGATAAGAGTCTAAGCAGTCGAAGAAACACGTACATGAGCGTTCAGAGGAAAGCAGGAAGGCATTACACATCACTGATCTGAAATCACGGAAGTTCCGTCCTAAGTCCTCCCACTTCTTCTTGACCTTAAAAACCCCTTACGCATAACCGAAAAAAATTCAGAACTATGTTTACAGTAAAACTTCCTCTACACCGAGGCCAATGGCGGAGTGAGCGTGTAAGACGCTGATATCCCCATTCGAATCGCGGATCAAAGATATCAAGCCCAAAGTAGTAATGTCCGTCTCTCCCTCGTCATCGAGGCACGGCTTTTCCTGCTCCTCCCATTCTCTCGCCGAAAGCCACAGCGCAGCTATGCAAGAAGTCGGCACATGGACTGGACTCACTCGCGTGCAAGACCTTTGGTTCTCTGATGGGAGTCTCGTCGTGCGGGCAGAAAACACAATATTCCGTGTCTCAGGCGCAGTCCTCGCTGCGCGATCTTCTGTCTTTCAGGATATGCTCTCGTTTCCACAGCCCGGATCCTCACCTGGAGCGGAAGATATCGAGGGCATCGAGGGGATCCCAATCGTAGAGGTGCATGATATGGCGGCCGAGGTGGAGCCATTTCTGAGGGCGATTTTCGACTCGAGGTACGCAAGCGCACGGTGAATCCTACACTAGTGACTCATGTCATCTTTTGTGAAGTTTCTTCATGCCCCCACCGTCCTCTCCCAATCTATCTGACATCCTCGCGATCCTCCGGCTCAGCCACAAATACGACATCCAATATCTCCACCGGCGTGCCCTGGACCATCTCTCCCGTATCTACCCTACAGATCTGTCCCAGTTCCTTGAGCACCTCAACCACCTCCCCGAGGGCTTCGAGGCCCTCAAACCGTCCGCAGACGCACACCTCCAGGTCCTCCGCGTCCTGCACGAGGTGCATGCGCTCTTCCTCCTCCCCGCCGCATACGCGCGCGCCTCTAAGTGCCTTCCATCCCGGCTCTTCACCGCGCCCTCCTGGACCTCCCTCCCCGAGCCCATTAAAACCACCCTCCACCTCGCACATGCGCACCAAGCGCGGCACATCATCGCCATCGTACATGCCGTCGGCGGGGAGCCCTCCTCCACCTGCACCGCCCCCACCACGTGTCCGCTCGAGATCCTGTCGGTGGTGAGCGCGCTTCTGGAGCAGGTCGGCCAGGTGGACATGGAGTTCAATTTCTTTGACGTGAAGGATATTTTTCTGCCGAGCGTGTGGGAGGATTTGGGCGCGCCGATGTGTAGGGGGTGTATGAAGCAGAGGGCGGATGCAGTGGAGGGTAGTATGGAAGCGGTGTGGGAGGGCTTACCGGGGAATTTGGGGCTGCCGCCGTGGGAGGAGTTGAGAACGATGAAGAGCACGGCGATGGGGTAAGGCGTACGTTCTGCTCGTGGGTACACTGGTCTATGTTTTATCCAGGTAAAACATTGATCTAGATTTGTAAATGGACGGAAGGTCTCTTCTGCGCTGCATCGCCACCCGCTCCCTTTCACCACCACCATGCATGCGACATAGACTTGAATAATTCTAGTGCGTAATCCTATACGACACCGAGTGCATCCAAAAAACGCTTCGTAGCCAGAAAGCGCACAGAATGTCACCAGACATGAATCTACATGAATGCCAATCATCAGACTCGTTTTTGCCAACAATTGCCGCAGCCGGAGTAAAATTATTCGAGCAAAACTGTTTCAGGTGAACCCCGCGCGGATCTTCCTTTGGGTCGTTTTGGTCAGATCTAGCGAATATTGCATTTGAACAGGTCGATCCTTCCGCCGCCAGGGAGTCCACTGTTTTCGTGTTCAAGTATAGTGCGTAAAGGAATACAGATTGAGGTGATGCATCAATAATATAGGATAAGTCATGGAGTCTGTGGGTCTATGTGTCGACAATTAGCCTAATCCTGTCCCATCCTGAGACATCTTATTCCGTATCTGCCACGGGCGCAGGAGCACGCGGGTGCGGGCAACGGTGGACGAACGGACAGCCGATGCCCTCGAGTTCGCTGGCAGGTCGGACGGAGGAACTGTACTATAGACATGTCATCAGAAAGCTGCTAGCCCAAACGACACACCATAGGACTTGTTAAGAAAGGGTCAAGCGGTCCATTGCTTCAAGAGTTGAAGACATACTGCTGTCTCCTGGAAAGAGTCAGTTAGGCAGTAAGAGAACGCATCAACGAACGTACCCGGCTCCGAGACACGTACCCCTCTCTGTTTTCTCCACACTATAATAAGCGCGTCCAGCACATCGTCGCTGACGTTGAGCGTATCCACCAAGAGGGCTACTGCTGCCCCAAATGTCGGCTGGACAAGAGCTTCGCAGAAGCCGCGGCCCACGGCGGGACCGTACGATGTTTCTTCCGGCGGCCTGTGGAAGCACTGCCACTGTCGTCGGAAATGGAGGATCACACCAGTGGGGGCGGCGGCGTCTGCAAGCGTCTGAGCGAGATGTTGGAAAGTAGTCGACAGTAGGGCATCCACCAAGGCGGCGTGGACGGTGGGGCCGACAACGAACTTATATTTGGCGTAGTGAGAGAGCATATGGTCCACAACAGCGCGTGCGTCCGCATGGGCTGGCCCACGCTGGTCGCTGGAGACACCAGCCGCAGATAAGTAGGTTGGATTCGGAAGGTTCCTCTTCTGTCAACCTGAGGCGCTCCTGGGCGGGGGGGACTAAGTCGTCCATTTCAAGAGTTATGTGGATTATTGGCAGAAGGACAGAGGGAGGAAGAGCTTGAGGAAGAGGAGGGAGGAACAGAGGAACAGGGGTAAGTCGTCACGGCGTGAGTCACAGCAGGTGGCGGTGCAACATTTTGTTGATGAACGACTCTGTTGAAAAATCTGCAAACTGAAGTCAGCGGATGCGTCCGCTTGATTTTACTATTTCACGGTTAATATGCACTCTTGCTCCTCCGTCAGCCGCACCCAAATCTCCCTTCTTCGCCGCTCCTCCCGTCCTCGTCGCCAAAAAGCGCACCAAAATCGACGGCTCCTTCCTGCTTTTGTCTTCTTCCTCTCCTGAGCCCGACGGTCCGCGTAAAGCATGGCTGGGTCCAGCGCACCAACTCACACGCTATGCTATCGCCGAATCTGAACTCAAGACCGACGTCTCACTCGATCTCATCAACGCGATGCGCCGTTTTTCCGAGCCGGCGCGCCCGACGAACGTCGCGGAGCTCGGTGCGCGCTGGAAACCCTACATTAGCCTCAAATCGCACCTGGCCGAGATGCTGAGAGCGTGTCTGCTCACTCCGAAGGGCATCCGCGGCCTATTTGAAGCAGATGTCGTTGCGTGTCGAGAAGTGATCAAAAAGTGGGTTTTTATATTTTCGCGGCGAAGTGTGTGTATCTTATTGCGTTACAGGCTCATGTTTCCGCACAAGGCGGCGTTTAACGCGTCGTTTGCTCACGGCATACTTTTTTTGGAGGATGCTGATGAGCAGTACGCCATCCTTTGTTAATTTAATTTTGCGTGATACTGACCCAGTTTGCAGAAGGATCGATCGTGCAGAGGTTCGCAGGTTCGTTTTTCTTCTGTCATGACATCTTTGAGGTTGACCCAATAATCTCAGGGATTTGGGTTTTTTTCGGGCATGTACAGAAATGTACACCAAAGGATGCCGCGAGCCCGAGGGCCGCATTCAACACACCTTTCACTCCGTCGTCGCGCGTCCACTCGGCGGTCTCAATCTCCTCATGTCCGGCAGCGTTGACTGCATCAAATGTACGTCCTCCCTCTATCCTCCCACCCTGAAACCAATTCTCGCCTCAGTTAAATATAACGGTAACCCCGGCTGCTACATGCAGTTCGTCACTCGCCCCCTGCGGGACGGAAAATACCTGCAAGTCCCTCTCACCGTATCCCCGCGCCTTCCAAACTAACCGTTGTGCAGCATCCGCCCGAGGACGTGGAAGGAGTGGTACATCCGCGCCCACCTCATGGGCATCCGCTCGCTGTATCTCGGCCTTGTCGACGAGGGCGGCATGCTGCGGAACACGCGCCGCCTCGCGACGGGCTCGCTGCCCCGGGCGGCGTCGGCAACGGGCGACGCGGAGTGGGATCCCGAGGAGAACATGCGCTGGGCCGCGCGCGTGCTCGGTGCGCTGCGGGACTACTTCCAAGAGGCGGCGGATCTGGCGGCGGTGGTGAGCAAGCACCAATACACACCGGACGCCGTTTGGCGCGTGGAGATCAGCCCGGTGGGCGGGGAGGTGCGCCTTCTGGTGCGCGCGCTAGGTTCGGACGAGCGTCGCCGGATTGTTCCCAAGGCGGTGCTTAAAGCGCTAGAAAAAGGATATTCGTGAGATAGTAGGTTTCTTTTTTGATGACCTGCAAGAAACTCACCTCCGTCTGGCAAGATGAAATCGAGTGGGATCGGACCCCCGGCTCGCACCCGCTGTGTCGAGCTCCGGCCATCGACGGGCAGGCCCGCCTTTGAATGGCTGCAATTCCGACTTTGGTGATCTACACCGCCCCGAGCCAGCCTATCCATAGACGCTTTTGAAAGATCAGCATCACGCTTGTGTATTTGTCGCCATCGCGCACTGCCTGTCTGTTCCAGGGGGTGGCTTAAGAGTATGGGGTCTTTGCATCTGCGTTCCATCCCTCATCTTGCAATCGCCCGCCATGGCCCGAATTTGCAGTACTACGACGGGGATTTCGGGGACGAGGACGAGGAGGTGTGCCCAGATTACGCCGTCGCTATCAGCCGGAGGTGCATCTTTTCGTCTTTTCCATTTCGCATGCCCGTGGCATTCGGGTCAGCTGACGCTCTGCGGCGGGATGCAGTAATACGGCAACGACGACGAGCAGCGGCACGACGTCCAGCAGCGGGGGCAGCCGCAGCGCAGGGAGCAGCAACGTACACTGGACCGCGCCGCCGGCTACGCCCCGATCACCTCCGCCCTTACGTTCCTACTCCTCGCATGCGCAGCTACGGCGCGCAGCAACGTCTCCGCCCCCCACGCCCACGCCCGCGCTCCGCCTACAACCGCAACGATATCTCTACACCTACACCATGCTTGCGGACCGCGCGCCGCTGACTTTCCTCATCTCGTGAGCAGGACTTGCGTTTTTATTGGCTTGCCAAGTCGGCTGACAGGACGTATGCTCTAGTGTCGAGCCGTCTAACGGCAAACCCACACCGGGGAAGTACACCCTGCGCCTTTCGCTCAAGGTGAACGACATCGAGCGGCCGATTGGCGAGCCCGTCTCCCTGCGATTATCGATCGACCCGCGGACGCTCGACTTTGTTGTCTTGTGAGCAATCTGCGGCCCGTTCCCTTCGCACGCTCATGATTCGATGGAAATGTTAGCCTCTTCCCGGGCAAAAAGAGCGTCCTCCCCGCGGGGTGCCTGTACTCGCTCCGTGTGTGGTTACGCGCGAACGGGGTGGACCACCGTATCTTCGGCGAGGACGAGCTGTGGGTCGGGGCGGACCCGGACTTTGGCGCCGTCGAGAACGCGTCGTTCGCGTGCCTGCGGCCTGGGACCGGCAACGGCGTGGCCACCCTCCCGGACGCGCAGGTGTACGACGCCATCGTCGGGCGCGCGCGCGTCCAGTTCGTTATTCGGTGCGTCCGTCTTTTCACTATGCGTGTAAATGAGAGCCGCGCCCTGACGTCCTTTTGCAGGTGGCAGCCCCTTGGTGCGCGGCATTACAAGTACACCATGGAGTACGCGGCGGGCGGCGTCGGCAACGTCCTGATGGACGACCTGCGGCTGCGCGTCGAAGGCGACCCGCGGCGCGTCGCGTTCCTCGTATACACCGTGCCCGTGCGCTCCGTCCCCACGGGCGCATCGCACCGCGTGCGCGTGTGGCTCAAGACGCCTGCCGTTGCGCGCGACGCGCCGCGCCCGTTGGTCGACTCGTACGTGTACCAGCGTGTGTGGAAGTCGGATGCGTTTAAGATTGGCTCGCGGCTTGATTTCGAGGCGCTTGGCCCGCGGCTGTTTATGGGGACGCCGGCGGGCCCGCCGCAGACGGTTTTGATCGACACACCAATCTCGCCGAGCTCGCCGGTCGGGTACCAGCGGGATGTGAAGGCGATTGTGTGATTCCTCTTTAAATTTACCTTTGAATTTACCTCTTCCCCCCTTTTTTTCGTAGCTTTAAGCTACTGTAACGGTCCCCCGTGGTGGGCTGTGACCATTATGCCTTTTTTTACGAGTAAAGCCCAAAATCAATAATGATGTACATATGTAAACCTGATTTAACTCGGATTTAACTGTGGAATACTTTCTCGTGCCTGGACATTCGGACCAATCATGTATTAAAAGATGGAAGAAGAGCTGCCAAAAAATGTCTAAAACAATCGCCCACACCGAGTCGAGTCGACGGCATGGGGACCAAAGCGTGTAAAAAGGTGCATAACCACTGAGTGGCCTTAGCCATGACGCAGTGAAATCGATTCCTACATCTTTTTCTCTTCTTTTTTGTTCAAGTTTCAGAGCTGCCAAAGTCGTTACTTGAACGTGTTTTGTTACAAATTCTCGTGGATTGACGTCTGAGCACTAAATTGCCGTATAATCGTGCTTGAGGATGGGCAGAGACGCGTCCGACGCGACTTGATGGCGGCAAGAAACCAAGTCACACCACCGTGACACCAAATGTGAAATTCGGACGAAATCCATCTTGATTCCATCCCTGTAACAGACGCATGCCGCCTAGCAAGCCCTCCACCGCGGACGAAATCGCCCGTCTCGCAGCACAGATGCGCCGGCGTCGCCGACCCCAACGTCGACAACGGCACTTTCTCCTCGCTCACGACGAACGACGCCATGAACTGGATCATGGGGATCGGCCATATAAACGAGATCGATCCGCGAATGAAGCCTGGGGGAAATCCGGAGGAGCAGCGCGAGATTGCCACGGAGAATTTACGGCTGTTGCTCTGGGACGTCCAGAGGTCTGCATTTGCTCTACCTCGAGCGAGCAGAAATAAACTCAAATGGATTAATCATACAGATTCGAGTACCTATTCCCCAAAAATCCCTACTCCAAAGCCCCGAATTTCAAGCTATCCCGTCTCGCGTCTTGGCCGAACTGGAAAAAACCACACCTAGAAGTGCGTGCGGGCGGGATGGGGAAGCAGAAATTGGACGGCTACAAGGACGCCAAGCGACTGGAGTCGTAACTATCCCCGCTACCATTTCTCAGCGCCCGCTGAGGAAAATTTCTTTCAATCAGATACGTTATGACCCAGTTCAACCTCCTGGCCTTCACCCAGCCCGAAATGATGCAAAATGTGCCTGCGAATCCGCCGAAGGGACCCCTCGGAAACTGGATTGGTGTCAAAAAGATTATGGGACACGCCAGTCTCGATCTGACCGCAGAAGGTCCAACGCCCCTATTTTTGGGGATCCATCTGCATACCTAACTCATTTTGCAGGAGGGGACGACACACCGTTCCTCGTCTATTACCACAAAGACATCATCCTTGTCATGGAAGTCCTTGACGTCAAACGCGTGTCCTGGCCGGAACCTGGAGCCAAAGTTAGTTCCTCAATATCATATCCGAAAAATCCATATTCATATTTTACAAGTTCCTTGAACAACTCAAAGAGACCCAGGAAGTCAAGTTTGGCGCGGCTCCGGGTGGTACGCCGCGCACCGTCGCTTTACCAATAAACCACTGATTTATGATTTGGTCCTGCGACAGCTCCGCTAGTCCCCATGATGCAGACGCCTAAAATTCCGCTCGTTGCAGTGAGGTACTCGTATATGGAGGGCAGACCCGAGGTAGGCATACTCACACTTGAAACCACAACCCACCCTTTTTTATTTTCGGCGCTTTTCTAATCCTCATTCACGCAGGGCGGCTCCCAATTCATGACCCACCTCGAATCCCGCCTGCGCGAGATTCTCCCTCCCAAGATGTCCGACGACGACGTCCGGGTCGAATTCGAGAAGCACCTCAGGGCGGGCGAAGAGATGCCCGCAGAGCACGTCAAAATGTTCGCCCGCCTGCTCTCCTATAACGCGGACCTCGTGGATAAAGAGTGGGCGGACGACCAGCAGTCGCATTGGAATATATCCACCGAGGCGAAGAAAGAGACGCGTGTGAGCTTTTTTGTGCCGTGTTTGCGGCCCCGGTTCGAGTACGTGTTCGATTTTCTTTTACTTCCTCTTTTTTTCTTTGCGAGGACGGGAGGAAGTCTGACGTACGAGAACAGTGTTGTGGAAGAGATTGAAACAGGAAAAGAGGTAATTCCACATGGACAATGCGGAAATTGCAACAAGGACGCAAAGACCATGTGTGGCTCGTACGTGTTGAACCTCGGCAATGTCTCCTAATTCTCACTGCTTTTTTTTTTGGTCGCCAGATGCCGGGCAGTTGTGCGTAACTTTGCTGAAAACGTTTCGAACCTTGATCTTATTTAATCATTTCAACAGTCTTATTGCAGCACAGACTGCGCCAAAGCGCAATGGCCGGCCCACAAACTCTCCTGCAAAATCTCCAAGAAAATAACCTCCGACCCGTCCTCCCTCCCAAAGGATACCCTCTACATCCCCGCACGCGCGTACATCCACTGGGTCGCGGACTTCGGCTTCGCCTCTGAGCAAGAATCCGTGAAAATGGGCGGCCCCTCCGTCGATGAGCCCCCGCGAAACCAATACGGCCCCGAGCGCTTCGTGTGCCGCGCGATCTTGGCGAATGCCGGCAAGGGGCAGTGGGACCCGCATCAGGGGAAGGTGGTGTACTACGACCAGGGCAGCGGGACGGCGGTTCTGTATGATCGGCGCCGGAGTGTGATTGTGAGGCTTGGGCCACAAGAGCCGGTGAAGGCGATGGTGCATGGGGTGGTCATTCCGTTCCATGCGGCGGGGTACAGGCAGTTCGCCGAATTTGTCCGGGAGAAGGGAGTGCAGGGGCAATTGTTGTATGTCTGGGTACGGAGGGTGGGGGATTGCCTTGAGGTTGAGTGAGTGTTGGTTGATCTTGAGCGGTGAGGGAGTGCTGACTGTTTTTGTAGCTTGAAGGATATTCCGGACCAGCGAGGAATTCGGTGGGACTAAATGTCTCGCTCATCTATCCCTTCTAGAACATCTCGCAATTTTTGCGCTATCTATCGTGTAGATTTAAAACTCGCCAATAGCGTTAAATGACCCAAAAAAAGCGCCAGTCAACTAAACAGCCCACAACCCGGCTCCGAGGTCGTAAGATTTTATTTGGCTTCAAATGTTATTTTTTTACCCTCGGTTTACAATATCAACCCCTACAGGTATCTGGCCGCGGCATTAGTCTTTAGAGAGTCCGTGAAAAAATCCTGCAACGATTCACAAACACGTCACGATTCTTGAGACTTGTTGTACGAAGCGGCTCTTCAAGCTCTGCATCAACTCGACTTTAGGTCTTGTCGCGGGTATTGTACCAAGGTTAATATTATACAGGAAATACATCCGAATCTCGTGAAAATAGCGCATCTATCCATCATGCTATCGCGTTCCCTCCGTTCTGTCCGAATGCTGCACTTGGACTAGATATGGACACTGCCGCGTTGATTGCTTTCAAACTCCGAATCTTCGCGCTGGCCACAACTCCTTGCATCTTCGGCTTATGTTAAGCTCTTATGAACAGACACTAGTACAACAATATCTGTGCTCATACCTCGCACGACCCCGACTGTTTTAAAACCTTCCGTGTCACATCGTTCATCTTTTTTTTTTTTGGAGCGTCCATCTTGATTCTCAAATGCTTATCATCTCACAGGAAGATGTAACACGACACCAAAACATCTCACGGCGCAACCTGAAAGTTGGTGAGAATTTCTTTACTTCTTGGATCGCTGTCAAAGCCGTTTGTCTCCCTTGCATCACGGCTTAGTACAGCTTTGTGAGAGAGTTCACACCGTGCACTGTTTCTCGGATTGCTTCTGGTGCATCTCGCTTCCCACCTTGACTTGCTTGAGCCAAGTCATTTCCGGTCGTCGATGTTTAGTGGAACTGGTCATCACATTCACGGCGGCAACTTCTACAATGTCGCGGGCGATATCAGCCTCCAGACCCACCACCACCTAACGGTTCAGAATCATGAGTCGCACACAGTGGCTTTTGGTTTGACTTCGGGACGTGAGGACGATCGTGTAGGAGGATCACATCAACAAGTTATGATTCAAGAGGATGATCAGCCCCCAGCCGGTTCAACCTTGGGACTCGACACTCCAGCTGCAGGATCCGACTCTCATGGGTGGGCGGGAGTTGCCAGCAACCCGGCCCGTAGCATGGCTGTGAGACCAGCGCCGTATGGTACGCAGGAAATTTTCGTTGATACACTTATGTTCTAACACGATTTAGGCATGCCTTTTCGTCCTCGTGGTCCAAAAGCTTACCGAAGAGGCGTATCAAGGTTCATCGTCATTAAAATCGAGTGCTTTGATATCGTCGTCTGGCGGTCTGCCAAGATCTGTCTCCATACCTCGGCTCAATTACCCCGCGCCCGGGGCATCGACATCTCTTCCTTACTTAAACCCTCGGCACCCGATGACCAACTCACAGAAACAATATCCTGCCCGATATTCCCACTCCGATGGCCCAATAGCCTCTAGTGATTTTTCAACGGGGCCACACAAGGACCAACAGGCCATTCACGATTCCTCCCCTCCTTCTTTTAACCCTGCTTATACTCCTGATTCTACCGATGAGAATCAGCCGTCTATCCACGGGGAACATTTATTATTGCGAATAATGTTCATGGCAGCCACGGAGAAGCGGGAATAAATATTCTGCACCGCGCCGTCGCGCTCGACGCACTTTACGACTCTGCCGATAGCTTCCCGCAGCCCAGATGTCATCCTGAAACACGCACGCAAATGCTGGATGACCTATTAGAATGGGCGGTTCAAGACAAATTGTCCCAGCCCATCCGTTGGCTGCACGGGCCTGCTGGGGCAGGAAAGTCCGCTATCATGCAGACTCTATGCCAGAAATTGCAGGACGTGAATCGCATTGGTGGGGCCTTCTTTTTTAAACGGGCCCAACCGCTCGAGGGAACGCCAAAGTATTATTTGCGACGCTTGCTTATCAGCTTGCACTCAATACTCGCGACCTGAAGCATTTGATTTCACACAGCGTGGAGGATGATCCATCTGTCGTGGGGAGACACATGGAGGTTCAGCTACGCAAACTGATTGTTCAGCCTTGCATATATCAATCTCTCCGAGATTCTGTGCCTCTGAATCTAATACTACTTATCGACGGCTTGGACGAATGCGACACTCATGGTGCACAAGCGGAAATATTACGCTTAGTAGCAAGCGCTGTCCGCCAGCTTCCAAACACATTTCGAGTTCTCATCGCCAGCAGACCGGAGGTCCATATTCGCGAAATTTTCGATCAGTCTTCCTTCCACGGGATCCTCAAATCTGTGAATGTCGACCAGTCATTCGCCGACGTTCGAAAATACCTCTGCGATGAATTTGCCCGCATCCATCGCGAACACCGGGATACAATGGGGAATGTCCGACTCCTTGGCCACCGCCAGATGTTCTGAATAGCCTGATCTCGAAATCCTCCGGGTACTTTGTCTACGCATCCACGATCATCAAGTTCGTCGACGACAAATATTTCCGTCCAACAGAGCAGTTGGCGGTTATTCAAAACCTAATTCCAAGCGATTCTGATCCACCATTCGAGTTTCTTGACAAACTGTACATCCAGATTCTATCTGGAGTTCCGGCTCGATTTCGCTCCAGACTTTGCGATATCTTGTATTGTGTCATTTCGGAGTGGGATCTCGACCTAACACCTCTACAAATCGACTGGCTTCTTGAGCTGAAGCCCGGAGATACTCAGTTGATTTTCCGTGGCCTGCATTCTGTTCTCGAGATAGGCTCCAATGGTCACATTTCGGTGTATCACGCGTCATTTTTGGATTTCGTTCGAGATCCACGACGGTCATCGAATTTTAATATCGGTTCGGAGAACCGTATGAACGTGGCTCGCGCAGTCCTCAAGGCTCTTTCGAGTGATAGCCACTGGCTTGATGTCGACGACTCTTGGTTAGTATGCTTTACTTTACACTTGAATGTCAATTCTCTGATCAATTGTTTTGTAGGCGCCTCGCAATAATATGTTTTGTTAGATGTATTCCCTCTTTCCCTCCCTCGGCAACGCTTATACCCTACATTCACCGCGTCGATCTAGATTATTTCTTTTGGAACTCTGTTCACCCCTCGACAGATGGCATAGTACTAGGGGTCTTGACTTGGTTGAAAGTGAGTTTCCAGGTGACATGACTTATTACAATTACGAAGATCTTTCATAACTTAGACAATTCGAACCATCCCCGAAGATTTAATTCAACGCTGGGAAGACTATCATTTCATGTTTTTGTCGGAGGAGTCGCTTCAGCGGCTCATACACCTCAACAAGCCGAAGTATGACGTTACTCTTGTTGAAGCGTCTGTCGACGAGAACCAGCAATATACGCCCAACGGCGCAAAGAACGGCATCTCTGAATAGAATCATCTGGCTCTTCCCTCAAATGCTTCATTTGCTCCCGACCGAGACAATGCCGGTGTCACTAGCAGACTGTGGTCGGTTTGCGGCCCAGGCTCCACAATTGGTTTGGATTCTCCAAAGCAGGTGGATGCTTGACAGCATTCATTTATACCATCCTTACCGTCGAACGAGTCTATATCAGATACGACTTCTATTGGATCTATCATGGCATGATATCGCGACTGCTTTTTCCGCTCTGCGTTCATTCGTCGGAGGAGAAACTGAAAAACAAGTTGTTGCCTACACAGTCACTATCCTTGCTCTTTCTTTGGAACTCTATCCTCCCGGCTGCTCATTGACCACCACTTAGCTTGTGATTCCTTCGTCTCATTAAACGAATCGGTGCTGGTGGATTGCCCCGATTTACGTGGTAAGTTTATTGTCTCAACTTAGGCTTTCAGCCGAATAAATCACCTATAACTATATTTCAGGGCGCTTTTCTCACCCTACGGTGCTCATACGAGATGGGGTGGACTCATTAGAAGTTCTCCACACTCAAGTCCCGACCTTCTGCATGAACTCCATGAATTTGTTCCACCTTGGAATCTGTTCCCTCATCTGATTGTCCGAGGGATTGTCTATGTCCGATGGAGTTCCACCATGTCATACAATGGCTGAAGGTAAAATCTGATAAATTAGATCAAGCATTTACTCACAACTTTAAATTTCAGGCTCTGCCAGAGTCGCCACTGGAACTCATTGAACGTTGGAAAAAATATTTGACCCAGTCTCGATCTATTTGCAAGAACCACAGTCACACGGAGGACGAACTCGAACAGTGGTGGCAGGACTACTTGTCAAACGGGCGGCTCTGGTGCGATATTGAAGAGGAAGTGATTAGACGCTGGAAGCGTGCTGTAGAGGAGATGGAGGAGATTGTGAGCATGTAGCCTGAGGGTAAATCATTGTCAAGAAATCGAACAGTAACTCACATATAATTCCGTTCCCGTTAGCATTGATCAGCAGGGCCATGGTCTCAGGCTTTTGGTCTCTTAGCGCGAGTTAGTCATTTCTAATCATCAATGACATACCGGACTCGTTTTAACAAAAAAAACACAATGATGCACTAAAAAAAACATGCTTGCCCTCCAGTAATTCAGCTCCGTTTTGAGTACATTAGAGAAGTCTCAAATATCACAATGACTATTCAAAAAGAAACCTTTCCCCAAACATGATACAGGAATCTTCCCCCTCGCAAAAATCTACTGTGATCAAAGTCGAACCTAAATGATGTACTGTGTGATCGTATCATCATTTTCACACGCGGCTACTCGGCCATGCTGGATCCTCTTCTTCCGTTTGGGCGCAAATAATTTAAAAGGTTCAATTTTGAGAGTTAACTCATCTAAGCCTGCTGAGTGAGAAGTGATGGGGTTGGCAAATTGCGGCATGCCTTTCCAATCAGATCGTGTACAGAGAGGCTGACAGAGCCGGCCCGGCATCGAGAATGATGGTAGCGGAGATGGCGGAGTTTGAAAAGTCTTCAGATCGTAAGCACTGCAGTCCCAGTCGTCTGTTCACGTATATTCTCGCACTAGTATGGCACAAAATGTGACCAGGTTGATCGGAGTTAGCCGTTGTGTTGCTGTGCCTTTTTTTTTTCGGAGCTTGGAATTGTGCCAATCATATTCTCAGTATCAGATTATGATTCCGAAGGGCAGTATAAGATCGGGAGAAGAAGATGTTGATGGGACGATGGACTCTCCCACTTCCTCTTCTTTGAATGTACCCCCACCCGCCGGGCCTCTGGTAGAACTCACTCGCACTCAGGCTACCATTGTGGAAGTCCGGACGTTCACAGGACCCGGGAAGACTCTCGGCGAAATATACACCAGACTTGCACTCTCGGCAGAAAAACATGCAAATCGTGCAGCTCATACCTTCGGTTTAGGGCCACAGGCAGTCTTGGATCGCATTCAAGCGTTTTTCGGCGACGCATTCGAGCGAGAAGAGAAACTTGGTTCATTGGGGAATGGTCGTTCTCCTTCTCCGAGGCTTGAAAAGGATTGTGCAAAATTCTTGGAATATGCTCTTCCGTAAGTCCCAGCATCCCCTTTCCTGTTTAAAGATATTGAATGAGCAAAGATCGGAATCCACACGCACGCAACTTCAAGCATTCACGAACATCGTGACGCTGATAACCCGATATCCAGGACTCCGCCGAATAATTTTGAACTCTAAAGCCATTCGCCATGTGGTAGAGTCAGGCGTCGCGATATCACGCCTCTGGAATCCATCCGGTGATTACCGAGATTCGCAGTGGAAATTTTACTGCGAATTTGCCTCGGCCTGCATCACAGACAAGGATATTTCCACCTTCGTCGAGGGATTCTCGACATCAGATCTGAGTGGAAGCGTTGATCTGCAAGGCTTGACAGTGATAGAAACATTGCTAGTCGCCGTAGATTCACAGTGAGCAACCAGAAATTCAACCAACCCGAGTTAGCTCATCTTGGAAGCAGAGGACTGTCCAAATTTATTGCGATTAGATATTTGGGTGGCATACTTGAACTGCCCTCATTCTGGCTACAAACCGGCCCCATCTTCCGCGGAGTCTTCAAGAAGATTTTGTCAAAGCTTGCGCTCCTTCTGAAAGATCTCGGTGTTGACTCTTTGGATCCCACCTTCGACCACACACAAGGGCCGGGAGCAGGCGATTCTGAAGGCATTGAAATCCTATCCGAAGCCGTTTTGGCAGGGTTGTTCAGTTGGACTACTGCTTCTGAGAACCGTTCCTCTGATTTCTCGTCTGAGTACTGGTATTCAGATGCTTGGACGATACTCCAATTACTGCGGCAGTAAGTTGACCACAGACATTTTAACCTTTTTTATTGATAAATCTCTTGTTAGCCCAAGAACAGAACACATTCTTCCGAGATCATGGGAGGAAGCAACAAGCAGAAGGTTTTACCACATTGTTCCAGCAGAGTGCAGACCTCGGGACCTTGTCGGCTTTTTATCTACGTGCGTCCCATTGTTAGCCAGCACCCAGAAGCTTTAAATGAATGATGTATTACAGCGAATTGACACCTGGTATTGGCTGCTCTCGGGACGGATTATCACAATCGGAGGATGAACAAATACAATCGCCCGCGAACATCAATCTTGTCCTTCGTCCTCTAGTTCCCTCGGACCTTCCCCGTACCACAATTTATGTTGACAGTGTTCGCGTGAAATCCAAAGGCCCTGGAAAGAGGGGTATCTGCGTAGAATTGCGGGTTGATCCTGGGAATAACCAGCAACCATGGCAGCTCGAGAAAACTTATTATCAAATGTCTACGTTGGATCGAAGGATTCGACGATGTGTGGGAAGGGAACACAAGATGATCAGTCTGCCACAGAAGCACCTGCCGAACAGTTGTGCGCCAATTCACCAAGAGGAGAGAAAGGTATGTCTCCTCTTGACCTAGATTCACGACATTTCATACTCACCGACCTGATCTCCGTCAAGGCCATCCTCCAATCCTATTTTCAAGCATTACTAGTCCTTCCCGTCGACACGCACAAGGAAATGATTGCATTTTTTACATCGGATGTTATACGGGCAGCGCCGCCTCCTGAAAACGGACAGAAAAGGGGGTATGTTGTGAAAGGTTACTACAGGTGGAAGATGAAATATGTTGTGCTGGACGGGCCTATCCTCAAATACTACACATCCGTGCGCATTCGTTCACATGCCAGGAATTTGCTCCATTAATATAAAACATTTATCGTAGCCTGGCGGTAAATTCGAACGCTCAATTAATTTGGTTGGTGCACAAATCGGAAAGCAGCCACCAGAAGAGACCAGTCCCCACGGGTATCGGCATGCCGTTCTGGTGACATGTCCGGAAAGTGGGGCCCACATATTTTGCGCAGAGAGTGGAGATGAGGCAGAAGAATGGGTCCAAAATTTGGCTTGCTATGTTTCTGGATCGTACAGAAACTCCCGGCTGGGCAAACATTGGCATCGGATATATTGGAACATGAGCGGTGCCACGGGGAGAGGGAATTACTGGCACTAGTGATGATCATCCCCGCGATGATAATGGGTATGAAGAAAGACGAGGGCAGGGCTATCATACTAAACTTGTAACCATCCGGTCTAGCAACAGTTCTCTCTCTTTTTCTTTTGGAGCATTTGGTGTAATTAATCTCAGTCTGCAGATGCATTCCAGGTTCCACTTGTGTGCTGGTTATTAGCCAGTCGTTGCCAGTTGAAATTTGCTCAAGAGGAAATGCCGTTACACATATTTAAATTCAAACCAGTGCCTTACTGTTGCATTTCGTTCAATTAGTATGGTCACCTGTCACACGCCCAAAAATCTACGAATTTTCTCGTAAGTCACTGCGTCACAGAGGCATTTTTGGCTTAGCCGAGCTTAGCCGAGCGTAGCCGAGGGATGCCGACGGATCGAATTGCCAAATGGGACCGCATACGAAAGGTCCAGGTCAATTGCGATGTCACACCCCAAACCGCCTTACGAATTGAACGAAATGCAACAGTATTCCAGCAGAAACAATTATCCTATCGCATCTCTATCAATCACAGCTGCATACCCTAAGCAACAGTTCTCGACAGTTCCATAGACAGATAATCACCAGTCAATGTGAAGGTAGGTAGGTAGGTATATTCCGGTCCCGTTAAGAAACAGCCGGGGCCCGTACTACATACATCGCGTCAAATGTATGCTACAGATACTATGTTATCCTGTACTATTAAAATCAATTCCGAGCTGCTCGGGGCCCCAGTATGCCCTGGACCAACATCATATTCAACTGCTCGGACGCCTTCAAGGCGGCAGTTCTTGAACGCGGAGTCTTCCACGCCACCCACAACGAAGTCCCCATTTCTTTTTACTGCCTCGAAGTGCGTCTTCCACCCCCGCGTATTTACCTAACCTATACTGGACTTGTCGACTTTGCCACACTCGTCGAGATCCTCGATGCCCTGTACCCCGCGCTCTTGGCCGACGCCGACCTAGTCGAGATGGTAATGGCGAAACATGAAAACATTCCGGGGAACCACACTCCCGCCTTCATCCTCGCTGTCGCACTCCACTTCGCGCACATCACCACATGCACCGTTCGCAAACGGGTCGGGAGATACAACTACAGCCATCCCATCACTGCGCACCGCATCTCCATCCCTCCCATCTCGAACGACGAAGACGTTAACGCCCGTATCCAGTCCCATCTCATGTCGCCGGCCTTCTCTTTTATCGTTCCGCTGCGCGGCGTCACAATCCCTTGGCTGGGTCCGGATGCCAATTTCCCACAGCTCATGTCGTGTTCGGAGTGCCACGGCGTTGATCACTACAACGAGGAATGCCCCATCTTCCACTCGCCGGCTTACCGTCGCGCTCACGGCATCCCCGAGCCCAACGCTAACTCCTCGCACGTACCAAACTCGTTGACGCTCGACATCGCCACCTCCAACGTGCCTTCCTCTGGCGGCTGGAAGACTGTTCGTGGTACTGGCCGGGGCCGTGGCTTTCGTGGAGGCCGTGTCGGGGGTGGAGGTCGCCCCTTCCGTGGTGCTGGTCGTGGCTATGGAGGCGGGTATAAGCCTTATGGTTATTAAATCCGGTATCGTCTCAAACACGACTTGATCTTCTGTACATTACTCATACTTACGACTGTTGGCCTCTTTGTACTACTATCCCATGCTCTCCGCCCTCTATCCTGTACCACCACCCAACGTGCTCCCTACTCCATTGTACAAATATCTCGTACTTATTCGATACTTGAGTAACCTTTGTTTGTATGTAACAATTCGAACTTTTGATACACGGTTTCGTCGACGCGTGTGACAAAAAACACTTGGTAGCTTGTTCATATCCACTAATGTGAGCTACGAATAATCATGATTGTACTCTTCTCAGCCAGTATATTCTGATTTGGCGGCCTGATTAACCGCAAATAAAGTTATCCGTGACGGCGGTCCTTAAACGCACCCAAATATATGCCTACACAACACAACGAAACCGATATTAGTTTACATGTTTACATTTGTGAATCACGCCTCCGTCTAAATACAAGACTGAGGTAGGCCGAGACCTACCACGGCGGACCGTAAGTAACTATGTAGGTTTTTCCGCCAATTTTCAATAAGTTAAAGGAGGGAACCTCGTCTCGTCGTCGTCTCGTGACTGGGTAGTACCATGTGACCGTGTTATGTAATCATCCACCGAAAAAGTCCGTCGAGCTCGATGGCGGGTGCGTCGGGATACGGTGAGGTGTCGAACGATGCTGAGGTGGACTCAAAATGGGAGGTATGTATGGTGGAATGCTGCAGGAGGGTGCTGAGGATGGTGGAGTACAGCAGGAGCTGGATGCGCGGTCGGGAATGTGGATGACGCTGGCGAGGGACGGCGGCAGGGCGACGACGGTCTCGAGTAGGGTGTCAAGGAGTAGGTTTAGCCGAATGTGGAGATGTTCTTCTGCAGAAATGTCGTGTCTCGGGGATAGTGGTGCGACTGTCAATTTTCTGCCGAGTCGGTAACGAGCGCAAGCGGCGCGCGAAGTGAGCGGGGGCAGCCGCAAGCGTCTGGCATGGAATTTAACGGTGCGGGGGTTAAACCGGGGTGTACTGGGGTCGGAAACGCGTTGTCTCGGTCTGAATGGTGGGATACGGAGAAGGGGTGATGTCGAATCTGTCATCGTGGGTGTTGGTACGGTGCCGAAACCTCGTCCAGGGCTATGGACGGTACTGGGCTGATGAACTATCGACAGCAGTCGAGGGCCCGATGCTCGACGCGGCCAGAACACGCACAGCGCACCGGGGATGGTGGTGGTTGTGGTTGTTGTTGTTGTTGTTGTTACCTTGGGCCCTTCTGGATCACGGGAGGGTTTCGGGGCCGTGGTACCGCCCTCTCGCATGTGCCTGCAGGCTGCGAGTTCAGAACACGAAATCAGCAGGAGTCAGGGTACCCAGGGGCCTATCCCTGGCTACCAACCTCTAGGCCCCTCCTGTAACGGTTCTGTTGCTCGGGCTGTTACGGAGTTTCACGAGGAGCAACGGGTGGGTATCTCCCCCAATGTTGCTGTCTCAACTCTACATTTATCTGGCGACGCTAGGATCCATGTTGAAATTGATACAGCCCCACGAAACATTGTTGAAGGTACCGACCACCAGGTAGACGTGTGTATGGAAAGTATGAAGGTGTCCGATGAACCGATCTCGAATCAAAACCTTACTTCAGCGAATATAGACGAATGCACGGAAACGGGGGATCACAACTCCCGCAATTTAGCACAACAAAGTCAAGAGTTTTCGCAACATGATATTAGCAGTCAAGCCACAGATGCTGACGCAAATGGAACTAGCTGGGCGTCGAAAAATCGCGCCATTCGAAAGAGACATAAACCGCCAAAAGTGTTAAAGTCTGGCAAGTTCACTCGTTCTAGCTTAACGATTGGATCGCTCAACATTGCAGGGCGCGAAAGTAACTTATCCATGAATCACAAACACCATAAATTCAAGTTTTTAAAACAGACTATTGATGCAAATAACCTGGGAGTGCTCGGTATACAGGAAACTCACTTTGACGCTGAATCTGCTACGCAATTCAATAAGGTCTTCAACCGTTGGTTTAAGGTTTACTACTCCGCCCACCCCGATAAACCATCATCGACTGCCGGGGTAGCCTTTGTCCTCAACAAAAAGTTCTTAGACACTGAAAACATCTGTGAATACGAATTAATCCCAGGTCGGGCCTTCATGGTGGTGATACCGTGGCACCGAGGGGAATCATTGAATATTCTCAACATTTATGCCCCAAACCACGCGGATGAACGCGACAAAATGTGGAAAGACCTTTGGAAAATGTGGGCCAATGACTCGCACCTGCCATTCCCAAACGTGGCCCTAGGGGACTGGAATTTTGTTGAAGATCCATTGGACAGAAGCTCGGGTTGTGCAGACTTGGTCCCTGAAAGCTTTAAGATACTCAAAGACCTATTTAATCTACAAGATGGATGGCGCGCTACCTTTCCTGACTCACGAGATTATACCTGTTACCAGAAACGTACCAACAGACACACAAATGAAACACATGATTCTCACTCCCGTCTGGATCGAATCTGCGTGGTCAACCGTGATTTTAATCTGTATAGAGGCTGGGACATCAAACACTGTGCTGTCAAAAGCGACCATCACCTAGTTGTGACTCAATTAACCTGCAGACCAGACGAGAAACCAGGCCACGGACGATGGAGCCTTCCACTTTACCTACTGAAGTCAAAAAAATTTATGAATCGAGTCCAGGCTTTAGCTGCACAACTACTGAAGGATGTTGAGCGCTTACAACTCTCTGATCGCGACGATCATGAAAACATTCAAACACTATGGGCAAAATTTAAATCTGATGTGACGGTGTGGGGAAAATATTACTCTCGATTCATAACAGATGAAATTACCCGCCAAGTACGGCTCTGGAAAACACAACTCACTATCGTGTTGCATGATGAGGAATTATCACAGGAGGACCGAGCACTGGCAGCATATTTACTAGAGAAGAAAATTACCGACTCCCTGCGACAACAGTCGGAAAGAAAAGCAGCATTATCAGAAGCTCGATACGAGTTGAAGGCGAAACACTTCGCACCAAATCTTGGACAACGTCCGCAAAGGGATATCACCAAAAGATTCTATCCACGAATTCAAATTGAGGAGAATACTTCGCGTTTGCCCCGGTATGAATCGCGTCCAAAAAATATGGCCAAGATGGCCAGAGACTATCAGACTCCATCCAACACAAGGACCTTCCAGACGAATATGGAAGAATAATGGCGACTGAGATTACACTGGAACAATGTAATGTTCGTTTGACCGAATCTAATTTCAAAGAGATGGAAAAGATTTGGAGACTGAAGATATTGATGAAGCACTTAGACTATCAAATAATGCAAGGCCCCAGGCTTCGACGGCTTGCCATATGAATTTTACAAAATACTCGATATCGTATTTCAGGAGAACAAAGACTCTGATCACGTAACTTTCGATGTGTTGGGTTTCCTAACCAAACTGTATAGGGATATCGAAACATACGGTATTGCAGTGTGTTCCAAATTTCATGCAGGATGGTTATGCCCGGTCTTCAAGAAGGGTGATAAATCTCTGATCAGTAACTATAGACCGATCACCCTTTGAACTGCGACTACAAATTAATGACGAAGTCTTACTCCTTGCGCCTAATGAATGTAGCACCTTCTCTTGTGCATCCAAACCAAGCAGGTTTCATGAGAGGAAGGAGAATTGAGGACCAAGTAAAATTAGCGAAGTTCCTGCTTAACTATGCCGAACCTGCTGAGGAAGATGGAATAATTGTTGCACTTGACCAAGAGAAGGCCTACGACCGAATCAACCATTCATATATGTTACGAGTGCTCGAACATATGGGTTTCCCACCAAAATTCCGAAAAACAATCGAAAATTTCTACACAACGCAGAGACAGTAGTAATGATCAACGGCGAAATGAGTGTCCCTTTCATTGTGACACGAGGAGTCCGACAAGGTGATCCTCTTTCGTGTTTATTATTTAACCTAGCCATCGAACCTCTCGCTTGCTTGATACGTAATTCAGGTCTCAAAGGCGTCACAATACCCGGAAAGATGAAAATCTGGTTGCCTCACTTTTTGCCGATGACACAACTGTTTACTTGTCCTCCAAGGACTCACTTGATTTCTTTGGCAAATTCTACGCCTATGGTGTGCAGCCTCTACGGCAAAGTTCAACCAGCACAAAACCATTTTACTGCCTTTTGGCCGAGTTTCCTACCGTGAAAAAGTACTCCGAGAGCGACGCATAAATGACGACTCACAGATTGGTAGCATTGAACCCAACTTAGTAATTATGGGTGATGGACAAACTTGCCGAATACTCGGAGCATGGATTGGAAACGTTGTAGACTATATTACCCGTGGCCGTCAGTTCTCGAAAAAATTACGAGTGACCTTGAACGGTGGAAATTAACAAAACCGAGCCTCGAAGGAAAGCGTCATATCATCAACATGACCATCGGAGGTCGTACACAATACTTGACAAGAGTTCAAGGGATGCCGGAAGACATTGAAGATGATCTGATTAAATTGCACCATGCTTTCTTATGGGATGGCAAAAGAGCCAGAGTGTCCCATGATACGATGATCCTGGACACAGCCGAAGGTGGAAAACAGCTTCTGGACATCCCTGCCCGTAATGAAGCGATTGATCTGTGGAACTTACAGTCTTTTTTGACCCAAGGACCTGAACGTGCATCATGGTGTTATTTTGTTGATTTTATTATCATGAATTTCCTGGAGAAAAGCTACCTTCATATCCAGCCAGGTCAAATCTTGAATGTTTTCTTGCAAGACATACATATCCCAATTTCCTCCAGAACTCCCCTACCGAATGATATAAAGCGTATGATACTCACCGCCCGAAAATACCACCTAAAGTTCATAGGGTTATCATATTCCATGGACATAAAATTACAAATGCCTATCTGGAAACATCCGGGAGTGCAGAAGGATCAATACAGAAGAGCTTGCCAACGAGAGGCAGCTACTTGCCTGAGACTTAACCATCAAGCCCGACTTGTCCAAGACACTCTTAGAATTGCGAATCGAAAAACAACGATCTTCAGGAAACCACATCAGGTTAATCCTTCCGGAATTGGACATAAAAATTGTGGTTGTCATCTCTGCCAACACGACAGGGTGTCTCTCAACTGTAAAAATCCTGGAAAGTGCATTGAAACAGCGAAAATGTTGATAGATAGTATTTTACCAAAATGGAACCCCACAATCAATAACACAGACTTGGAAGATGAGCTGGCTCTTACAGCTGATGAAATAGAGTTAAATTCAAGACTGTTACAACTCGAAACGATCACCACATTTGATCCGAATTTCAGCTTGACCAAAATGAATGATGGCTTCCGCATTTTCGCATTTGAGGAATCAATGAATGAAATCCCGGCAAGGAGAACTAAATTATCTGGCCTCCACCTACTCTTCTTACGGTCTTCTTACATGCTCACATCCTCAAACCAGGCGAGTTCAAACCCCTTATTAAAGTCACAATCACGAGCGTTACTGAAAATTCTGAGAACACGGAAATTCTCTCCATGACTTTTGACCAGGCAGAAATCCCAATGAACTTCTCTTCGGCACTTCTGGGTGGCCTGCTTCATGTCTTGTATAATACGACAAAAAATACACCACTCCTAATCTGCTCCTCCTCTGACTTCCTCGCAAGAGTCTTAGTGAAGGAAAAGAAGAAATTTGAAAACAATTTTTTGGATCCGAATTTCAAGCTTTTAAAGGCGGTCATTGCAAGTTTAAATGAGAGAGTCGCCCGAGTCCAGTTTAAAAGAGTCACAGACAACCGAGCTAGATCACCTACTCAGGCTGAGATTCAGATTGTCACGATCGACACAGAAATTGACCTTATGTTTGAGTGCCCAGGTATCCTTTTGGCAAATGGGTCCCAGAGAATATTCACCAGGATTATACGGAAACTTCACCCAAGACCCCAACGAAAATTTACTTTTGTGAATTTAGATCGTATACGGTGTTCTGTAGAAGAGATTTCTGGATACACACCATCAGACGAAATGATTTGGAAGTCAGTCCGGTCAATAACCTTGCAACGTTTGACCCGGGAATTTTTTTGGAAGTGCATACATAATACCTTCAGAGTTGGAGACTTCTGGTTTCACATTGATGCTTTAAGCATGTGGGGACAATGTCATACTTGTCAGGTTCCGGAAACCCTCGAACACATTGCATTGGACTGCGAGGCACCCGGCCAAAATTTAATTTGGAATCTGACACAGCAGCTATGGTCGAGGAAATATCAACAATGGCCTACATTGAACTGGGGCTTGATATTGGGTTGTAACCTCGTCAGATTCAAATCAGACAAAAGTGTAGTCCTCACAGAAAAAGGACGGCTCTTCGCGATCCTTGTGTCGGTGGCGTGGCATACCATATGGAACCTCCGCCACGCACGGGTGATAGAAAACCCGGGGAGGACACAGACTACAACAGAAATTCACAATAGATGGTTGAAAGCAGTCAATGCAATATTAACCCGTGATTGTCTCCTGACAGATAAGCTTAGATTTGGACCGCTCGCACTTAAAAAACAACTTGTGCTGAACACGTGGAGTGGTATTCTCTTGGATGAAGAGTCTCTGCCAGATGATTGGATCCATGAGGAGGTTTTAGTGGGTATACGACAGATACGGGATAGGATAATTTTTCTGTCATGTCGGAGTCCCACTGGTTTAAAATTCGTGCGTAACGGCATTTCCTCCTGAGCAAAACTCCCTGGCAAGATCTGGCTCACTACCAGCAACAATAGCGGATGACCTTGGAATGCTTCTGCAGACTGAGACTCATTACTTCAAACGCTCCAAAAAAAAAAAAAAAAAAAAGCACTAGTATCTAGCACTATTATCTGTGACTGGGTACCCGGCCACCTTAGCAGTTTGAGGAGTTTTGAACGCGAAAGCATCGAGTTACCAAGGGCTTTAGGACCTCATAACGAAGGCTAGGATCTTAGGAATGAGATGTATCAACACACAATACATTTGGTAACAATTTCGTGGCTCAGTGAATATTTTGCCGGGGCAAGTCCCAAAGCGGCAAAAACTAGGTATCCGGCCAGGGACGCATGCACCAACTAATACAAGAGCAAAGTGTTTGAAACATGACGGAATATTAGCAGTGGGTATGAAATGTTGTCTTGCATAGGTAATGGGCATTGTGAAACTGGCCAAAGGATCTGGATCGCATACCTCTTCTGATGCAGATTTCGATATTTTGACAATATTTCACCAATATTTGAGGTTATCGCAACAGCCACTAGATCAGATTTTGACAGGATGGGCATCTAGGGGTAGCCAGGTGTCGTGTGGTCAGAATGAGCAGCAGAAGTCGTGAAACGATGAAGCGGTTGTCGAGAAAAAGACGGCTGACCAATAAAGGAAACCGTGTTCGGGATTACCCGCCAATCAGAGATCTGGCACAGCATCACGTCAATCTGATCAAATGGGCTCAAATCTGGTTTTTGGGGTCGTATGTGTCTATTTTCCACTATACAACTCGAATTTTGCCCAAAAATCAATCTACCAGTGCTACAGGACCCAAGTGGCCGGATAGCTAGTCTGGCCGGATAGGCAGTCGCAGATAATAGTGCTCATTTTTCACTGATTATTAAGATTGCCAAAGAAGCGACAAGAACATTCCCACAAGTCCTAAAAATGGTATTGTGAGGTCAATATTTTGTCTGCGGCCCTTGGAGGCGAGAATCTGACACCGAGGGAGTTAACAAGAGGTAGGCGTAGTGTGGCTACGCCCAGATCTGCCGAGGTCTGCCGCTGGGGATAGGCAGAGGCTCTACCTACAGGCCGCCTGAACGCAGTGAATGGCGACTCCATCGTTGCATCCGTCGACATAATATTCATACTTGTTGTACGTGGGGAGGGCGCGAGTGAGCTAAAATGAAGATCAGTAGTGAGTGGTTTGGAGGGTGCCCGCACGTACGGCGATGCCCATCTTCGAAAATGCTTCGCTATGCTACAAAAGGTGGGTCAGGTCTTGCAGGAACGACGGTTACTGGTAGGGCTTCCACCCGTTGCCGTGACGGCCGTTTTTTGTATTTCCAAACCTCTGACGGGACGGCACGGTGTGTTCTGTGTTCATTATGTGTGGATTGTATCGTTGAAACCGACCCAAGAATTCAGATTCTGCGCCAATTCTGCGCGGTGTACCCGTGGTACCGTCGACGGCCGTCCCGTTGACCCTGGCACGAATGTGGAGGAACGTACCGAATAGAGACAAAATAGACAGTGGCGCTGTAGTATGTAAGCATGATGGAGGCATGATGGCTGGGCGCTTAGCCCGGTGCTAAGCTAGATCTCCCTCTCACAGGCGAAAAAAAATGGGTCAGTTTGCCGAGTGGTGATGGCCTACGATGACGCGGTCGGTTGCATGAAGTCAGATGCGGTTTTCCGGCCCAAGGTTACGCGGAGGTTAGCGAGGCGAGCCGTGGACCCGTCGCGACACCCGTGACGGCCGTTTTTCAACGGCCGTCGGCGAGGGCAAAAATATGGCTGACGGAACGGGCACGGCACCCGTTCAACGGGTGCCGTCGACCCGTGGCGACGGCAACGGGCGGAAGCCCTAGTTACTGGGTAGGCACATCGGTCTCCGCGACCTGGAGAACTTGGCTCGACACGGGGCGATCACACACGATCTCGCCAGGATGTGCGGCCCAAATACGGTAGTGGAGTTCAGTTCACGGGTATGCCTCACGCTTATACGAACCACCAAATCGGCAAAGGCGACATAATTGTGGGTGAGCTGGTCAACTTATCAGTAAAACTACAGGTTTGTCTTTGGCATCTTACATCTTTGAAACCTGTCTTTGAGTGTCTTTGTCTTTGGGCAAGGTCTTAGGTCTTTGGCGGTGAGTCTTTGACACGTCTTTGTCTTGGGCACCAACATCTTGGTCTTTGGTGGGCATCTTTGGTTTTGAGTGCTTCACGAATAAGTTTCCTGATTTTTTTGTACACACATCGGCCTGACATGTTAGATGTTTGCCTTGTGTTCTTAAATTGTGTTTTAAAAGGTTTCTATCGATGCGCACACGGTGCAGGGAATTTAAGGTGATTTATCAAAATAAAGGTGGCAGTAACCTTCTGATAAGACAAATAAAGTATCACACAGCCCAGCTCACAGAACTACTAGTAGCAGTCCGAAGAGGGGAATGCGGGTTGGTGTCGGGGAGCGAGAACTTTGAAAAGTTGGAAATGTCTTGGGAAATGTTATAAGTCATTGAAACTCCGCTTCGGATCAATCCCGTTGTCATTCTTGGTCAACAGGTGAGTATCCGCTCCTTGTATGGATGGTCAGAATAGTCAGATTACTTGATTTCACCCATCCAGACAGGTGTGATGGCTTGCTCCGAAAAATACCATTTATAAACAGTTTAAAACGGTTTAAAACTGTTTAAATACCGTTTCCGTTTGATTTGCCCAGATCCACAAACGAAAACTAAATGGTTGGAGCCTTACCAAGGCACGAGCAATCATCGAAGCCAGACCTGGCCAAGTCCTATGTCAGCCCATCAAGCCCACTCAACCTCTCTGCTCTGCGCACTGCCGATCAATGTACTGTATAGCAGCATATCAAGTCTACTGATCATTGGCTAAGAGGTACCGCGCAAAAGTTGTGGCTCTTATGGTGCGTCAAGTATCATATCTACGATATATTGGACTGATTCAGGCCATTGCAGAATTTCTTGTTTTTGTTGGTGGAACATTATTGCGGGGACTTCCTTCATGCGGACCTTGGCCGCGTTGGTTTAATTCTACGTCTGTATATGTACGACATCCCAATATATGATTTTTCACCGTATCTTTCGCGTCTTTATGAGTGTATTGATGCAGATGTGGCGGGATCTTGGCCAAAGATATGTCGCGTCTTTGAGGTCTTGTTCAAGACAAATGTCTTACCCAAGACGATGGGACCTGCTTAGCGAAAGACGTCGCGTCTTTGGAAAAATCTGTCTTTGGCGTCTTTGACGTCTTGGGAAAGACGCCAAAGACGCCAAAGACAAACCTGTAGTTTTACTGATGAAGGAGCCCCTTACTCTTCTGTGCAAGACCTCAGAAAGGTACCGCGTGCGAGAATAAAATATATATATACATGTTTAATTGACAAGCTTATGCGGCACTGTTTTAGATCCTCGCGCGGATTGGCGTTCATAAAAAATGTTTCAGCCTGTAGAACGTCTCGCAGAAGCTCATTAAATTAAAATAAATATATAAACGCTAAGCCACGACAGGAGCTGATGATTCTAGTGGTTTCCCCTCGTGTCCTTTGTCTAGACTCAATGTTGCGTGTGTTCATGACGGTACGTCTACACAGAAGTGATTTGATGGTGAAAGACCAGCGGGGAATCAAGGAGGTGCTTGAATAGGCGTCGCCACTCTCCTTTGCTTCTTCCATCATGGCGGCACAAATCACTGACATTCTGTGGGCACTTCCGACGCGTTGAACACACAAAATTGAAAGGGTTAGTAGCCACAAGAAGCTGAGAAAGATTCCAGAGGCACTGGACGCGTTCTTGGCTAATGAAATGAAGGAAAGGTGGCGTTTATGGCCTCGAGGGCTGCCGCATGCTGTTTCTTGCCAGTCGAATCCTCTGCTTTCTTTGTCTGTGCGTTCGCTGTTTCTCACTCTAAGTAACCCGATTCAGACGTCAGCGCTGACGTACCCATCTCTCCACAGATCCACGACTTCTGCGTCGGCGTCCAGGGCGATTGGTTATACCTCGACGCGGACGACTCGCGCCCTGTGTACAGCGTCCGCTTTCGCTTTGGATCTGGCGTTCGTCGCGCGGGGTCTGGGCGGGAGGGGGCGGTGGTGTCGTGGTCGGAGTGGAGCCGAATGCGGAGGTGCGCGCGTGTGGGTATGGGGGTGGAGATGGAGAGACGGGCGGCGGCGTGCAAGGGAGGGGGAGTAGAGGCGGAGAAGGGAAGAGGCAGGGTAGGGAAAGAGGCCGCTTGGGCTGTGAAGCAGGGCGTCTCCTCGTCAGGAATGAGACTTGTAATAGAGATTCAATATGGACGTTGCACTATAGACTTTGCGTACGACGCGATTCTGCCAGGGATTTCCCGGGGAAAAATCAGACTAAACGCAATTTGAATGCGCAAAATGGGTTCCAGGACGCGCGGTGGATTTGACCAGGAAGTGACATGAGACTTGTAATGGAGATTCAATGTTCATAGACCAAAGGGAGGGAGTCAACTACTTAGTTTTGTTACGTAGAGTGGTATGGACGTTTCTCTGTAGACTCGATTGGGGACGACGCAATTCTCCCGGGATTTCCCTGGGAAAAGATACGAGTGTGGCGTTCGAGGTATGTTGCCAGGCCGTGGTTGAAAATCAAGTGCCTTTGACCTTTCTAAAGGTCAATAAAACACGGACGATCGTACGAGCGATGTTGATGCTACTGGACGTTATATCGTGCAAAGGTTGATTAAATACTAGAGATAAGAGAGTAAAAAATTCATTGAGGTGATCTCGGACGTTCTGTAATTAATACCACCGTGACAAACCCGGGACGGATGGAGACTCACATAATGCATCCCAGCACTCTGGCAGGGGATTTCCGAGAGGTTTGGATAACTCCTGGGCCAGTTTAATGCCGCAGATGCTCGCATAGTACTGGCGATCTATGCGAGTTAGGAGGCGGTTGACGTTGATTGCAGAGCTCTATGAACTTCCTGAATTCTCCAAGAGACGGTGACTTTGAGCGACATGTTTGTTTTCACGAGTATTTGCCTTGCATGACCGCTGAACGCCGTTTGATTTTCTCAGGAATTCGTCCCGGGACCTGCCAGGAAACCCCTACAGCCCCAAATATTCACCGCGAGTATACATTTGATAGGAATCCACAGGTAAGGATCGACTTGACTCTGTTGCCGCCCGCAACCAGGATCGAGCTTCAGAGTTAGACATGTGCTGCGGGGTTGAAGACGTACATTCAAAGTGTCATGACAATGTCCGCAGCTTGTCTGACGCGAGTGGGAGTCCTCCAGAATAAAGTGTGAGTGAAATGTAAAGCAATGGAATACCAATGACTGTCGAAGGTCGTTGGGGTATTCGTGGATAAATTATGCGATCGTACTAATTACTGCTGAGGTGGATGCAGGGCGAATGTTTTTATGATAATGTTCTAGTCTTGGGTTTCATACACGCTGTCAGGGGAAATCAAGATCTGTGCGCGTTCAGAATTTATAAGAGATGCGGCTGGATGGGCCGCAACGCGTACCAGAGATAGCTGCAGTGTTTTCATGGGAACGGTTCTTCGTGAGTTGCGTACATCCAGCAAATGGATTCAGAATCGACTTGAAGACGCAGAGGATGGGGTAAACGTGCTGTAGGATGCTGTCATGGATACAGATTTACGCATGAAAAATGGGTGGGGTCAAGGGCACGCGTGCGGAGAGGAGAGTCCCATCGAAGCGGATATATTTGAATAACAGCGTAAGATATAACAGACACTGACATAGAATTCCCCTACGTACCAAAAAGCTGGTGAGGCGCAATATAGCGGTGAAAATGGAGTATACGCACCGTCAAATATGCGACCGAATGATTTGTTCCATGGATGCGCGACGACGCGGACGTCCTCGGTGCGAAAGAATGGACACAGGGTCGTAAAATCATACTGTACGCGCTCTCGCTCGTCAGGATGGTGCTGCAGCGCCCCTACGACTAAACGCCGAAGATTTTGATCAAGTTGGCACGAAAGTAATTCAGCGGGACCTACGTCTCAGTTATACGCGAGGAGGCCGCGCATCGTACATGGGCCAGAATCATTCAGCATGCAGAAGACAGCTGGAACTCATCGACGCGTAAGCGTTCGCGTTTCCGCAGTTCCTTGATTTTCTGTTTTGCGAGAGTTACCGCTACGCGTAGAACATGGGGAGGTTCGAGGTTCATACGGGTCAACGCCGCCGGACCACTGAAGCGGAAACAAACTATGGTAGTATTGGATTCTGTACATTTGGGTTGCGTGCCGCGGAAGTTGCGAGGTGGGGGAATGCGGATGGGGAAGGACGAGGGAGGATCAGTTCATGGGATGCTCCTCCGAGTGCTCAGAGAGTCAAAGTAGCGTAACCGCCTAAAATGAGACGGCATGGTCAACCTTGACTGTCATCGGACACTCGGGGAGGGGGAGAGATAATGGGAGGGAAGGATCCGGAAAGAGTGGGGAGCGGTACAGGGTGAGAGCACTGCGTGAAGAGCGAGAGGGAGAGAGGGCGCGGGTATTTGTGGCGTAGAGCGTAGTGGAATGTGGTACGGCGTGGTGTGGAACGTCGCTCGAGCCCCGGGGCACGCTCGGTGCAGCGTGAGACGCGGGGTTCCGGTCATTCTGGAGGCGTAGACGGGATGGACGAGGTGCGGGTACGGGCACGGGTGAAACGACGAACGAGTAGATGTAATGCAAGGGGGAGGGATGTGAGGAGGTAGGGAGAAGAATGAACGCAGTAAGAAATGCGGAAATACAAGGAATAAGACGACCACGCACCAGGATGCCGAAGTCCGACAAACTAGGCCCATCACGCTGGGGAGAGACAGAGTGGGAGCGAAAGATGCGAGCGTGCCTAGGTGCGGGTGGTACTACCCCAAAGAAGCCCGGACGGCGCGAGCAGGTGATGAAATCGGCGTGAGGGTTAACCCGAGAGATTGGCTGGCGAAGGGATGGGAGGTGAGCGGAGGGCAGACACAGCGCGGGTAGCACGCGCGAGGAAGTCCGAGAGGGGCGCGTTAGACGTTGTCGGTGTAAGTGCTCAAGTACGGCTTAGGGCAGGCGTCGGTGTAGGGCAGTGCTACAGAAGTAGGGGGGACATGGGCGTTGGCGGGTATGTGTGGGGTTAGGCGGACACGAGTCGCATAGGCGTAGAGTGGCACAGGGGAAGGCGGATAGGCGGTGGATACGCTGGGTGGCGGGCAGGGTGCGAAGGGAAGCAATGAGGACGATGTGGTGGTGGTTTGAGTCAGGAGTTAGGACGCATCATCGCCAGGTGGCGGAGGAGGGTACGTGATGCGTAGAGGATGTAGAGGGCAGTGTAAAGGGGATTTTGTTCCCGCAGCGTTGCGGGAACGGATTTTTTTTGGCGGGGAACACGATTTTCCCATAATGAAGGTTGAGCTCGGAGGGGAATGGTCCTAGAATGGACGGTTCGCTTTCTGGCCACCGGGGATCTCTAGAGCTGGTGAAACGCGAGGGGAGAAAATCAGCATCATGCAACAACGCCAATGATACCTGCGCATGCACGCACCAGAACAAGATGCTGAGCATCTAGGTTAGATGCTAATCTGCTTGAGGACGCAGCACTGAGATACGAGTTGATTTCAGAATCTGCATGCGAGACTAATGTGCAGCGCGCGGAGTATCTAAGAAACAAGAATCAGAGTTCAAACCAAGAGAACGGCAGTCAGAAGGAATTTAGCATAAAGGGATTACGCGCGCACCCGGATACAATGGGGAAGAACCCGAATACCTTCTCCCCCGGCTACGAGAATTCAAAGGGACGGATCCCACTCGCGGCGTTGGAACACGCTTGGATGAAGTTTGCAACGCCGAGCTTGAAACAAGCGATTTAGCGCAATGGAAAGGATAGGCGGAAACGTGTAACCACTTGATATTTCAAGGGAAACGGGAAGCGGAGGGCTCGCGGCAGGCCATCCGGCCGGGCGAATAATGTGATATAGCCTGCGACTTGAGTCGGCACGAGGTACGAGATCGGGGCAACTCAATATCGCAGGTTGAAGACAGACGCGGGGACTTCTCTACCGGCCGTCAAATAATTACAAAAGAAAATTGGTGGCCCACGCACCTGCGGCAGCGTTGACTTATACCAAACATGATCCATACTCTCGCGCCATGTACTGAAGAACCAAGGTGCGAATATCGTGTGTATAAACGCATCCTAGACGGGAACAACGCGAAGACGGAACCCCACGAAACATAACCATGAAAGGAACGTAATACGTCAGTAGACCAAAGACTTCGGGGAAAAACACGAGACATTGATGCCTGCTGCCAACTTGAAATGTACGAGGTGCAAGCGAGGTTTTCCGCTCAGCACCATTTCACCAGGAAAACCGCAGATGTTGCGCGCAAAGTGAGCAGGTACTGTGTCCAGCGCGATACGCAATGATACGAATATCCTCAAAACAGAGGCTTTTTGTACTTCACTGGGTACGAACGGCTGGGACATAGGAGCTGCATCCTTTCGGCGTTATTCAATCAGACGGATCCCTTGAGTATTAGATAGGATTTGCGTGCAAAGGGTGACACCTAGGATTGAAAGTTCATAGAGCAGGGCACCTCCAACGAAATTCTTGCCCACCGTTGCCCTGCCGAAGACGCGCAAGACACAGCGTGAGCGCGCAAAGACCTCCTAGGGTGTGTGATGATCCAGCGAGAACTCGGGGTAGTGCGGGGTCCAAAAGTAGTTGGTCGGCGCCAGAGCAGTAACAGCCGGCGGGGGATTTGGATTCGGGCGCAGCAATAGAGAGGGCCATGGACGTCAAGAGCAAGAGACAATTGATCCGTGCGCCGATCAAAACTGCCACGCGGTCTTCTTTCTTATCTCCCACTGCCAAACCTTGGCCAAACCCAGTTTTCATTGTTGCCTGTGCCTTTCTTCCCCTCCCTTGACTAACTTGACTTGCCTAAATTTCCTTAATATGTACCTCAATGCATTCGTCGGTCCGCGCACCCGCCCATTGGCGCTGTTGCCTAGCGACTCTGCCGCCTATATTTTGCCTGGATGATCTCCGTTCCTTTGTGCTCCGCTCAGCTCTCGTTCCGGACGCATATTTCAGTCCTTTCCTGCATCACGCACAGGCGATGATATTCATCTCGACCTAGGTTCCCACCCGCCGACTGCGACCATGTCCAGCGCAATTCCACGCATTGCCGTTGGGCCTCCACCTCCGCCCTGTGTATGGTAGCAGACAGAACTTCATGACAAGCCGTAATTTTGGCCAATTTCCTCTGGGATTGCAGATTCGGAGCCCCAGAAGGCCGTTTTATAGGTAAAATTTTCATTTTGAGGGGGGGTATACCGTGGGAAAAAAAAGCGCGAAATTTGGTTGGGTTGAAAAAAATTGTGTATACCTCTGTAGCTCTGAGAGTGATTCCAGTGAGCATTTATGCTCCGAGAAGTGAATATTTTGATACTGCTCTGCCTTTTGGATGGAATGGGGGACACTTTCAACTATTCCAGCACAAAACTGCAACGGAAAAGGAAATTGATTGACATGCACAGCCACTGGTTACCACCGGCCCGGCATCAAAAGCGCGAAATCCGAGTGGGAAAAATGTTTTTGTCAGTATTCAAACTCTTGATCCGAGGGATCTTTAGAGGGCCTTCTTCTGGTGCTTTTCACACATTCTCATGAAAATCCGGCCAAAACTCGCCCACCAGTAACAATTTCCAAATTGGGACTAAAACTTGTCACGAAGTTCCGTCCGCTACCATACTGCGGTGCACGACGAGCACCATCCGCTGGATCCCATTCTCATCGCCTTTCTCTGCTACTCGGGCTGCGCGAACTAGCGCCTTGGTATTCTGTGCGTTGCGTTGCCTTTCCCGAGCGGCGCTGTATGCAACATGACCTCCATATTCATCACCCCTTCTTGCACCCAACGAAACGCCTTTAGCGCCATTTGTTACGCGCATTCGGGCCTGGTATATTGCACTCAACGTCCCCGATAATACGCGCCATCCTCATTTTTTTTTTGTTCTGACTCTCGCTGGGCTCTGATAAAACCGACCTCTTTCAGGGCACTTCGCACGAGTTTCTTCTGTGCGCGACTCAAGATAAAGGGCGTAGGCGGATCGGTGCGTTCTCTCGATGTGAGTTCCCTTGCGCTTCGTTTCTGTTGTACTTTCTTTCCTGGAGCAGAGAAGCAAAACCTAGGAGCAGCACCGGCGATGGCCAATTCCAGCGTTATTACTCTTCTTATGCCGTCCCTCCCATCCCCGGCATCGCAATCCATTGAGTAAAGTCCCCTCATTCGTCTCGTTCTGATTTTCATTTTCGCTCAGTTCATATATTATCTTCCTCATAATTCAGAGGCTGACCTTGTGCCAGCTAATTTTTCACAGTCGACGGCTCAAAGATTTCGTCGTCTCGACTCTCGGATCGTGAATATCACACGGTGCGTGGCCCATTTTTTCTGTTTCCCCTCTTCTCTCTCACTCTTCTTCACCCAGTCTCTCGACTTCCAGACGGCGAGTTGTAATTAAGCGCTGTACGCACCTTGAACCTTCACTAGCATGCACTCGTGACCTCTGGATTCTAATATTTGTGCCCACGTTCGTTCTTGATCTCGACCTCTTCGATCTCCTCAAATTATGCATAGCCGATGGCCACGTCCAAATTCCTGTGTTCAAGTTCAGACCACGCGCCAACATATCTCAAAATTCGACGTGAATGCCCTTCACCATCGTTCTGGGCGGTTTATTTCTTGCAGGTTGTGCGCTGTCTTCGACCACTTTTAAAATACTGGTGACGCATGCCTACTCAATACTTGCCTGACCCAGCAATATAATTATACAGAGTCTGTTCATTCAAAAGCCCCGTCTCGCAATTTCACTACCATGCGCGTCGTACTGTGGCCACACTAATCCAGTGTCAGAATAAAAGCAGGCACGCGCACCTCATGCGACTTCGGTGAGGTCCAGGGTGATGATCAGGTTGAGGACGAATTGATGCTGGTTCAAATAAAGGCGAAAACGTCGAGTGCTGTAGAGACATAACGTACCTCGCGGGGAAGAATGAAAGTCAAACTGAGTAGAACCCGTCGTAAAGCTCACGTCCTGAGTGAAAGTTATGACTCGTGAGCGGTTACACAAGATAAAGTCCAATCACCTCCAATATCCGGACGCGGAGAGCAAACTTCGAGGCAGTCGTGTTTAAAGATTACTCACAAAACAGCTCGTGCGGTCTACTACACAAGATGGTGGTCACTGGTATCTGTTCACGCCAAATCATGTGTTCAGCGAGTGAACGGAACAGCAGAGAGTTGCGCAAGGATAATAAATTGAACACCCGGCGGTCCTTGCGCAGCTGATGTGCCCGAGAGCCTTGGACCGATATAAAAATTGGAAGGTAGGATTGAATAAAGAGGGCTGAGTTGGAACTTAACACTTGGACGCGGAGGGCCGAACCCCAATCTGCGAGCGTGGTTTCCCGGCACTTGAGAGAACCCGATCTGTACCTTACACCATGCCTGATCTTCATACTGGTCATCTGTTGAACAAACGAACCCAAGATGAAACCAAAGACTCAACGCACCGAGAAGGAACCCAACGCCCCGTGGTATCCGCTCAAGAGCATTTCGACTCTGAGTTATGAAACGGCGAGGGCACGCGTTTCGCCCAACAATATTGAGGGAAAAACCAAAGAGTCTTCCAGATTATCTATTCGGACGCGGGGAGTCGAACCCGTAAAGCGAGTTAGACGTTCTTAATCTTCAAATCAAAGACGGTTAGCGTGTAGCATACACGACGTCCGAGTACTTGCTGGGATCGTGCGCTCATTGGGTAGGAGCTAGCTCTCTAATCCCGAGGGCTACCAATCTCTCGCAAACTCGTCTGTCTGTCCACTTGCAACTTGAAGCGCTAGCGATTTGCGTGATATCGAACTCATCTTTTCCTCGGCTTCCTTTTCGCGACAGCAGCTCCAAGCCAATTCACACAGTTATCTCTCGTTATTCGAACCCATACCTGGTTCTGGGATGGTGCTACCAGTGCGGAGTCCACCGACCGTTATTGCTTTCATCGCCGGTATTGGGTGTTGTCAAGAGCGCCGAAAATCGGGCTATTATGAATGCTATCGCCACCCTCACGTTTCTAGAAACACCACCGTTCGAGCTCTAGAGCAACGTTGAACACCGTGTGTACCTTCGCAGTTTACTTGACGTGGGATTTACGGGACGTGCGATGTAGCTCTCGTGTTATGTGCTAACTCTTGAGGCCGATGGCGAGGACTCGACTAGGAGGGGTGAGTCGTCTTCGCAGACAATGATTTACAAAGTAGCGTGTCATTCCCTTGAAAGACCTTGCAGTCCGGAGTGAAGCCATCGATCCTGCCCCGAGGCTGCTCCGATTCGACTGGGAGACTCGGACTTAAGATCGTTCGAACTTGGCTCTTTGACGTGGGATTTCTCTAACGTCCGACATTTGACGCGAGTAATGAGCGAGCAATATGGCGCTATGTAGCCCCACCGGTATCCATTCACTCATGTCCCATCCCCCGAGACTCACGCTGAACAGTCGTCGATGCAGTGCGGAGCAGGGAGGCGCAGAACTTCGCTATCTAGGTAACCGCCGCGCTGAAGCTCGTGATGATCATCGGCGAGATCCTTCCCTGGCTTTTGTAACGTAGCTCGTCGCGCTTTCCGTCCGTGTCATTTGGCGACGACTCCCTGGATTCAGACTCTAGCGCTCCTACCGCGGCACAGCGACACGTGACACTAGCAACCTAGCGAGTCCTAAACACCGTAGTTCTTCAGGGGCCAGGCACAGCCAAGGCCGCAACGACATTTCAAGGACGCATAACTGCGCCAACCAATTGCCAGAATTTCGTCACGGGTCAGTGTAAGCAAGTACATACTATCTAAGTACTCGCACATGGATCAAGCTGGATGAAAAAAGTGAGCGAATGCAATGCAAGATATAATTGAAAACGCCACCTCGACCCTTGACTTCTTGGGGGACTTCTTGCTAGCCTCGCTGGTCTTGTTCGTCTCGTCGTCAGGTCGACGCCGCTTCGGTTTCTGCTGCTTGGGCATGGGCGGATGGAGTTGATTGACCCAACGACTGTAACGCTTATACCCATCCCGTACAAGCCCTTCATCCACCTTCTTATAAAATTGGTCCCAGTCCAGACGGAATTGCCGATCTGCACCAAAATGGGCGTCGAATCGCTGATCAGTCATAATACCTTTGAGAATAGATCGTAAATAGTTTTCGACCTTCGCTTGACCGGCTGCCAGCTCGGTGATACGAAGGGGGGCATCAGGCGCGGCGGGTGTGATATCCTAACAGCGATTAGTCAAGTTCCAATATAAGAAAACTGAAGCATCTTACATATTCTTCCCTTTCGTAAGTTTGGTGATGGATATACATCATGATTTGGGGGATCCGTTTCGCCCAAACGTGCCCCTCGAATGCCACCGGACCTAGAAACTCACGTGGCGCGGGCAAAATTTCCTTCGTGGTGTTGGGCTCTCGGGTCGATGGAGGTGGGCACGCGGAGTACCCTTGTATATCAATGGAGACGACGGCCACCACATCGTTGAGGAGCAACCAGTCCTGAGCTTTCGATTCAACGCTAGACTTGGGCTGTGACCACGCGCACTCGAAGATGAGCCGGTATTTGGGGTCGATGTCCATGCCGATAGGGTCGAGCTCGCTGAGCGCAAAGTCGGGGACTCGAAGAGAGTCTGACTGGGGGATGAGAATATCTGTGTTGGTTTCCGTGACGAAGTTGGTGGGATAGGCCTGGGCCGCCTCGGCAAACGGTTTGACGAAGGCCGCAAAGCTTTCGTGGACGCTGCTCGCGCATGTAACGATGACGGTGTCCAGTTTACCCGAGTATTCAAGCCTTGAGAAATTTGGGGTCAGTGGGAGTAGGGACGGATGTGCGTGATCAGGACCTGTAATCCACCGATTCCGCGTGTTCTTCAAACTCTATCCAGATCGCGCGTGGAATATCTTTGATGGTCTGGGGACTGTGAGCGATATTCAGTTGAAATAAGGAGACAGACCTGAGATAAAGGGCCTAGCGTGAAATCTAAGCGCTTTATTTTCTCCAGCAGCTATGCGAGAAGGCCGTTGGCGGCGGTACGCAGAATCGCAGAACGGCATACCTGTAGACCAGAAACCGGGGGCTTGGCGGGAATAATATCGAGGGACGATGATGGGGTCTGCAGGCCAATGGAGGCTGCGCTGGGGGCGTGCATATGTTTGGTACTCTCCTGGACCTGCGGTGCTGCGATTGGGGCGGGTAAAGTGGCGGCTCTACTCGCTGGACGCTTGTCATGGTGCGATGTTCGGGGGGTTGGTAGTTGACTATATGAGTGGCGAACCCGCGGCTCGTGTTCTAGAAACATGGCGGAGGACATCAAGAGGGTGTGACAGGCGATATGTTGTCACTTCTTTGATATTGAAGGATAAGGCAGACACAGACAAAGCTTTGCACTGCCCTCACTCGTAACCTTTTACTCCCGCCCTCCGCAATATTTTAAAGGTCCACCGTTACGCCGGGTCCCATTTCTAGCGTAACTGTTGCCGCCTTCGCGTCGCGAGGATCCCGCATGTCCGCTACCGCATCCGCCGGCTCGCTCCCAACCTTGTCCACGTCGACTGGGTGGGTGCTCTGGGACCATTGAGAGCGTCGTGCGCCATGCCAGGGCCAATGTCATGTTACTGCGTCCCCACCGTACGCCTTCGGGCTCTACGGGATCCCCCCTAAAACAACACCGAAGGTGCGTTCTCGCAGTTCTCTACTCATATTGCACTAACTCGCGCAGGCCCAGGCTCAGCGGCACAGCGTCCAGGCAGCTCCCACTCCCTTTGCCACACCCACTATGTATCAGTATCGACCTCGACACCTACCCATCGCCTCGCCTCCACTCCTAGCCCGCTCGCCGCGCACGTTCGCCTTGACCATTTCCAGCTAGCTCGCGCATTTGGGAACTCGACCTGGGGTCCGGAGGCAAACGAGTTTCCTGGACAAGGCGGTTCGGTACCTTTTCGATGGAGATGCGGCGCCCGAAGGGAGTCTGGAGGCGATTCGGCTGTTTGGGCTGCAGCCCTCAGGGTTCTGGCCCGAAGACGAGCGACGTGTCGCGGCTGCGTCCTCCTCCTCTCATCGACTCCCCCGCTCCGCATTCGGCAGTCTTCCCCGCGCAGGTGTGGCGGTCGCTCCGCGGGACGAAAGGGTGGCAGGACGAGCAGAGTTTGTTGGCTCCGGCGTTGCGTGCGTAATTCTTTTTTTATTCTTCACTTTGTCTTTTGTTTCTCTGCTTGTAGATGCCACCCACGTCTCCACTCCCCCTGCCTTCCTTCTTTCCTTGTTGTTTACCCCCGAACCTCGCCCGCTGACATCCTCCCTCTTTCCTTTAGACATCCGACCTGTTTATCGCGCACGTCAACTCGCCGCTCCGCGTCCCGGTGTGCATTTCAGTTCGCCTGCGCCTGCGCCGGCACCGCGTCTGCTCGTTCACGCCCATGTCGATCCCCCAACGCTTCGCGTCATCCAACGGCTCCCCGCGCGCTCTGCGCTGCTCACCGTTCGCCTACGACTGTTCATCCACCATCCTCTCCCCTGCCTGTGAGCTGCGCGCTAACCACGGCTCCCCAGCCCACTTCGTCCTACGCCAAGCTGGGGGGGGGTACGACATAAATCAGTCGTCCGCCTGCCCCGCCCTGCCCCGCGCGTGGTCGCGACGCCGTCGTCCTTCAGCCTAGCGCCTCGCTCGCCGGCCGTATCAGCGGACTTCCTCCAGAACGCTCATCCCCGGCACCACGCCGCCTCCGAGGTAGGGTGTGTGTACCCAACCACCCGCAAGATGGTTCGACTCGTACGCGCGCACTACACGCTCTTTGTGTGCGCACGCTGCAAAGCTCCTCGGCCCCGTTGCGATGTCCACGGGCGTGCAGTATGCGCCACCCACATCCTTCATCCCATTTCTAGGCACGCCGAGCAGAGACAACACCGCAGGGCTATATATAGTCAGAAATCCACATTGCTTCCTTGCACTTTGTTGGGTGAGTAATCTCCCATGTTCTCATCATATTCAATCACTGAGGCGCAAAAGAAAGGTCCTAAAAATGTCCTAGACGCCCATCTGAACTCCTGCAATCACACAAGGTGATATTCGCGGCAGACCGGGATTGGCTGGGATGTCAAGGACGGATTTCAGCGTTGCTAGCACCCCTAGCACGCTATTTATTGCTGCTAAAAATTAAATAGCTGTTATTAGCTGGAATACTATATTTTTAAACTTTCTTAATGCTCGATGTGGCGATAGAAACAAGCGAGTGATTTATGAGACTGGAAGTCTCCCTGGCCAAATTGAACCCATATTCCTGAGTCTCTCCCGCGTTTAAACCTCCCGGTGAATGCCTGGGGAATTAACTCTCCAATATTCCTGCACATACTTGCGCGATTTCCTTGGGGAATGTGTGGCCAAAATTTCACGCGCAGACTCCCGGGATTTCCCGGCCTGTTTGAGGCATGTATTAAAATACACCGAATGCTTGTAGAGTGCTCGCGGCCCAGGCGAGTCACGAATAGGTTCAACCTTGGTTCGCATTGGTGGCAGAGAGATCTACGCTGAAGGAAAACTCCCGAGAGAATTGACAGCATTTTCGTTCGGACTTGTCTGTACCCCAAGATCAACCATCGTCCCAGCCTGGATGGCGATATTTGAACTGTTGAATAGGATGCGCCAAAAAAAATGAATCGTTTTCGATTGTGTTTAAAGGTACATGCAAGTAACGATATGAGTCTTTGAATCGTAACCGAACGAAATTCGGACTTGCCTGACTCTTCTTAGCCGAAGGGAAAGGGAACGGCAAAATCCAGAGAAGGAAGAATGAACTTAGGTTTCAATTGTGGATCAATGAGCGAGTTAGTTGACGTTTGAACAGATAAAACGCTTTGAAACTGTTGCCACATGAGTGTGAAAATAACATGACCCGTGTGGCATAGATTGCAGAAAAGATGAGCGTCCTTGGAAACGGTACGGATCGTAGTGATGACGGGGGCACCGACGGCAGTAAAAGTTGCCGTTTAGACGGACGAACGCTTCAGCAAGCTCATAGGGATGGGCCACCGTGGTCTGTTGCTGATGCACTTGAAGCTGATGTGTTTTCTCCGAGACAGCGATAGTGAATGCACATGAGCCGCACTGATAGCTTTTCGCGGTGTCGGTGGCATTCTCGGTGCTGGTGCCGTTGCGCCCGGCGGGACGGTTGTTACTGTTACTGGGGAGAATGTTGTTCAGGACATAAGAAATTGTGGATGGATTACCTCATGGATTTGACCGAGAGAAAGGACAGAAGTGGAAATCAAAATGCAAAGAGCCAAGGGGCGCCAGATTCCAGATTTTTCAATGTTCTCAAATTCTGAAACTATTTTCGATTCTGACTCAGAAAATATACAGTCAAGTACCCCCAAATGGGACAGCACCCCGTAATGGGACAAACCCATTTTCCTGCTACAATATAGCCCCCCGAGCTTGATCCTTTTGTAAATAACAGCTTTAATATATAGAGAATACTATATCCAAATTTTGGGGCTATCCCTTCCCGTGATCTTATTGTAGACAAAAATCATTTCAAAAACCTAAGAAAAGTGAAATCAAATCACGACCATATCTTGACACAAAAATCTTCGATGGCCCCAAGATACATACAGAACATTTCTATGTACTGTACCGACATGTCTAGACCACTCCCAAGACCTCCGACCAAAAATTGAGGCTCTAGGAAGCAGGATTCAGAATCTGGTGGGACGCGGCATCAATTATGATTGTCACACTCACACCTTCCCGATTTAGACATCCCACTCAATAGGCTCGCTCGCGACTCTGGAGCGCCTGCGATGCTGCTCTGAAGTTCCGTGAACACCATCCCGAAGTTGTCCTCCAATAGAAGAGATGAACCGGTTTGTTTCTTGCAATTGACCGGCTAAACTGGCAGTACTTCTGTGCCTCTCCCGTGCGATGAGGCGATCACTGAGCCGTAGAACAAGCTTGCGCAGGTCAAAAAGCTGAAGCTCCTTTTCAAGAAGCTTATATGCAGTATCTTGGTGTTCAAGATGGGCCAGAGCGAGCTCGTAGCGCAGTTCGTCGTGTTGTTTCATTGTATCATCGTGATTCGGTCGCGCTTCGGCAATTTTATCCTGAAGCTCAGCAATTAAATCTTTGGGATCTGCGTGAGAATAGGTCAGTGTCCTTTCCCCTCCCAAGAAAGTCAGTCACCTTCTGTGGCCATGCTCGACGAGGGCTAGGATGATGATGAATGATGTAACAAAAATAAGCCATCACAAACCCCACCAAACTTCGCCTTCGACGCGCTCGTGGATTTCTCCTGTCTATTCAGCTAAACATGGTTTACCATGCCCTCTCCAACCGAAAAAAAAGAAAAGGCACGCTCAGCCCGGAAGGAGAGATGGATGCAGCGGGCAGTCGAAATCTTTACCGAAGCTGCTGACTCCTCGTCGCGGCCACCACGAAGTCTCCAGGAGGCACTTGACCAGGCCATGAAGGAGTGTCTGGAGGAGGAAAAGAAGCCCGTTAAACTATCCAAATCCACTCTGCAGCGGCGCGTCCATGGCGGGAAGAGCAGGGAAGAGGCGCATGAGCACGAGAGCTGGCTGACCAAAGACGAAGCGGACACGGTCATCACGTTTGCAATCGAGTGTGCCAACAGGGGATTTCCTCTCAGCCATCGTCGGCTCAAGGAACATGTTGACCTGATTGCCAGAGCACGGTGGGGAGCCAAGTTTCCAGAAGAAGGCGTAGGGAAGCATTGGACACAGAACTTCGTGTCGGACCATTCTGACCGGCTCGCAATGTACTGGTCGCGTGCACTGGATAAATCTCGGGCCCGCGCAGTCAATGCGACCACAAAAGCCGAGTATTTCAACCTTCTGGAAAAGGTTATCGAGGGGAAGGGTGGAGATGACCGAATTCCGGATGACCTGATATATGGCGCCGACGAGTCTGGCTTCCAGTTGGGCATTGGGCAGCGGGAGCGTGTCATAGGGGGTCGAAACAAGAAGACGCAACATCAGCAACGGAGCGGGAATCGAGAAAATGTTACCGCGCTTGTCACGATTTGCGGCGATGGTACGGGGATTCCCCCTGCAATTATTTACAAGGGCGAAGGCTTCCAGGTCAATTGGGCCCAGGATAACCCTTTGAATGTGTCGTGAGTACAATATCAAGTCTGATCATTGAGCACCGCTCACCAGATTGACTAGATTGGGCTATTCAAAGAAAGGTTATATTGACAGCATTATCAGTGTCGAATGGCTGAAAGATTTTGATAAACGGACGCGCGCCAAAGCCCGTGGACGCCGGCGGCTGTTGCTGGTCGATGGGCATGCTTCTCATTATACGCTGGCATTTTTGATGTACGCGCGCGAGCACAAGATTGAAGTCATTGGATATCCATCACACTCCACTCATGTGTACCAAGGGCTGGACGTGGTTATCTTTGCAGCATTCAAGGCGAGCTGGAGCACGGCGAGGGACAGTTGGGAGGCACGAGGCGACGTTGTCGACAAGACGACATTTCTCACAGTCTACGCCGAGGCTCACCTCAAGACGATGACACCCGAGAACATCCGGATGGCATTCAAGAAGACAGGGGTCATCCCACTCAATCGAGACGTCGTGACAGAGCAGATGATGGCCCCAAGCTTGGAATCGTCGTCGCGCGGGTCACTTCCAATCCCACAGTCGAGTCCGGTGAAGGCCATGTCGGGAATGATTGTGGATTACATGGACTATCAGAAATTACAAATGGCGCAGCTCAACGACGATGAGGAGGTGCCGCCAACCCCCGGGCCTTCATCCTCGACCCCATTGTTCGCACGGAGGGCAGTCGACGATCTGTCGACGACATCAGCATCATTCCTAATGAGAAGCTCACCTTTGAAATCCACTTCGGCTCCTCCCGCATTCAAACCCTCGACAATCTCCCCGCTGAAGTCCCAGTCACGATATGCTGCGTTGCTGGATCGGCCATTCCAGAGCGCGCGTGAGCAGGAGCTTGTGGATGCGCTGCGGGAATCAGATGAGCGTGATAGCGGGAGAAAGCTGGCAATGATTGGCATGCAGGCGGGCACTCTTCTTGCTGGGATGTACACCAAACGCGCACAGACACAGCTCCAGTCTCAAGAGGTACGGAAGTCACGGAGGAAGGGAAAGAGCAAGATGGGTGATGGAAAAGCGAAGTGGTTTACGGGCAACGAGTTCTTTAAGCTGTCGGTGGACGACGCACGCCAGAGGGAAGAAGATGCGGAGGACAAGGAGCAGAGGAAGACAGCACGGGCAGCTCACGCCACTGAGCTGGCATTGTGGAAAAAGAAGAACGATCTGATCAGGGAACGGAACGAGGCAAAGAAAGTTACGTTCGCCGCGGACGTAACAGTGTGGGAAGCAGAGAAAGAGGCGGCGAAGGCAGAGAGACGCAAACGGGATTGGGACAAACCAAAGTGGAAGGACTACGAGCCAGAAGTCCTGCTTCCACGACCGAAAAAACACGCAGACGACGACGAAGACGAGGAAGATTCTGAAAACGGATCCGATATGGACATAGATTAGATTTCGGCAATTACTAGCCGGCGTGATTGTGACGCGTCCCATTTCCACATCACGTCTTTGATTAGCACTTTTGACCTTGATCCTGTCCGATATAAGCCATTGCGTTACAGATTGCCTCAAGATCTTGTCCAAGACAAGTTTGAACCCTAAAGATGTGATCGGCCGGCTCAGATTGGGTCAAAAGTGTCACATTTCTCAGCCTACTTCGCAACAAAATTTGACCGTCCCATTACTAGGTACTTGACTGTAGATCCCAAGATCAGAAAGTGTTGTTGAGTTAGAGGGAAGTATATTATTGCAAAGAGCGAAAGAAGAGTGAGAGCGGACTTTGAAAAATAAGACACGGCTTCTTGGGGTTCCCCAGTTCCCGCGCTTCGGTCATTGCCGGGGAAGCGGTGCTCGTGAGAGAAAGCCGAACTGGGCTCGAACGAGCTAATAAGTACCACAGCAAAAGCGTACAATTGAATTAAATTTGGTTCCAGGTGGTATATGGACAAAAACAAACAGTTTAACCTGTCTTTCTCGGCTGAAACTGAAGAAACCGACACCCAAAAACCCACGGAGGAGGTAGAGGAGAGACAACTCGAAGGATGAAATATTGAGTGTACGGCGCCTTATGGAAATGCATGCATGATATCTTTCACGTCGGCCGCTACTGGGAACATGTAGCTAACCCTAGAAATCCTCGGTCAATGCCAAACTTGTGGAGCGCCAGAATCACTAGAACACATCATGCTGGAATGCGATGCTTCCGGTCAACGTCAAGTGTGGCAACAGACTGAGTTATTTTGGAGACTCAGATATCCGAGATGGCCCACACGGGTTACTCTTGGGTTGTGGACTTGCACGATTCACTTCCTCCAAGGGGAAGATGATACCAGCCCAGAATCGATTTTTTGCAATCATTGTTTCAACATCAATGAGTCTAATCTGGAATCTGAGAAATGAGAGAGTATTCGAAACTCATACACAAGCATCAGCAAATGAAATACATAATCGCTGGGTGTCACTGATGAACGCCGCCCTACAGCGAGATCGATTACTCTCAAATCGAACTCGATTTGGTTCTCTCGCAATAAAAAAGCAACTGGTGCTTGATACCTGGAGTGGGACACTCCTTGATGAAGATTCCCTGCCGGATGACTGGACTAGATCCGAGGAGGTTTTAGTGGGTATACGGCCCATCACTCGAAAAAACGGAGTTGGTTAGAATTACGGCCAGAGCCCCACACGAAGGTTTGAAACCTGTGCGTAACGGCATTTCCTCCTGGACACTTCCCCGGCTATATTGGATAAAACCCAATTAAATCAGCGGATACGCTCGGAATGCTTTGCAGACTGAGTTGTGTTACTTTAAATGCTCCAAAAAAAAAAAAAAAAAAAGAGTGTACGGAGCTCACCTATCTTTCTCATCCCGGAATGTAGCGCCACCCCGGAATGTGGCGCTACATTCCGGGATTATGCAAGGATTATGCAGATAGTATTTAAAAAAATGGGCCGCGGAAGCGTGATTCTCTCTGGAGTGGCCTGTAAAGGACTCCAAGCCCTACGACGGGACCCTCAAGGATATTCTTTAACAAAACATACAATAAAAGTACCTTTTGACGCACCATCATACTTACACTGACTCCGAAAAAGTATTGGATCACGTGGATCCCAGACAAGATTGAGATTGTGCTCGGCACTCGGTTTTTTTTTGACTGGGTATTTAATGCTTAAATTTTTGCAGAAGGAATGCAGTATGTACTTATAAAATATCAGACCTATGCCCTAGCGCGTCAAGGTATTTCGTCATTCTCAGCAACCAACCATTTTTTGGAACTTGTCTGCAGCTTCATTTGAACCGTGCGCTAGATACCGAAACTATTGAACGTGTCGAGGTGTGTCCATTTTATAATATTTCCACTTGAACACTGACCAACGTAGTCGTCCACAGGGTCGATTTGACCTCACTTCCAAGTCTTGGACCTACTTTGATTCTCTGATACATTTTTTTCAACTTACATACCAACCAATGTCGTCGTGCACAGGGCTCACTTGACTTACGTTCAAGCTCAAGTCAACTAGGTCTTCGATTGCACTGTCATGTACGTTCATTCTGTCAGATATTTTTACCTCAATTAATTACGAACACAAGTCGCATGGATGGTTGCCTTGACCTTCAAGGTCAAGTCCTGTGGGCCAGATGCGTTCATATTTCATGAGGCACGTGCATCATCTCCGAGTTGGTATCTTTGCCGAGCTAATATTCATCTGATAGACTCGACTACTTTGAACTTGACCTTGGATTTGACCTCCTAAGGTCAAGGCTTGTGGGATTCAGGTGCGCTCACATTTATTAGGAATAAGAGGCTATCTAATTTCGTTTGAAGCCCGCAACTATGGATGGCCGCATTCAAGGTATGTTACCGCATTTTATTTTTATATATTGAGTGCTGGTTTAGGTAGTTCAGAGGCTTATTTGGGATGACATACAGCGTCTCGTCTTCATATTGAGTCAGTTACTGGCCTTAGTTCAATAGATTAGATGCTTGAGTACACAATATATCTCAAGTAAGTTCCAAACTTACTCGAGTTTGACCTTGGTTCAAAGATCCAACAGTATCAGTGTGTCTTATTACCTCTTGCATAATTCAATTCACGGTAAGCTTCATTCCCTCGACTGATCTTCAACCAACCATTCTGACAAGTTCAAAGTTCGCATTTCGGGCATCTCTGGTACAATACCCTAGCCCCACGCCTCACGGTAAGCATTATTCACTCACATTCATCACATTCCTCCCTAATTCAGCGCTCAATTTTCCTTCATTAATATTTTCAACCCGTATGAGCTTGACTTTGGTTTTGTTTAATCCAGAGGGAGAGGCCCCTGGGCCCTTTGTCCTTTGTCCTTTTTGCTCGTCATCCAGCGCGAGTCCGAGTGTGTGTTTTTAGGATGGATCTGGACTGGGGATGGATGCTAGGTGCGTATTTGCACTCTTTTTTGGTTTTGGCGGCCTGCTAACCTTCAGTATCTTGTTCAGGTTCTCGAGTGAAGTTGATTCGTTGAATTTGGATCCGAGTGCGCAACGCGTAGCGACTGGTAAGTCACCCACATTTTTCCTTTCAACCCCTATTCAGCCTAATTCAGCCCAGAATAATTGCGTCCGAGTCTCAAGATAAAAGTAGAGCAAAAAATGCGCAACTTGAATCCACTCTGCCAATGAAAATGGAGCAGACTCGGACTTGCAAGTGTAAGTCCCCCACCTTTTTATTTCACATCTAACCCCGTCTCTGAATATATAGCCTCTACGCGCCCTCCCCTCCTCCCTGTCCGTCTCCATTTTCATTTTCGCTTTTTACTCCAATTTTATTAACCCACCCTCGGACAGCTAGCTCCGCCATTTCAAGCCCGAGCGATGCGGGGCCTGCGCGAGATGTCTATTAGGACTGGAAGAAGATGCGTAGGTACCCTGCTTCGCGCGCGCTCTGTTGACTCTGCTGATTTTACAGATCCAATTGGGCTTTGTCCGGACTCCGACTCGGTATGTATGTATTTTTCCTTTCCTCCTCTAATTTACACGCTAACGCCTCGTTCTAGCAAGTCACCCAGCATCCAAGACAACACGCCGCTCTCCAGACTCGGGATCCGAGATCCCAGACCCCACTCAAGGCCCAATGTGCGGGAAGAACACAAAGTCGGTGTATTTTGTTTGGTTTTGCTTCCTTGTCTGACTGCTGTTCCTTCGCTGTAGATACGGGCTGACGCGTCCCGGGGCGTTAGGCATTCGTCCCGATTCCGAGGAGTTTGTCGTTTGGGTTTCGCGTGCAGATTTCAAGATGGGCCCTAGCGTTAGTATTGCTGTGTTTACGGACTCGGGCTCGCCCTAACCATTCTTCGCAGATCACGATCCGAGACGAGTCGAATCGAATCGACGCGCGGGTTAACGATAGGGAAGCGGGATATCGCGCGGACAAGGTGGTACGGGCGAGTTTTCTGTATCTTGTCTTGCTTCACTTCGTGTCCGCGCATTTCTGACTTCTTTTTAGGTTAGTCTTCACGCGCACGCGCGCTGTTCTCGACGCGACGCGAGTGTAGATAGGGAGGTTATGCAGGCTCCCTGATATGTGAAGTACAGGAGTGAACGCGGGAGTGATACGGGTACGGGGAGGAAGGGAAGGGAAGGGGGGCTGTTCGAGGGTGGAGAGAGGTAGGAGGTGCATACGAGTATATTGGAGACACTACCGGGCAAGTGAACTGGGAGCGCGTGTACTACAAGTGAGCGAGCGAGAAGGACACGCACCTGAGATCTTTGGCGATTCGCGGGCGTCGAGTGCGGGACAAGCGGCACAATCAGCTCAAAGCGCGGAGTCACGCGTGCGGGATTCGCTCTCTGTCTCATAGCATCTTGAATTCAATGTTCGCACTTTGAGAGCTTTTGTTGGGGAGCAAATAGATCTACATATAGCCCGCTGTTCAAGATTGTGAGGGAAATACGGAAATACGAGTCGCTCACTTTTATCTTGGTGTTCGTACAAAGCGCAGAAGTTGGCGTCCACTCATGGGAAGTTGGCGACACACTCCAGCGGTTTCGTTGCGTTCCAGGAGACTCCCAATATTTCTGCACAATTCTAGAGACATCAGGGACATTAGAAAAGACATTCAATCGAAAAAAGAAAGGCGCACATATTTATTTATGCTGCAATGGATAATGAAAAGTCTCTGTGGAATTCTCCGTACCTCCTCAACATACGACGGACAGGGTATGCGCGTACCTTTTTTTATCAGTATCTTATGCAGTACCATGGAATCGGCAGATAGGCGGATACGATTCAGGGGAAATATAGATACACAAAACAACAAAAAAGGCAAGGCAGAGCGACGTACGTATAGTCCCAAGAAAATGACCGGGTCGTCCGTGTCCATCACGAAGGGCGTGCTTTCTTCGCACCCTCCCCCTCCCCGACGTCCTCGACTGCACGACGTTTCCCAGATGAATACTGTAGCCCATGGTCGGCTGTCTCGCCGTCGTCCGCCGCTGCGTCTTTCTCCACTTTCTTGGCGATCTCCGCCGCTGCGTCCTTCTGGGCTTTCCTCGCGATCTTCGCGATCATCTTTTTCTTCCTCGCAACTTTCGCGTGTTTCGCCTTGGATGCCTTCATCTTGCGCTCCCCGACTTCCTTCGCCGACATTGTCACCCATTCGAGGTGGAGGGGCTTTGTCCCCATCTTGCACGCCGGGCCTTTAGAAAAGACGGGTGGTCAGTGAGGTCTGGCCCATGCCGGCAGCATTGACTCACACTGAACCAGGCGCTGGAACGACGGATCCTGCGTCTTGTGCCATTCTTGAACACATGTCTAAGTTGTCAATCGCGCGTCAGTGAGAGATCGTATTGGCAGGCGAGTATGATCCCCTACAATGTGATAAAGGCGACGGCATTTGCAAGAGAGCAGCACACTTGGCGCCGGGCCGCTCATACAGACCTTGGAGAGAGCAAAGAGCCGTCAGCATACCAAGGTCACCGACTTTGCCTTCGTATGGAACATACGGGGCATTCTTCTTCCGCCGCCCACGAAGGATTCAAACGGAAGTCCTCGAACACGCGTTTGAACAGTGCTGATTGAGAACTGTCCGGGTCTTCCAGCCGCGGCGCGCGGGAGAAATAATACTGGACCATCTGCGCGTAGTTTAGGCATAGGTTGCGACAGCAGGACACCAAGCCTCTCACCCCCGCCCTTTCTTTGTGTGTTCGCTCAGATTGGGGCGGCTGAAGCAGCCTGTACCGGTCCAAGTACTTGAGGCGGCGTTTCGTGGCCTCCGACGAAGGGTTACCGTTAGAAGTTGCGGAAAGCAATATAAAATCGGGATTGATTTCTTTGATCTCGTCGTCATCCACGATTTCTAGGTCGGTGTCGGTATCCATGTCAGCGGTGTCAGAGCGGTGGTGGCTTCCGCTCGCCCTTGGTGGCATCTCAGGAGAGAGAGCTGGAGTTGCGCAAACGATGAAGTCGGCGCAAGCACGTGACGATGGAACATTCCAAACAAGGCCAATGCCACCTCACCTCTTTCTTCTCTACCGCCACCGTGCCCTCACCGTAGCCCCCGCCCTCGCCATCGCCGTTGCCCTCGCCGTTGTCCCTCGCCGTTTGCCGTCGCATTTTACCATTGTGGTCACCGCTGATCACATCGCTGCTCTGGCTGTGGTCGCCTCCCGTCAAGCTCGGTACGTCTTTTGCTCTCTCCAGACGCTGACGCTTACCTTACCCTCCGCAGGTTTTGTATCGTTGTCAATGTTTTCTTCTTCTTCTTCTTCTGTGCTGCCCCCTCCACGGCGTGCTTTGCTATTCTGTGCTGCCTCCTCCAGGGCGCGCTGCGCTGCCTCCTCCAGGGCGTGCTCTGTTCTTCTGTGCTGCCTCCTCCAGGGCGCGCTGCGCTGCCTCTTCCAGGGCGTGCATTGTTCTTCTGTGCTGCCTCCCCCAGGGCGCGCTGCGCTGCCCCTTCCAGGGCGTGCTTTTTCCTTCATCTGCGCTGCCCTCCCCCGGGCGTGCTGCGCTGCCCCTTCCAGGGCGTGCTTTTTTTTTCATCTGCCTGTCCAACATTGTGGTGATCGCTCTGACAACGTCTTGGAGGGTTTGTGTGCGCCCGTTGAGCGGGCTGCGGCTGCGGTGGCGAATAATCTCTAAAAGTTGCCTGTTACGATTACGAAGCAATTGACCTTAGCCTCCATGTACACTAACCACCTGTTATCACAGCCCGAATCTTTTGACTCGGACCACTTTTCGTGCTCCTGACGCTGTTCTGTCGTGATGACTGACTCGGCACGCTGTGGAGCGCCAGACGACGTCTTGGAGGTCTTTCCTCTGGCTCCCGCCGAGCTCGGTAGGTTTTTTGCTCTATCCACATGCCGACTCGAGGGCTTACCTTACCCTCCGCAGGCTTTGTTATGTTTTGTTCTTATTCGCAGGTTTTGTTCTTGGCAGGTTGTGTATTGTTTTCATAATTTTGTTCTTGTTCCTCCTCTGCGCTGACCCTTCCAGGGCGTCCTTTTTTGTCCTGCCCCTTTCTGGGCGTGCTTTGCTTCCGCGACTTACCGGGTCGTTTTTTTCTTCTCTCGTCGCGTTGTCTGGATTTCCCATACACTCTCACTTATATCGCACTTATATCGTTTGCTTGTAGTTTCTTTTTATTTCGCTCGTCGTTATCCATTTCGTTATTGATGTACTCAAATGTTAGCACCTCTTTCTCTACCAGTGCACGCAAAGTACACCACTTCCCTTTGCTTTTGCTCCTCGACTCACCAGAGGATTTTTCAGATTTACGTGGTTGTATGCCAGGGATTTTTAATAGGCGCTCCAAACGAACACCACGAGTTTGGCTTAAGAATTCCCATATTTGGACGCGGCGTAGTGGCCATTTTGGGAAGTCGTACACCTTACCTACATCACTTATCTAGATTGATCCACGGAATCCTTCCGCAGCGGCGCTCCCTCCCCCTCCCTCCCCTCCCTTACCCGTCTATCGCTGCCCTCCCACACGTATGCTCTCGAACCTCGACTCTACGCCTCCATGAAATGATCACGTGACTCTTGCTTTCCTTTATCGTTCCTTCGCTCGTTCGCGTGTTTCGCCACCTTCAGCGATCATGGTCTCTTCATGTTATTCACCGACGAGAGACCAATTGGTCTCGCTTTTTTCAATTCCATACATGTTTTCTGTAACGCATTATTATCTGGAATATGCCACGTTGTTTTCTTCTCGCATCCCTTGATGTTCCCACCGTTCTTGGATTCGGGAACGCGTTGAGGTCTTGCTATTCCGTGGCTTTGACGATCTCTTAGGATCTCTTGTGAGCCCTGCAACATGGAAATCTGAGAATTTTTGCCGGCATGTTTGACCATTTATAACGAGTGACAAAATGATAGGACGATATAATCGCATTCTTCCGCGTCGCTAAGAAATTCCCCGCTTCGTCTTGAACCCACATTACCGCAGCACGGAGTGAGGAGTGATTCGCTGAGGCGCTGCCCGGCAAAGATGGTCTCTGTAATTGAATTGTCTGTGGTCAGGAAATAACGAATCACGCCCAAGGACAAGTGCCGTTCCTGGAGCCTGCAGCTCAGCGGTTTCTCGCGTATATCTGCGTCTGCGGTACCGGTGGGTGAGGGCGAGTGCATAGAACGGACACCCAAAGCAGTACCACTCAAACCGAGAGCGCTTGCGAGCAAGGTGATGTTCCTGTTGCAGCTAGACTTGAGGAAAATAATCGAGGTGTTTGGAGCTGTTGGTTGCTTTTGCTGTCCAAGATCGCCAATGTTTGAAAAAACTTTCCGCTGATTTTAGGATCGTGGTGACACCGTGATGAAATATTATTGAGACGAGCAGCCCAACCATTCGTACACCGGAAACGGCCATTGTGGAGCAAAATCGTACATGATTGATTATTTCCATCGAGAGCACGCGTATATTGTATACCTAAGAGTACTGAAGAGAATGGTGGAAAGGGGATCTTCCTAAGCACAAGTTCCTGATCATGAGCCTGGAACTGGACTGTGCCTACCTGAATAAGTACACCGCTTAGCCGACACTGGACTCGGAGTCGTAGCCATACCCTGCGCAAACTAAATTTGTGTCAGACCGCAGATTGGAGGAACCAACTCATTTGTTATCGGTGCGGGGCTAATGATGATATAATGCCGCACAAGTCGACGCGAGCGCCACAGAGGAGACTTCAGCCGACATTCGCGAGTGTGCTCGAGGATATGTTCATACGCGGCGGTGCTTCAGCCGGCTGCTCCGGGAAGCCGGAAACCATAATTTAATTGATATTGCGGGCTTAAAACCAGCGCAAGTTGTGGGCGGGAGGGATCGAAGAGATATCGATGCCGAAAGAACGACAGCGATTGAATCCGGGAGTTTTAACCAATCGTCACCTAAGAATAAAGCCAGCAAGCGCTTCATATGAGGATGAATCCATCGAACTCACCTTCGTCGGATAATGCACAGAACGCAAAGTCAGTTCGAATGTGATCGAATTGAGATGGAATACAAGGCCTCGACAGAGTTTGACTCGAACTCGAAGTGGAGCTGTCGTTCGCCTGAAACAAAAATCTGGGAAGCATCCAATCAATTGAGTATACGCACACAGTTATACTGAACGCCCATAACCTCCCAGTAACGTTTGACGGGACGTCGAGGTTGATCTCTCGCTCCCACGAAATGAACTATCGATCATCTGGGAAGCATTCAGGAAGTGCATTCCCGAAGATATCAAGTGAGACGAGTAACGCCCGCCGAAGTTCATTTAAAACAGTTAATAACCTCCGAGAGTTGGAGATCAAGTCTAACATTGCGTCAGTCAGGTTCGATTTGGAATTATATAAAAAACTCGCCGAAGTTCAACAGAAGCTGTACAGTTGAAGTAGACACTGTCCGAATCAAACTTGTTTGGTTAGCTGGCGTAACAAGTGAATGCAGACTTACTGCGTGGCTCACTCTCTTCTCAAAACTCGGCAACTCGAAAAGTCTGCGGTTATGAAGGTCCCAAAAACGGGGATAATTGGATTTGGCCCAAGGTAAGCGATGTATCTCACGCACGAATGAATCGTATAGCGTTGCTAAAGGATCAGCACGAAGTCAGTGGCGATGAAGAGCAGAATTCAAAACAGTGAGAGGACATACCGAGTCTCGAGGCAAAAAAAGGTGGAGTACCGGGGAGGCGTCGGAAAGGAAACTACGAGCTTTTTGGGACCAAAAATGATTGAAGGGTTGAGGCCAGCCAAAAGGTGTGGAACACTCGAGCTGTTGAAGTGCGAGAGATATTTTTTGGGGGAAAAAAATTGAAGGACGTTTAGTCCAGACGAGAAACCGCGGTACGCATCAGTAAGAACACGTCGTCGATAGGAGTGAGACTTGCGCGCAAAGGGGGAACCAGGATTTAGGCAGACCAAAGAAGGAACGATACTGAACAGCCCAGTGGATGGATAGTAACGCAGTATTGGAAGTGAGGACGATGATATAATACGGCGCTAGTATACCCGGCACAATGACGGCAAGACAAGGTCAATAAACCCAAGAGCATATAAAAATTGTTGTGAAGAGAAAAGGTATAGTTCCTGAGCGCAGTTGCGGTAGAGAATTCAAGGGTTGCGGAGTACTCGGCAGACTGGCAGCCCTCGTATGGATGAATCTGTAATTCAATGGCTTGCCGTGCGATGGCGAACACTCGGATGGACATTTCTCCAGTCCTTGTTGAAATCTGGCGCCGCGGGCTCTGGAGACCGTGAGTTAGGCACCGCGACGGCATGACAAACGTGCAGCAATGAATGGGAAGAGAAAAGGGAAAGGTATGGATTGAAGAGGCACGCACATCAAGTATATACTTCCTATGCGCAGCTGCGGCAGATGATCCAAGAGTACATGACTACACGGCAGACTCGCATCCCAAGTATGGATGCACCGAGGTAGCTCCAGAGAAATTTATTACAAGTACCGCGCGCCGTAGACTTCAGATAAAGCCACATTGTACCTACAAAAAAAAAAAGACACGTTGAATCGAAATTAAGTTAAAGACCGACCAACCTCGCAGAATTAAGAACCCGGGTCAGGAAGCGTGATACGAAGCCTGGGGAGTTATGCGTAGTATCCACACAATTTTGGCCGCCATTGTATGTCGAATGGACGGCGGGTCGCAGAGAAATGGAGGAGAGAAGCACGGTACATGCAGTAAAGTTTGGGTAAAGTATTGAAGCTTGATTGTCAGAGAAAACCACGAGGCGTCACATCGAAACAGGAGCGATGGACACAGAGCTGGAGGCGTCTCGGTGCTTACACAAAACAAGGGGACCTGTGGCGTTGAGTAGCGTTGAGTGGAGGGTGGAGCAAGGCAGCGTGGAGTTGCATCCGACGTGGTTTTTTTTTTTTTGGCCGACTACATTCCGGTCTATCCGCATCCCTGCGCTGGATACCGAGGAGAGTCGGAATTTCCAGCCGCCATCCTTCTTTCCCCTCACACGACGCTCCATGCATACCTTCTGCCACGTTTACCTGGTCCTCATTCGGGTCGATGACCTCGAAGACCCTTTTACTGGCGACGCTCACTGGCATCAACCGCGTGCCTTCTCATCGTACCTTGTGCAGCTCTTTCTCTCCATCCCGTCCTCTATTTTCACGCCGGATCATCCGGCTGCGTTCATCCTCGGCGATCGCCACCGTCTGGATCACGTACTAGTAGGACTGGATATCCAGCCAATCTCACATGTTGCTTCATTGCCCTAATAGTTTGCAGCCAGCCCTGTTTAGAGCGTCAAACGGTGGCCATATTCCTGGCTATGTCCAGTGTCGACAGTGGTCATGTCCATCCGTTTTGACCCTCAAAACGGGGTGGCAAACTAGTAGTGCTTCCATAATGCTGCATGAGGGGGATGTACCTATGGCTACTATGGCACTATACATGAATAGAAGCAGCTCTACTTAGGTTCTAGGCGGTCCAGACCGAAATCAAGACTTAAGTTCTCATAGGACTTGAGCTCTCCCCCCCAGGGCTTTGTTATTCCTGAGGTTTGTGCAACGAATTTGGTGGGTGTCCCTCGATGAAGCATGTGTATCAGAAGGGGTAGAACCCACCCCCAAATTCTGGTTTTGATTGGATAACATCCGGGTTCACAGGAAATATACCAATGGGCTTTTGCGGCGCGGGCTCGATATTACTAGATCTCACCTGTCGTCTCCCTTCCCTGGTTAGCGCGAGTCATCCTGAGCTCGTATTCCACGGATCCCTTCCCTGCCTTCATTTATGTCCTCCCAGTCCACCGTCCAGCTTCGAATTCCCTCCGTTGCGTTTATGTGCGTCCCGGTCCGTCTCTAATCCCGCGCCTGAGGTCACGGAATTGCTGCGTACTCAGATATAAATGAGTGTGTGGGAAAGATGAAAATGAGAGTCATGAGGTTAGATCGAAGAAGAGCAACAAAGAACGGAAGTGAACTGAATGAAAAGCTAACCTCGAGTCACAGGTACGCGACGCGACGCCATAGTCACGGGGCAAGCTGCAAATCGTTACTTTGACCAAGTATCAGTCCTTCTGATACCGTGACGAGTGAAACATACCTGCGACCAGCAAGACTTGAATACTTTGAGAACTGCGACCCGAATATCAGCTGAGCTAGTCTACCATAGAAAATAAAAAATAATGTACCTCGGGCATATTCGGTTGTGATGCAAGGACCTTGGCTGGCCGAGTTGACAGCAGTTCGGGTTTGACTGCATCTCCAAGCTTGCTTATCTTTAAGTTAATGAATGGGCCATTGAAACGCAATCAAGCTTCGACTCGTAACTACAGGGATCCGAGTCGAAGGTGCGTCAGATCATTTTGAATACTCGAGAATCTGTACCCACCTGCATCCAAGGGAAAATAAAGGGCGAGAACCTCGTGCAAAAATCTAACCGGATGAATTATTAATTTGCAAGGTCAAGACGAATGCCACAAAGCCTCGGGTTCTACTGTACAAACAATGCTTTTCAACGTCGAGCATAGTCTCGGCCTTTATCACCGAGATTCAAGTCAGTAATCAGAGAAAAATCATAATAGAATTGAAGCGGGCTTCCCATAACAGTGTCTCGAGCAATCAGCACCCTGAGCCCTGAGCTGCGAGCAAGAAACTTGAAGGATCAAGAATGTAAAGTCAGGAGGCGGTTGAAACAGAATTCAACAGCGTTGTAAAATACCTGTTGGCTGAATTCCCAAGTCCCCAGACTTGCCTGGAGTACGAAGATGAAGTGGAGTTACATGCGAGCAATGCTCGAGCTTCAGGGCAGGCGCAATTTGATCGGATAGAACCGGTCCGTGTCCGAGTCGGGTCTGGATAAAAACAGTTAAAATCAATAAAACTCAAGCCAAGATGAGTACCTACCTCAGATCCAACTTAAACTAATCAGCGATGTGCATTGGTTCACCAGAATCCCGACTGGAAGGAAGGTTAGTCAACTGTGAGACCGGAGTGGTATAAACCGAAACTACGCCAGAAAACAACTAAGGCAGAAAAAATGGTCAGTCAAGGCGAAAATGAAGACGAATGAGGCCGCTGGTAAATCCAATTAAAAATCAACACGAACGCGCTGGCTTGAGGAATGGCGCGCTTGCAAGCATTTAGAGAACCTATCACAGAAAATGAGCGCGGAGGTAAGTGTATTGAACAAGGAGCACTACCATAAAAAACGAAGACTTGACGCTGAAATAAGCACGGAGGCAGGTGAATTGAAATGAACAGACGCCACAACGAGTTCGAATCCTCCGAGAGAACCAGCGGAACTTAGTACAATTCGGAGAAACGACCGGGCTGAGGAAACAGATGGTGGTGGAAAGAACCAGCGAGGGCGAGGTTTGTGGGCACGGAATCACCAGCGGGATGAAGCGCAAACAAACAATCGCCGGAGTCCGTAAAAAGTAGAAAGTTAATTCTGATGCCTCGGCTGCGAGCGAAATTTGATTGACGTGGAAATGCACTTTTCTTGCATCCTAAAGGGCAAAAGAAATCATTGTAAATGAATGGAAATCAGGGGATCTCGAATACTGTATCGTACATTCGTTGCGTCAACAATGATGGCCCCGCCCAGCGGGAAGAAAACATTCAGCTGTCCCATAAGAAGTCAAATGTTTCGTTCGGTAGCAAAGCAAATGAGAGCGTACCAGCTCCAACTTGAAAGATGGATCGGAGCCCGGGCTGCCGAAGCGAGCACGGAATTTCTTGGGGGTTATGGCTCGAGATCAGCTAGTGGAGCTCACCTTTGCATTCATCAGTCTGGAAGTCTAGATGAGCATGGGTCTTGAGTTGAATACACACCTGCCCTCACGGCCCGCCCTGCACAGCGGAAATAAAAAAAATTAGTTAAAAAATGGTTCTGTAGCAAGACAAATGAACGCGCCCCAGCTCCAATTTGATCCATGGATCGAAGCCCGCGCTGCGGAAGCAGAACCAAATTTCCTGGGGGTTATGACTCTGATCAGCGAATGTACTTGATTAATCCAATGGAATCTAAGCTTACCTCGTAGGCCCGGGCCGCATAGCAGGAGAGTAAAAACGAAGTTGCCCGGACATGTGGCATAGGTCATTTGCGAGTCTACCTGCGTCCGCAACGACCGAAAGAAGACAGTCTCGGTCGAGAGGGCGGGGACTGCGATTCGTGAGAGCGGGAACGAAGGAATTTTATTTATTTTTCCATGGTGAGGACCGAGTGCCGTGAAGTGTCCATTCAGACCGTACAGAATGGCTCCGTCGAAGACAATTGGGCAAGTCGTTCGACGTGTTTGAGAAGTCTAAACTCGAGAGAACCGCGACGACAATTAATTGGGCGGCACTCTGAGAAAATCGCGAAGAACCAGGACTCAATACGCAGGAAAAGATGCCCAATATGATGCCGGCGCAGGCACGACGTTAACGTTGTGCTGACCCAACATTGACACCAGGCGCACTAGCGCACATTAATCAGGTAGCTTGACACGGAGGTGAAGAGCGCTCAGTTGGAGAATGGCGGTATTAGATTTTGAGGGATACAGAACGACGCAATGAGAGCCAGCGGCACAGCCGCACATTTGCGTAGGATGAAGTTTCTGCCGGTCCAATTGCAAGCCTTTAAATCCAGTTTAGCCAACGGCTTCGGAAGAAAAGCATCAAAATAAACTGAGAAATAATCGCGAGCCGGCTCGAAAGATGTCGACACGCGATGCAGACGATGTTAGCTTTGAGAATTTCCCTGGGAGAAGTAACATAGACAAATACCAATTCGTAAAAGGCAGGCTGAGAGACGGCGGACAGGAGTGCCGAGACAAAAAAATAATGAACAGAGAGGGAAAGGGCGCACTTCACTTCCATGAAGGTGCGCGGGGACGGATACGCCGGGCAAATAAGAACAATGATTCCAGAAATCAGGACACGCACAGGCGGCGCTCTTGTCTGCCAATGACAGATAGAGACAACAAAATCAGCGCGAGGTCGGAGAAGATTATCATACCCACCAGTAGTATAATACAGGGCACACCTTGATTCTGAAAGTAGAGCGGAATTGTGACCTGATTGAATAAACTTCGACGTATACGTGGAAGAGATGGAAGAAACGCGAACGCACGGTGAGTTTATCGACCCTTCTCCAAATGAGACTACGGAAGCGGCAGCGCTCGGGAGTCCAAGAGGAAAGTCGCGTCCGCTGCAAGTACGAATGCGTTCCACTTTGGGTTCACCACGGACGGCGCAGGGGCTCATGCGCACCGTACTTGGATGGGCGGGAAGATGGTCGAAAAGGCAAAATTCTCATAACTGAGTGGGCGCCAAAGAGACAGAACAAGACCTGGCACATACTGAATCCCGCCCCAGGCTTCCTGAAAGTTCATGCGCCGAACTGTAGGAAACAGTCGGTGAGGATCATACGATACGAGAGAATAAAATGAATCCGAGTAAGGCATACAACGCTCCGATTTCGCTGACCACACTCCGAGCTAGAGGGTGGAAGTATGGCTGAATGCCTGCGTACGGCAATCCCAGAGATTGGGAGCTGATATTTCAGGCGCGTCCACGGAATATGTCAGCCTTGCGATGCGTCAAACGCGGGTAGTGTTTGCCACGTGTGCGACGCGTCGAGGACGGTGGAATCGTGCCAGAAAGGTCGAAATAGAGTAACTGAGTCGTAGCATAGACATTGAGAAAACGTTGGCCGACATGTCTGCAGAAAGCACGCGAAGAGGTGAGAGGAGAGGCCAGAGAGACCGGATCAAATGATGGAACACAGCCACGCTGCTGCTCTTTCCTCCGCCCCACGACCATCCCGAATTTTCTTGAACTACGCCAACCCTGTCCAGTTCAAATTTAGCCTTCTGTCATTCATGCCAATCGCTCACACCAACAGCTTCCAAAAAATTGGACCGCTTGCCGACAATCCTCTGTCTGCGTTTGCTAGCGCCTGAAGGACTCGCTAGTGATAATAGGCCAAGGCGCTCGGATTCCTGGTCTTCGGTCAACTAAATGGTTTCCAACACATCGCGACTCACGCCAGTTTTTCCTACCGCTCCCAGGCGTGGTCTTTCGTGCGCATGACTCGACTCCGACTTTCCCTGACCCAGCAGCGCCGACCACCTTTTGCTGATTTCACCCCGATTGATGGGTGAAACGTTAGCGATCTGAGCCATAAACAGCCACAGTACACCCGCTTCAGTATTTAGCACGGGAAGCCTCCCAGAAAGCCACCCAGTTCCGGTAACGTGCCGATCTAGACCAGCAATGAGCGTACACAAGAGGCAGAGCAGAAAAAACCGAGAGGTCCCGAGGAGATGATGGAAGTACGAAGAGAGAGGGCAATGTGACAATGCTGGTTTGACGAAGGAAAGTCGGAGCACGAGGCTGACGAATGGGACTAGGATTCGCGCAAAGATGCGGAGACGAGTCAAAGTACCAGAGCGGGGAATCACGTAAGTGAGGCACTGTTTCCTCATCCCGCTGAGCGTAATTCCCGTGGCTAAAACGATAACATCGCAATGTGGTTTGCTGAATGTAGGAACAGACCGTGGATTTGAATTCTTCAGAATTGGAACTAAATAATTAAGCGACAGCCGGAACGGGAACGAATAAATCAGAGACATCCCTCCAGATCCGGCGTGGTGAAAATAAAATGCAAACTGAGCTGGGGGATTCGAAAGGTGAATGTCGAGTCGGCAATGGAGGGATCAAGCGGCGAACATGAGCCACGCTATACGAACCAACGGCGCGTAGAACAAGAATGCGGGGCCACACGAGAAGAGATCGCCAGAGGAGAGCTAAGAACACCTAGGCGGCCGGCCTTAATTGAAAATTCAAACCTAAAATTTGGTATTCTTGACTGGCAAAGACCTTAATCGATCGCATCAAGTTCGGAACAGGCAGTTTGATGGCAGCATCATTCAAGTAAATCTGAAGCGCAGACAGCGACCCAAATCAAATTAGACCCTAATTCTAGCAGCGCAGCAAAGATAAAATGCCTAGTCCCACGATCGATTCTGCGCGGTGAGAACAGCCCTGACCGTGCCGGGCTACGGAAATGCATTGACCTTGTGGTGCCCAGCGAAGAAAGACGGAAGTGAGCGGAGACAGAATCGCAAGTGTGTCTTCAAAACAAGTCGACACACGAGGAAGACGACGGTGCCTGAGAGAATCTCCTCAAGAAAACGTAGTTGCACCTCAGTGGACAGCTAAACAGCGAGTTGCGAAGAGATAGGTGACCAGACAGTTGGTGTAATTGCGCCGAAACAAAGAGAAAAAACTTACACCGAGGGGAGAGAAATAAACTGGCTAGCCGCAAACACGAGCCTACTAAACCATCAGAGCGAGGATCCCCAGGTGCATTTGCAATTGCGGTAAGGAGCCAAACTCAGTTGACCAGGCGGGGTATGCGAGGAATGAAATGATTGCAAGACGGCCTCAGAAGGAGATCGATACCAGAGACAGAGAACAAGAAACTTACTAGTTGAGTGAGGGTCGATAACAGAAAGGCGACGAAGGCGGACACTGACGTATAAGCTAGCCCGCGAGACAGTCAGTAGTAGTGCTGAGCCAAAACGGAGGACAAAATAGACAGGAAGGCATCCATATTTTGATATAAGATCGACGGAGAAACGGCCGAGCAAGACAAAGAGTACGCCGTAGACACTGATTCAGCGAGGCTGGCACGCGGGTGCGGAATTGTGCGAAGCGAGAACTGAAGAAAGCACGCAACGCTGGAAGGCAAATATGAAGTGAGACTGCCCGATGGAACCGCGCCACACATAGGGGAACCTGGGAAAGTATGGCGGGATGCGAATATGACTTGCCACCCCGACGCCCACGGCGAACTAAAGTTGGCCGAGACTGAAAGTATGACGGGTTTTGTTTTAAAAATGGATAGACGTGAATTTTGAAAAGGAGAGCCGAAATGGCGAAAATTGGGAGGAAGAGTCGCCGCCGGAAACTCCTCGATCCGGATAAGGCTAGTCGGACTAATTGGGACAATGCGAGCACTTGCGGGGGAATTGGAAAGAAATTTGGTGAGCGCGACACATGCTATCAAGTGAACAAACGAAAGAATGGGAACACACCGGCGCTTATCCACCCTGGTCCACCTGAGGCTGGAGAGGCGGCACGGTTCGAGCAGGCCCGAGTAAAAGAATCGCGTGCCGCATGCACGAATATGTCATGCTTCGATTGCTCGCGGGAATGCCTAGGTGCGCTTACGAACGGGGCGTTAATGATCGGAGAGATCTCAGAAACAGCGCCCAAATTTCGGTGCACGGAACTGAGAACGTTGTCAGTGCAGCTGTGCGCCGGCGGAGAGAGAAGAAAAAACAAAAAGGCGTACACAGAGAATTCAGACCCAGTGTTGCCACGGGAAAGTCTAGACGCAGGATGGTTTGCTGGGAGCAACGAACGCGGCGGGAGAGTCTTATACTACTTTTTAAGAGGAAAAATTATGAATCAACAATTGCAAGTACAGAGGAATGGATCAGTACGCACCAGTAATGGGCACAGATTTCGCATAGCATCGTCCAAACTAGCCGGTAGAAGAATGACTCGACAGCGCGCGTCAGAGTAAGGACACAAGAAAAATCTTGGTTTACACTTGAGACGCGATTTGACAATTCAAACGCGAAATTGTTGGGTGCAATGGGTGTAATGCTTGACGCGTCAGCGGCGTCTCCAAGACCGTCAAGTCGCACGGAAAGCACCAGAAGGATCGAATTTGACCGATTGCATATGAAGACGAAGAATGGGCAAGCGTAGACCGAGAGGCATGCAGAATGTCGACGCAGTGGTGAAGGCACGAAGCAAGAGTAGTTCAAAAGGATTTGGATGGTCGTCGTGCGGGAAGAGAGAAGTGGCGGTGTCTGATCATTTGATCCGGCGGTCTCTCTTGCTCCTTTCGGTCAAGGTTTTCTCAATGTCCGTCTTGCAACACAACGGTTTAATTGCAATGTTTCTAGCGCGATTCCACAGTCCTCGACGCACCGCGGCAAGGAATACCAATCCGCACTCGCGTTTGACGCGTCGCAACGGTGGAATATTCCGTGGACGCGTCAGATATCGAGTGTGAATCGCCGGCCTTGTCATACACAGGCATTCTCCCACAAGGGGCAGATTATCATGAAGCATGCTGAAACATTCAAGACATATGCAGATCCCAGTCGTTATGTGGATCTCCTTTGCTACCCCATCATAGCTGAGATCTTTTTTAAATCAGACTCGGTCTGCTATGGTTCACTGTGGCCATCAAGGTGTGCGGTGTACTCGTGCATGTGAAAATTAAATCTTGGCCGACGCAAGCTGATTTATATTTCGTTGTTTCTATCTACCGCTCGCAGATTCCCCCACGAGCGCAGTGTGTACGCGAGACCTAATTTCTGGAATCCTAGTAGGCTCTTCCATCTTGGCACACCGTTGCGCGTTCTCACTTGTGCCCTCCTCACTCTTGGCACTGCGTATCTTGCTCGCTTACTGTCTCTGGTTCTCCCATGTCAATTCTGGTGCAAGTAAAGTGCGGTGCTTCATTCTGCGGATCATTCAGTGCTACTTCTTCATGGATCCATTAGTATGCATTCAAGTCACCACCGCTTTAACGCATACAGACTTTGTATACTTCGGCTATTGCCTCCTGGGTAATAGTATTAACACAATCGAATGGCCGATGATTGGGAGCAGCTGACGAGCAATAAGATCCGGGATCCACTTGAGAAAACCCAGCGGACAGGATTTGTCTGAAACAGCAGCGAGGCTCAACCAGAATTGGGTTTTGTTCGTCACTCGGCGAGAAGGTAGAGCGCACGCATGGTGCACTAATAATAATAATTTTGGAATCTGGCCCCAAGTTCTCGGATGAGATGGGCGCCCGACCAAAACTCCACAAATTATACTATATGAATACTGAACAAGATTGAGTTCATATCAGAGGCACGAGCGAACAACTTACCCGTAGTATAGATAGCTGTACTGATTAATCTTTGTAGAAAAGAAAGTTGGTTATGAAGCATTTCCGGTGCTTACCACGAGCAGCAGATGCAAAGTCCTGTTGTCCACAGTCGTTATGTTGCCTGGAACGCTATCATTGGAGGTATATGCTGACATCTGACAAGTCAGGCCGACACCGAAGGCTACGGATGGATCAAGTCAGCACTCTCAAAGCAAATTGAAATGGGATACCGAGCAGGCCCATAAGCGTGACACTTGGAAACATGATGATTCGGGGACGAAACCCGGACACAACCCAGAGCCGATGGATCTACAATCATTTGATAAAAGGGTTGACAAGAGAATAACAGACACCCATAAGAAGTGAATCCCTAATGAACAAAGACCTATACAAAAACTGTATTTGAGAACCGCCGTTATATGAGAGAAATCGGAATAGAAGAATCTGGGGCCGGGTCCATCTTCCCAGTGGTGGAAGGCCACAAAGAGACGGGCGAGGGTAAGAAGCCAATGTTGTATCCGCTAAATATAAAGAATGAAAAAGAATCCACAGAGACGCACGATAGTGACTTTAATGCACAGCGCAAGAGCCCCGGGTGCGACAGGGGAGAAAAGGCTAGAGTGACAGAACCATGGAGTCCCGTTGAGACAAATTTATGCTGCATTACAGGTCGTCATCTCGAGTTATTATCCCGGTTTTGTTGCGTCATTCTCCTGGATTGATTCATCTGGGTGTCTTGGCAAGGTACCGCGGAGGAATATGCAGAAATGGTGAACTTTGGTCGTGTTTGCTTCGATTTCGCCACGCGTCGAGTCACGTGTATCGGTGACCTCATGCTCTTCACATCCGCACATGCCGGAGCGAAGCGAAGGCATAAGTGCAGACCATTGTATATTGAAAGGCCACCAACCGTTATCCGGTTGACACTGTACAGTGGACACATATTCAAAAATAATTATTCTTGCAAAATATCTACATACAGACGTCTGCGGTAAGTCAGCTGATCGGGTACAATCTAATCGGCGACCGCTTGGCTTTATCGGCCGCAATTACAGGTTATAATGCATTCCGCACGCTGGAGATTAGTGAGTGAATGGATAACCAATGGAAGAGAACTGAGCACCTTTCATAAACGGATAGAGGCCAGAAAACACCCGAATGAACGCTGGTTGGAAAGGATCAGCAACTCGAACAGTTGCAATGTGATGAAACATACATCATATCAGCAGCAGCTGAATACAGATGAAATACTGCAACGCCACCGCTGGTATGTCAGCATTGGGCGTGAGCGCATATAGAATTAATTACTTGCGATGGTAACTTATCTCGCTTGTGGGGCTTCCAAGAATTAAGTAAAAAATGTACCGTGTTCGTGACCTGTGATGCGTCGAAGCGGTTAGCATCCATAATAGAGTACACCATATGCACGACACACGTAAGGTGCATTCGGTGCTTCGCAAGAAGTCCAAAGTTTGAATCAAAATGATAGTCGTCCTCTGACGCGTCGGGGACGCTCTCAGACCGCGGGGCACGGCCGCGTGAGTATTGGGATTTGAGACGATGTCAGCGGCAGCGTGGACGCGAACATGATCAAAATCTATAGAAATATCTCAGTATTGAACTCAATGGGTAACACGAAGAATGAGCTTGACAGAAACGCGTCAGTACGCGTCGGTTGGCCTGCGTGCAGGCTTTCTGGATGGCGAGGAGTCCAATGATACATCCAGGGCGATGTCCACGCGTTAGGCCCCGTGAGGCTGGGTCAGCGGGGTTACAAAAAAAGAAACCATGGATAAGGAACTCACCGCTGAATAGCGACCTGGAAAATCAAATAGACATCTTGTGACTGCGCAGCGTGCTAAAGCACTTACCTCATCGCATCACTTGGACTGGGGACAGGTGAAAGAAGGGTGGATGGAGACGGTAGGGAGAAAGTAATCTACTTGAGGGGCGACATGATCACCTGCATCGTTAATGTCGGGTCCGAGAAGTCGTTGCGGCACGTCAACACTAAGAGAACTTGAATTGAGAGCGGACATGATAAATTAAACCCGACCTTGGCTTGCCCGGTACGGTATAAGAGCCTGTGTTTCCACCGGGTTAGTTTGTGAGCGGAAACAGCGCAAGAACAGGTTACCGGGTGAATCAGGATTTCTCACCCATCCCTCCGCCCAACTTGGTTAGCTGTGATGGAAATCCTAAGAGGGGCTCGGATTTGCAGCAGTCCATGAGCACCCTTGAATTGTGTCACACAGCTCGAATTGTAAGGTTCGGCGAGTACGACCTGGGGGCGAAAGTGAGTGAAATTGATAGAAGTGCATACAGAGAACCTAACGCGTCAGCTCAAGCTTTTAGTACGCCCTGGGAGGAGTTTGGGTTAGTAGGGCGGAAGCGAAACGGACAGAGCGGTACCATATGGGCGGAGATGATGGGGGTTGCAAGAAGAGGCGAAAGAGAGACGCTTCCTTTGAAAGGAAGTGAGTGGCTGATCGGCGAGGTTGAAAATAACCTAATCTTCGTCCAGTTCCATGGACCGAAGCCAATTTCTGATCCACAGTTAGCCGGCAAATCCCAAAAATAAAATAGGAACTGGGACGCACATACGGGAATCACTGGCCTGAGAGTGCGAAAAATGGAAGAATATAAACAGGAGTAATTTGATTTACAGAAGACACATGGGAAAAGCGCAGACCTAATTGAGAAAGCTCGGCGCTGAAGGAGGGAACGTGGTTGAGAAAAAGGGATAACAAAGCTGCTGAGCGGCCGATTGAATGCGGGGTGATGATGGAAAGAAACGGAGCAACGTAGGACAGCTCGCTCTTTTGAGCGGTCCTTGAGCGCCCAATGCCCGGCATGCAGACGGTTCAATGTCATTATGCACAGCCCGTGTAAGCCTCCTTGAAAGTTAACTGTGGAAAAGTAAAGAAGAGACTAAGTGGGGAATCTTCGGAACACGACAAACATGAACAATGTGATACGAGGCATCTGCTTAATACATGAGGTATCGTCTCACCGTCGTCTCCTCCCTAGCTGATGCCTAGAGCCCCAGCCTCGCGCTTTCAATGTCCGTAACTCAAAAGAAAGGGTTGTTTGTGTCTTGCATACTGGGAAACTCTTGGATTCTCGTTTCACACTGGGGCTTAACTGGGGCAAAAAACCGCTCCACCGCGACACGTTGCCGACACGCGTCCCTTAACTCGTAGTCTCCCATCTTCCTCGTTGATGTTCTGCGCTGTTCCTCCAAATTGTTCTCCGAATTCACAGTAAATCCCCCGCGAGCTGTCCAACTTGGTGCAAATGTCTAGTGGACGCGCGCAGGCCGAACGCAGCAACGCAACTCGAGATGCTGCCACGTCCAAGTTGATGGTCAGCGACGCTCAAAGCGCCTCTTTTTTGAGAATCGCCACGTATCACCTGGACAGACATAACAAAAAGCTGCTTACCATGCGCCGCGTGTTTTTTCTCACAAGCAAAGTTCACATTCTTGTCTGTGGTTTTTCGTTCTCCCGGATCATCCTCCGCGCGGACCGTTTCATTCTCCTTTTGCGTAGGGACCCAGTCGTAAGAGCCAAGCCCCAGTGTACGATCAGCCCAGTGTGTTATGAATCACTAGCATGGATGACTGGACCAGATCCGAGGAGTTTTTAGTGGACGGCCCATCACTCGAAAAAACGGAGTTGGTTAGAATTACGGCCAGAGCCCCACACGAAGGTTTGAAACCTGTGCGTAACGGCATTTCCTCCTGGACACTTCCCCGGCTACATTGGATAAAACTGTCACCTGCTTAGGATGGCTTAAACCAAAGGTGTTTTAGCGGGAACTTTGTTTAAACTGTTTAGCCCGCTTAAGCTAGTTCAATCCTACAATCACCACATATATCTGTGCTACAGGCGACCTCTTGGCATTAAACCAATTAAACGGATTGAGCCAATTTAACCCGTCAACTATTCAAGCCGACGAGTTAAACAGTTACACTGATCATAAAGAGATGCTTATTGACGCGGTGGAGGTGAAATATGTGTTAGTGTGTCGGCCTTGACCTGTAACATCAAGTGTGTATCAACGAGGTAACCGTGAATATATACACCGTGTTATTTATTCAAACGCCGGCCAGCACATAATTCAATTCCAAAAACCGATGGATAGTGAGCGATCCGATTGTGCCGATTCGGTAGCATCGGAGAGGGGAAAATCAGAATTTGTTTCCCAGTGGCATCGCGAGATTCGACGATGAGGAACCTAGAAGGTGCCTTACCAAATTGACACTCTATAGTGAAGGCAGCGAGACTCGGGAAGGTGGCAGATTATACCAGAGCTGTGTATGGAGGTGGAGACGATGACGGGAAAGAGAAAGAGGCGTGAAGTCACAATGTCACGGTGGCATCGAAACAAAAGCGAACAATGTTTGAACAAAAAAACGAGCCAAATACAATACAACACGGACTTCGACCTTGTCCAGAACCACCATGTCCTTCAAGTTGAAACTTGGTGCTGTGTTCTTATCCTATTCAGCCATTTTATCCTCTCCCATCGTTCTCTGGAGTCTGGAACTGACCGATGCAGCCCCAAGCCCGACCTTCGGCTGGCTCATCATGATCTTGATCTCCGGCAGCTGCTACCGCGAACACAGTACCCTGGCCTTTAGCGCACCCATTTCTATCTCCAGCAGTCCTCCCCAGTTGACTTAGCACACACACTCCCGCCACTTCCCTCATTAAAAGGTCCCCATGAGCAGGCGGCTCATTTTGACCAAGCGTGACTATGGGTCGCTAGTCAGTTTTATTGGCTTAAATGTGTTAAACTGGTTAAACCGGTTGAACTGGTGTAAAGACGTTAAATGGGTCAAACAGATCTATCGATTAAAGCAATTTGAATGGGTTAATCCAGTTTAATGAGTTTAATGTTAATTTAATGACGCTGATGGTTAGTAGCATAGGCATTTATTGCAGTGGCAGGCTGAAACTTGTTTAAACCAGTTAAACAGCTTAAGAAAACTTCCCGCCAAAACACACTTGGTTTAAGCCAAGCTAAGCAGGATTTATGATAAAACCCAATTGAATCAGCGGATACACTCGGAATGCTTTGCAGACTGAGTTGTGTTACTTTAAACGCTCCAAAAAAAAAAAAAAAAGCATGGATCCCGCCCGGTATCAGTCACACGCCGGTACGTGCGCTGCAGATTGAATTTTGCGGATGTCTTGCTTTACATCTAGTCATACCCATATCGTTTCCCTGACCCAAAGCAGGGCTTATATGCCCCATCGGAGCTGATTCATATCCCACCGCAGATCTGGCAGCTGTTCCTCACCCAGGCCCTCCTTTCTGCCATCGGTTCTTAGCTGTACTACTTCCCCTAATGACCATCGCCCCGACGTATTTGACCACCACCGGGGCTTTGCCATGGGATGCATCCTCTCTGGCGCCGGATTCGGCGGGCTCGTGATGGCGCCTGTCCTACAAGGTCTCCTCGACCGCTATGGCGTCCGTACCGCTCTCCGCATCCTTGCGGCGTGGAACTTTGCCGTTGGTGTCCCGGTCGCATGCGTCGTCCGCCGCCGTGCAGGCTTCGACCGCACTGCCAACAATGCGCGCACACGGATAAACATGGCGCTCGTGAGGCGGGGGACATTCTTATACCAGGTATGTCACGTCATCCTGCGTCTCCTTATTTCCTAATCTGCAACCAAGGCTCTCGGCGCACTCCTTCAAGCAGCGGGGAATGTCATCCCGCTGTACTACATGACGTCGTACTCCGTATCCGTCCTCTCCTACTCGCACTCGACGGGAAGTCTCCTGCTCGCCATCAACAGCGCCATCAACAGCGTCTCCAGAATCGCAATGGGTCTCCTCGCTGACGGTGTCGGCCGGCAGAACACTCTGATCGCTGGGGTGTGCATCCATCTCCTCCCTCCCATCTTCCTTTCATCTATCTCCACCTTGCTATTTTAACTCTAGCTCTCTAATCCCGCAATGTGGTACCACATTCCAGGATTATATAACTAAAGTTCACTTGGCTAGCATAATCGTCTCTCGGAATATTTTAGTTGATGGTCTTTGTATTTTGAATTTGATAATTAACTAATGCCTCCTGGCAGAGGTCGGAAATGGTCAGTACTAGTACTATACAAGTTGAAAATATTTTTCGTCTGCGCCAAGTGGTCCGACTCTTTATTTGCAAAGATCCATCCAACTAACAATTTCGACAGGCCGGCGAACTTGGTCTCGAAATTTATTTCATCTCCCTTGCGGCTCCTGGGTAAGCAGTTCCTTGCCTTGATCCACAACAAGACTTGACGTACGCCGTGCTTCAGAATTGACGATTACACTCTCGGGCGTCTCATCCGCGACACACCCTCGCGGTGTATTCTCCTCATCGAGTATGCTTTTCCCGCCAATTGATTCTTTCTACATGCCCATATTAATTCCATTCAGCGACATCGAGTGCGCCTTCCCTCGCGCGAGGAGGATTCAGAAGACGAGCCGCTGTTGGATGCGAAGGGAAACCCGATTCCGAAGGAACCGATACCCCACGTTCTCAGATCACGCTCGCTGGGCTGCTCAACGTACTTGATTATTCCGTTGCGAGTGAGGACGGGCGGTTGACTTTCGCTACGGTATTTCGTGTTGATTCTTTTCTTTTTGTATCCCGCTCAATCTCCTTCCAGACAAATCGCATCGAACAGCTGGACCCGGATACATTCAAAATAAAACGAGGAAAATGGATTTCGCGCTTGTCGGAGTCGACATGAGGAAGACGGGCTGTCGACAGGGAGCACTTTCGGTGGTGTGGACATATGTTTGCCTACGGCGTGCCGTGGATCGGCATCTCCCAAATTGCGATCTCGATCACACCGCCGGTGTACCCGTTAATCTGAACTCCCAAATGCACTCCCAATTTTTTGGCCGACGTTTCGTCGAAATTTTGCTGATTTTTGGCCAAGGTGGAGTTGCCGAAAAGGTCACTGCCACCCATCACTCGAGTCACGAGACAGTGCACTGCCTCGCGGGCTCATCAGTCCGTGCTCGGCCACCTCCCATATTCATCTTCAAGCTACCGATGTCCCTAGCGCGGAGAAAATTGTGGCGGTGGGACGCATATCTTGCTACTGTGGGCCCTTCTGATGCGCGCCATAGCTGCCCCGTGGAGAACTGTTATCATCAATTCTACGGCGAATCTGCCTCTCAAGTTGCAGAGCACGTGGACGATTTCCATGCTCGTGGTTACTCGGTGAAGATCCGATACGAGAAAACTGGGGTGACGAAGTATCGAGGTGTGTTGCAACCCACAGGTAAACTGGAATTTTTAATGCCCTCAGATATCCAAATTCGCCGTATTCGAGATCTGTTGCCCTGTTTTGGTGCCTGCGCTCGGACGTCGCATTCGATGCAGACTCTTAGAGACCATCTACAGCGCCAACACTTTGAACGCTTTCAGGTAATTAACTACAGCGTTTCGGAAGGACCCATCATTCCGGACCCAGCCATCTCGTTGGCTCAATCAAAGGTCTGTGCTAATCCGGCTTTCAACATTGACCCAGTCCCAGACTATGCACCAGCCCTCCCCGGTGTCACAGCCAGCTATACGCCGAATAGATTTTACCACCTTTGCTCCCACCCTGTCCCGTTCTCAGGTGAGTTGATACAACTTTGAGTCGTTTCCAAACTGACAGTCTGGATCGGGGCCAGCGCCCAATTGGTAATGCACTAAAAATCGGCCCATCACCCAATTTGTCCGTCGTGCCGGCAAGCGGGGAGGGCAGCCAGGGCTTACTCACCGCCCGTTCACTCAATACCCTCCCCCACTTCAAACAGGAGCAATCACGGACGCCCATCCCCCTTTGACACAAAGTCGTGGTGAATTCTCCAGTTCACAGGACAGCTCTCCTAGCTCTCCGCCTCCAGTCGAGTCCCTAGGACAATTTCCTGCCCCTCCGGATGAGGTTGAGTCACCCTCTTCTTCTCCATGTCACGAATCGTCCCCAAGGCCACCGAACCGACGACGTCTTCCCCGTATTTCTCAACGCACCGCGCTTCCCCTTGTGAATATTCTCGAAAATACCCATGCGCGGCGTCGGTTCCTAGCAGACACTATGGTAACCCAGGAGAGGCAAACCCTCGTCACTCCCCGCTCAATGTCGTCATCTAAATCCCGCGGCCACTCACCGTCACAGTCAGAGTCCGAGCATGGGGTGGGTCCCTCACCACCAAGTTTGATTTACCTGACGTATTTGCATATGCTTCAGATGGATCATACTGCCGGAGTCCCGCCTCCCTCCTCTTTGACTCAATCTCGCTCAAATTCTCCCACCGCTTGGCGCTCGGCAGATCTACGGCTTTCCAATATGGTGGGGATTTACTACTCGTGTGCTCAGTTCCTCGGCCACGCATTTATCTTTATAACAGATCGATCCGCCTCCCACCGCTCCGGTTTCCTCCCTGCTGAAAAGACCTCTGTCTCCCTCGGCCACCCCCTCAAGCAACAAACGATTCAAAGGGGAGGCGGCACCGTCGTTTATCCGGAGGGTATTCTCCGGCACGCAGGCACTATTAATGTCGTCATTCCGTTCACAGAGCAGAGTCCGCCACCGCACACCTCCAAGCCCATGTCCAGAACAGCCTAGGAGTTCATCTCGGGCGGACGGTCGGCGCGACTTCCTCAGTTCCCAGTTCTTGTCCCCTGAGCCGGCTTTAACTTCCCCCAAGAGCCTGCGCGCTTCATTGGAGAATAGCTTGGGCGACTCACTCCCCACGGTCACACGGACCCTCACGAAGCGGGAACTGATCGTAATTCTCCAGGATCATGAAGAGAAAATTGGGCTGAAACTCGACGCTGCCGTCTCCAAACTGGAAGCTGGATTCTTTCGAGAGCTTCATTTCCTACGCAACTCTCGTGAGAGTGAATCTGGTGCGAAGACCACGAGAGTGAAGCCACCTGCCTTGGCTCATTCTCGGACTCCTGGTGTGTCTCACCGATTTTCCAGCTCTTAGACGCGTCTCAAATCCCTGCAGTTCCCTCTGACCCTACGCACGTCGCGCTCTCGAGCCCCGCTCATGCAGCTGCACCACTGGCAAACAACTTGGATACAGGGTCCAACCCGTTTATTGAGCCGGATTCTCGACGATCACCGAGTCGTGTTGCAATCTCCGGCTGTCAATCTCAAATGGCAACGGCCAGCGACGGCAATCTCTTCATCCCTCGGATGATGCATGCTGTCGGAATCCTCTCCAATGCACTTGAAAAATGCTGTGCTGTTTGCTGGACCCTGACAGGTGAACAACATGAATCAGATCACAGTCCTTTCAGTTCGAGCCACTGTGGAGCTGGAGTCTTAACCAGAGCCATCGCCGACAAGCAGTTCCAGAACTTGTGCCCTTCATTCCCGCCTTCAGCCGGCTGCCCAATTTGTTGGATCCCACACGTCGCAACCCATCCTCACTTCCGATCCACCAACCATTCTCTCGCGGGCAACACGTGCGTCCATCCCCACGCATTCAAGCAGATAGCGTGGACCGTTTATTGGACACCTAATCTGTGGGATGCATTTTCCATAAAGCTGAGACAGATTCAAATGGATCAGCCAACTCCGGAGCACTGGTTTCCTGAGCGCGCCGACGGACTGGCAAATATTGGGAATACGAGTTCGCTCATGTCAGTGGACCAGTACGTCGATTGGCTTTGTCAGCATAGGGATGGGATGTTGAATATTGGACACCTGGCTTACTGGCTACTGGGCCACCATGGAAGTTTGAGGGAGCACAAATGTACGCTTGGAATTGAAGCTCCCTCCGTTAAACTGACGATTATCATCAGTGAGATCTTGACACGGAGGATGAATGGATGGTACATCGAGTAGAACCACATATTTCTAGGGCTGCGTGCCGTACCGGAGCTGGAGACAGTTGTCAATTTGACGGGTAATTACGGTGGAGCCCGTCCCGTACAAACTAATAGAGAGCTTGCGCAAAACCGCGGGTTTTTCTTTGCTGTTCTCAATTCTTGTCTTGTTAAATACCATCCAATGCCCCTTGAATCCCATGTTCTACTCCTGAGAGTGCTTTTTGTTGGATGTGCAACCGTGGGAGGCCGCATTTTTTACGCATCACGAAGGTATCACTCAAGCTCCACTTCCTTTACCCACACTCTCACGTCTGCCGCGCAGCAGATGCAATGCCGAGGATGTTCCCTCTCCCCACAGGACCTCTCCTTCGCCTCAGGTAAGCTTGCATTGAAATACACCTCCCACATTTCAAATTTGCCACGCAGTTTTGCGCAAGCTCTCTAATCTCAGAGGTCTGCCGGGACGGTACGGGCAAAAAACGGCCGTATTACGGAAGGACGGCGCATAGAGAAAAGTTAATTGAAGCATTACAAGGTCATACAACGGTGCTAAGTACCGCCAATCGTCCTGCACGGCCATACGTGCCAGGTGTTGCTCGACAATCATCAGAGTTCTGATGGTTAGGCTCGCACGATGGAGATAAATAGTGTCCCGGTCACCCGAGAAAATGTGTTCAACGGCGACAGCAGAGCCTACCAGTAAAAGGTGAACAAGAAAAGGCAGTGGACTCCCAAGGACGTACCAGGGATCGTGAGGAGATCAAGGGCGAGAAGAAAGATATTAGGGAACGAGCACGACGTCCAAACCACCATTTGATTGGATCACATAGGTCGAAATCCTCGTGGGGAGCCTGTAGTACTGCTGGAGCTCATCGATAACTTCATAACCGGGCACGGGCGCGAACAATGAAATAACTTTAAAAATGCTTGCGGAACATTTGGACACCTGAGGCGAGGTCTGGGAACGGGGATAAAGTACCAAGACAACCTTGGGCGCTACCGATGAGGATCGAGGAGCCAATAGCCGATACTAAAGAGCCCAAAATGCTCCCAGGCGGCTCCGGCAAATCGGGGTACAAATCAGCATTCCAAGGCTGAGGCGAGTACTTTCCGGTCAAAAAATGAGGTTAAATGGCTTGGGTGGCGATGGGAGCAGCGGGAAGGTACTGTGAATCCAAGAGGAGGAATTAGGAACTTCCAGACTAGGGGAGAGTGAGCTGGAGCCCCAAATTAGGTATTTCAGCAGTGATCAGAACTTGAATCTGATTCCTTTTGGCTGAGGATGCGGGGCAAAGATATCACTCCAGTATTTGACGTGAAATTAACAAGAGATTCGGGACACATGTTCGACACTTCGAGTTGGTAGAATTCGAATTCGTACCCGGGGACGACCTGGAAACTCGTCCTCCAGAATCTCGACAGGATGTAAGTTTTTTCTTCGGGTCTTGCTTTTCAGTTCAGGATGCTGCGGGCGTGACATATATCGCACTAGGAGTGTATGTAGCATCGGATTCGGAGCCGTCTTTCCCCGCCATTTGGCCATATTATCGACCAAGCAGATGGATCGGAAGGCGTTTGACACCAGGCTTCTTCTCTGAAATGTGGGAGTATGCGAGACGCATCGCAGCTTCGAGGCTAGAGAGGTACCGCCTTTCGTAGTCTCGAATTTCATCAACAGGCTTGCGGCCAGATGTGGGGATAGTTGAATTGGATCACTGCGTTCCGGGTCCCCGTAGACAGGCCCTGTCGTTGCTCGGCTACCTGTGGCTACGTCAGTCCAAATCTGGCTACACTATGTTGACAAAAGAAATGTCACATCAGTTTTTGGACTATATCTCAACATTGAGACAATATTTTTGGATCAAATAAAGTATAGGATCATGGAGAAGGAGCCTACGGACCGTTCTGTACAAGTGGTAAGATCAAAATATATTGATGCGCCATCACTTGAGGCCGAATACGGAAAAAACCGGAAAACCGATTTTTTATTCTCGAGCTAGGATTTTTTGGCGCACAAGCCAAAGCCATCAGATTGTAGGCCATGATGTTCTATAGTGTCCCACATTTTGAAATGTGCAAAAATATACAGGAGATAGTGAGATATGTGGCCCGCAAAATGGCCACTTTTATCCATTTTTGGCTGTTTTGGCCTGTTTTTGGCCATTTTTGGCCATTTGTCGCCATTTTGTAGGCCACATATCTCACTATCCCCTGTATATTTTTGCACATTTCAAAATGTGGGACAGTATAGAACATCATGGCCTACAATCTGATGGCCTCGGCTTGTGCACAAAAAAATCCTAGCTCGAGGGAAAAAAATCGGTTTTCCGGTTTTTTCCGTACTCGGCCTCAAGTGATGGCGCATCAATATATTTTGATCTTATCACTTATGCAGAACGGTCCGTAGGCTCCTTCTCCATGATCCTATACTTTAGTTGACCCAAAAATATTGTCTCAATGTTGAGATATAGTCCAAAAACTGATGTGACATTTCTTTTGTCAACATAGTGTACCTCCGTCGATGGCCAGTAGACACGGGATGGAGACACGGATCTGTTGTCGCTCGGCTACCTGGGGCTACGTCATGTAGACACTGTCTGGCGACCTAGGTCTACATCTGTGTATATCTGTCTACGCCGGTAGACGGATCCTGCTCGCGCTACTAGTACCATTGTGAATTAACAGAAAGCAGTTGGTCTACGTGAGTCTGCCTCAGTCTACTTTTGGCTACCTCGGTCTACCCTCTGTCTACGTTGTAGTGTTCCCGCTGTTCGGTTCTGAACCGATGCCGAACCTGAACCGGACCCGAACCGGACCCCATGTCCGGTTCGGGGTTCAGCAGATTCTTGATTTTGCCGAACCGATGCGAACATGTTCGAACCGATAGGTTAAATTAGCCTATTTGGATGCACTAAATGCATCAGAACTGCGATTACTTGAGTTGGAATCCAACCTACCAAGTGTGTTGTATGCACAGTGAGCTGCAATACATTTTCGCAGTCAAATATGATTGTTACACTTGAATTGATGGATGATCAGACAGGACGGAAATTGTCGAATGTGATGTTTGGAGGTCTGTCCCCACACAGTCGTCTAAATGGTCTGTTCTGGTGAGATGAAAAATAAAATATACAGCATTTGAAGGCTCCCCAGGCCACAGAATGGGCTCCTGGTGCGTGGGAATCTTTTTAGGTTCAAAAAGGTCCGAACCTGTCCTAAACCCCAGACCGAACCAGACCTGGGGTCAGGTTCGGGGTTCGGAAATTTTAGCGAAAAACCGGACCGAACCGGACATCGGCAACACTACTACGTTGGTGGACTCAGGCAAATGGACATGACAAATGTAGACATACTATGTCTATGAGGTGTAGACAGATGTAGCCAGACCGGCTTGTCTACTCCTCTGTCTACGCTGGTAGCCAGATCCTGTCTCTCAGGGGCCGGAACGCAGTGGATGGCTATCTGCGTATTGCTCAATTAGCTTGGTCCAACGATTTGAAGAAGTACTTGAAAAGGTACTGGAAATGGTCGACACCTGTAGAGAACTCCACATTAATGTGGCAGTCGTATTTAAAAATTAGCCAGGCAATGTGGGAGACAGTGAATTGATCTTCGCTGTGACGATGCCGATGTTCAAAATATCCTGAATGAGTTTGTTAGGGAAGTGTTAGGAAGTGTTTGTGCATTAGAACAGGAAAGAAACTACGATTTTAGAATGAAGATTCCTGTTTTATTGGCTTGGGAAAGTCGTACTGACACTCGTGTGGCCAACCACATCTGTGATATGACTTGGCGGGGTCATGAGTGTGTGTCATCCCATTACGCTCCAGCCTTGCGCGGGAGCTTAGGGAAATTTGTGAACGCGACAGCGATGTATTCGTGAGGGAGGCCTCGTTTCTTGAGTTCAGTGACTCGAATATGGTACAAGACAGGACCAATGATGTTGTGAGCATTTTTCATGAAGGCAGAAAGATATTGCTGGAAAACTCGCACAATGAGGTCCGGGCGATCATTTTCAGACTGTCCGGGCCTCAATTGTGAGGTGATTTCGTGCCAACGGAGATGGGTGGTGAAAGTGATGAACAGAGCGATTGGCCCGAAGGCTTTGCGAAGGACGAGACAGTCCGAAATGTTAGCAGCGGACAAAGCCGAGGAATGAACAAAAGTGGATGGCAAGTGAACATCATCCACTGGTTCTTCACCGCTAGTCCCGAGGTATTCTGCTTGGAATGTTAATTGTGCCGGATATACATCAAACGGGCTTCCTGAACCGCGCGCTCCACGCATCAACCAAATACTCTCCTATGTGCATTAAGTGGCTTCCCGCAAAGGTATAAAATATTTCAGGCACCTGTTATTCGACAAAGCGGTGACATCTGTTCGGTATTCATGTAGAAACGTGTTTTGTACCATCGTGCCTGGCTGAATTTGTGGTCATTGAAAGTACGAGGACTGGGAGACCATCCCTGTGTCCCATGTGGCAGTAGAAGCAAATAATGCAACGGTACCACCAAAGGGGAAAGGAAGTCCAAAAATACGGATTCCGTCCCGCTGAATAACCAATTTACGCGAGAAGGTGGAGACGCCGGAGCAAGAGAGATAATTGCAGCGATTTCATTGCTAATGCCATCAGAGTGTGTCATTGTCGTCGTAGACTTTCAGTTTCTCGTTGCGAAGCCGCCACAGCTGCTGTGAAGGAGCCCCTTTTAAGAAAACCTGTTGGGTCTCCAGACTGGGGAAGGATATCCATGGCAGTGTCGGTAGGATCTGAAGTCCATGGGAAGCGAGGGCAGAAGGACAAAGAAGGACGAAAGTGGTTGGAAGCTGATCGGCCGATTGCGGAGATGGTGGACTGGGGAGTGGCTCGGTCATTCGGCCACATGGGCAGGAGCGTGCAGGAGGCTTGGAGCAATGAGTTTTGTCACAGCGCGTCGCAGGCTGAGCTAGTGTTGTGCAGGCTTGGGCCTCAAGCCAGAAGCCAAGCCATGGTTTCACCAAGCCAAGCCAGGCCCGCGCGCTGGCTTGAGCTGGCTTGGGCTTCTGGCTTGAGATTTCCGAAGCCAAGCCAGGCCATGAAGCCATGGCTTCTGTGCTAAAATTTTGACCAGATATTGGCAAGCGCATTCAGTTCGGGGCTTCAAAATCACTGTTTACATGGTACTTATTCAAGCAACAAAATTTTCGATCCGGCTATCTATATCAACTCCGGAAGCTCGTCCGAATCCCACTCTTTGCCCCAGCCAGCACAAGTAAAGCCGATGGTCCCGGTGCCTCTGATTGAAGTAGTATGAATATCCATGGAGGCTGCAACAGCGGCGACGTTAAGACCAACCATCCAAGTCAAACGGCGGCGTAAGCATAAAATGAGGTCCTAGAAATTTATCATTGCAGATGATTTCTGCACGATTCCGAGGTTAACAAATTTACTTACCTGGAGGGGCCAAATCTCGCGAGCTGAGATTATGAATGCGTGTGCACCCAGTTTGAGAAAGTACATAATGTCGGACATGGTGGATTCGACGAGCTTGACCAGCTCCATCAAAACAACGAGCATGGGGAATACTGGGTCCTTTGCTGACAAATGCCAGCGGTACCCTGGTACAGGGTGCGACCTATGGAGTGTGCGCATGACCCCGGCCGAGTCGGTGGTGTATTGATTACCTGCAAGTGCCCATGTTAGCTTCAAAGTTCACGTTGCAGTTCATAGACGTTAACAGGATGTACCCTGGCAGAGATAAGAGCTAAAATGAAATCCTGAAATGCGCCGGAATATAGGGCGCGTAATTCTGACATCGAAAATTTCCAGGCGGTCGGAAGAGAGCGGGAATATACAGGCACGGTGTGATGTCACAAATGTGACGCGATGCGTCGGCTTTCTCCTCATCTTGTTGTCATCCCACTCTCAGTCACCTCTCGTCGCGTGGATTCCCTCTATGTGGGCTCAATCTCGGGGTATGACTGTCCGCAGCTCTTAATCCCCGAGACTTCCGGCTAATATCACCCAAAATTTTGACTTAGGCGAGCTTTAATCCGACATTTATTGTATCTTGCGTCATTCAAGACCATCCAGGGCACATACTTTGCGACATTTCAACAATCTGAGTGCAATACTGTATTATTTCATTCAATTCGACAGGGGGTTACAGCAGCAGACAATGGATTTCCATCTTCCGAAAAGCCGGAACGAGTCGTTCCGTATAGCGATGCGTAGTTTCGGGACGCTGCAGTGGAGTGGTTGATCGCCACGGCCCAAGTGAGTCATCAGATTTTTACATCACTTGCATTTATGGTCGAGGTTCAGCCTCTCCGAGCTCGAGCATCCGAAGTTCATAGAAATTATCAATATCGCATCGCGCGCAACCAGGAGTCAAGATACCCGGTCGCAAGGCCACGAGGGACGAAATTATTGGCCTATTTAAACTCCCACTTACATTCTTGAGCTAGAGCGATAAAGTCACCGGCAAGATTCATATTACTTGTGACGCGTGGCAGGCGAATAATACTGACGGCTATTTGTTGTTACCGGTCGCTGGATTGAGGAGATATCGCCCGGGGATTGGGGTTCACCCGTCTCAACAACGCGCATCACGGTATAAGACTTAGGCAGGCTGTCTTCAAGGTCGTCAATCGGCTTGGTATTGCGAAGCGTGTACGTCGCCAATAGATATGATTCATATTTTCGTAGACCGGCTATGTTACGTGCGACAATGCTTCGAATAACGGGACTCTGCTCGAGGAGTTTGCGCGTCAAGTTAAACTCGCAACCAAGAATACTTGGGATCCTGCTGAACACTGCATCAAGTATGTGATCTGCGTGATGTATCCACTACTCAGCTCATTCTAATTTTCAAGCTGCCTGGCACATGTTATCAATCTTGCGACGCAAAAGCTTATCTCCACCTATAGTACATCACCGCACTTCAACTCACACGACCCGACCGCTCACCTTCCGGATACTTCCGAACTCTTTCGTGACGAAATTGGCCTCGTTCGCTCGATCGCGGTTAAGGTATTTTGTATGATCCCGACCCATTCAGAACTAACTTGTTTCAGGAACGTTCGTCGGCAAAACGCAAACAGCTCTTTCGGCAGATACAGATGTCCAAACGGCCCGACGCTGCAACGATCGCAAAGCAAATGGTTCTCGATATGAAGGTTCGTTGGCCCTCCACATATCATATGCTTGATCGTGCTTGGGAATTACAACGGGTATACCACGCTGCCCTCACAACTGCGCCGAATTTAATAACATTAGGGTTATTCACAGTAGCCTTTTTGACGTCCTTTTTTTCGCCCTTTGTGCTCCCTTTTTTCCGCCCTTTTTCTTGTTTGGCAGATAAATGTAACCGAGTGACCTATAAAATCCTGAAATTTTCACCCGAGTCCTTTTTGAATACCTGAGGTGCTGTGTAACCTTTAAGGAATCATAGGAGCACCCAAACTGCATGAAATGGATAAAGGGAGCCAAAAAGGGGGCCAAAAAGGGACGAAAAAGGGAGCTGAAAGCCAGGGTGTTCACAGTCGCCTTTTTTCGGCCCTTTTTCGATTCCTTTTTTTTCTGATTTCATCCAATATCGCACGTTGGACCTAGATTTTGTTGGATTTACACCCTTTTTGCATGTTCAAATTGAAAAGGGGGAAAAAAACCGAGAGAAAAACGGCGGGAATACAAAAAAGGGAGAAAAAAGGGAGCGAAAAAGGGAGGAAAAAAGGCTACTGTGAACAACCCTATTGTGGTAGGACATCGATAAATTTGTGCTTGAGATCGCACAGGAAGAAACCGGGACAGACGAAGAAGTGGAGCTGAAGCTCTAAGTCCGGGGGAAATGGAGTGTTGTTGGGTGGCAAGAAAATTTACCTGGCTTTGGCCGTTTGCCAATGGAGGCGCTGGGCAAGCTCTTCTCAGATGATTATCTGAACAGTCGGATCGTTGATGCAATGCTCACATTGCTATCGTTGCGGGCAAGGATTGCTGGCGACGAGGCCTTGATCATCGGGACCACATTCGCCGAATACATTCGTCTTCTTCCACCAATTATTCACGGGACACCTTCCGGGGTGAGGTCAGAAGTACCTGAGGAAATATGGGTTGTGGTTTCAAAAAAACAGCCACAAGAGACTGTACAACATACTCTATCGACCTGTGAAGCATTGGACTACCTCCCTCGTCAATTTTGAAGACAAATATATCAAATACGGGGATGGTTTGAAATGGAGTTGTCCACAAGACTTCAGCGAGGAGCTTCAAGCTTGGATCCGTGAATACCATGGAGCGGAATTTTGTCTGACGGATGACTTGCCGTGTGCAGACCAGGCGGACGGCTTCAATTGCGGTATTATCGCTGTTAATGCCATCACCTACAACGAATTCGGGGACGCACTGTGGACAAAGAAAAGGGCGAAGGCAATGCGAAGGCTTTTGTGATATTTTCAAGCATTCGCAATCGGTAGAGGTTCGTCCATGTTTCGTTTCATTGGATTTGGTGTCAAACCAAGACCTTTAACAGAGTATCGCATCAGCGCCAACTATCGTCGACCCCACTGACTCGGCAGAGAATTTACTTGCCGTTGATGTCGACATAAGGCTCCAACCATTTAGTTTTCGTTTGCGGACCCGGGCAAATTAAACGGAAATTGAATTTAAACAGTTTTAAACAGTTTATAAACGGTATTTTTGCGGGAAGGGTTTTTGGACTATGTGGAGGGATCAAATCGAGTGATCTGACCATAATAAAGTCACAAATAAGACCCTGCCCCTGTTGCCACTGAAAAGGAGGTGCACCAAGGTAATTATGGAGCGGGATGGCGGCGAGAAGCAGGCGCGATGATTTGCCGAGATAGCCGACCACCATTAAAGACAAGGATCCCGCGCATGAGTGAGCGGTTCCTCACTCTGGGAGTAATGGCATGACCTTGAACAGTCTCATCACTTCCTCTGGACAGAATATATGGGTAAGGATTCAACCAGCAAGCCGTGGTAAGTAGTTGTTTTGTCACAACCGTTTAAACCGTTTACAATCCAAACTGTTTGTTGCTCACCGACAAACTAAATGGAAATAAAAACGGTTAAAACCGTTTGAAAATTTTTACAAATGGAAATTGTTGGAGCCTTATGTCGACATCAACGATGACTCGGAGCTGTGACCCAGCGTTGACGTAGCGACCATAGGCACCGAGTTAGCCTTGAATTCTGACTCCGAGGCTATCCAGATGGCTCAGGCGGCTATCGAGTCTCCGAGTCCTAAAGGCGCGGACGAGATATGTGACGTTGAGGAGCTGCGAGCCGACTCAGACACAGTGATGATAGGCACCGAATTCATCCAGGATCCCTAGGATATACAGATGGACATTGACCAGGCCAACGCTCTGGATGAACAACCGAGTTCACAGCCCAGCCGTGGTGTAAAGCGTGGCGCAGACGAGATCGAGAACGTGAAGAGGAAACTCGCCAAGACAGTGGAACAACCGGGCCGCCATCCCCTCACATCCACATCAAACGCGTCGGCGGTGTCGCGCTCGAGTCCAATTGCGGTCGGAAAACCCACAATAATGGTGAGAACTCGAGGAAGTCTAAGGCTGTGGCAAAGTCCAAGGCCAAGTCTGCACCAGCCCCCTCATCTTCCAATTCCTTTGTTGTAAGGCTCCAACCTTTTCCGTGTACAAATGTTTGTACACGGTTTTAACCGTTTCCGTTTCCGTTTTTTGTGCCGGTGAGTTCAAACGGTTTACAAACTGTTTGTACAAGGTTTAAACGGTTTGAAGAAATAAATGGCTTACCCAGCACTGTCCAGCAGAAATTTGGGGAATCCTGAGAATGGAAGTATCCCTGAAGCCTTTTAGAATCTCGAAAACACCGGAATGAGGAGGTACTGACCGTGCGGCGCATAACTGAAAGGCCATTCTGGCGTGGGAAAATTGATGTTGGGTGTGTTAATGCGTCGTACGGCCTGTATCGTGGGACCACTTGGCCAACCACAGTCTCTAAGAATTGCCTCGCGCCTACGCTGCCAGTCTTTCCACCCTTTGGTATCAGTACGGCCATACTACCCTTCTACGGACTGCAGCTCCGGTTCAACTCACCTTTGACTCAAGTAGCATCTGAGCATTGCACTGTGCCAGTGGAAGGGATGCAAGAGTTCGAACCGAAACTGACTGGGATAGTAAAGTCCAATGAAACAAACTGTTATTGGACAGAACCAGGACCTGAAAAGACCCACGCACACCAGTTCTGAGCCTTACTTTGTTGGCATGAGCCTATCTGCCACTGCACCACCGCCCGAAATCTGCGAGCTGCGGTGAAAGTCGGGACATTCCAGGCCTCAGCGGCGAGAACAGAGAACTTTCAGAAGACCTGTCGAGGGTTGGATGCCAATGCCACCTTTGAACTGACCTGGATGAAGGTGCAATGCTCGACTTGCAAGGTTTGGGTGGGGATGCAAGAGCCGTCCAATACCTCAAGGTTCTGCATGCACACAGAATCACCGTGCTCTCCACCACCACCTCCTGTCAATACCATAAAGAATTTCTTCGTGCAGACGGCAACGCGTCCCAAGCCAAAGGAACCAGTGAAGCGACCTCAGAAAATTTCGAGACCATGTCCTGGGCTCACCGCTTCTTATGATAAGCAGGTGGGTGTGTACTTGGATCGAACTGTTGCCACTGGACGAGGGGCTCGGGCGGTCGGGCACTACAGCGAGGAATTATTCAAAAAACCTTATAGCAAACTTAATGAGCGTCAGAAGCAGCAAGTTCTGACTGCCCAGATTCATGGGCGCACCTGGAGAAATGACACGAGTCCAGGAATCGTGGCAACCTTTTCGACAAAATGCCTCGCAACCGTCGAGATCGACCCCAAATCAGCTGCCTCCCCGTGCGACAAATGTCGCCTCGTCCACTCCTCGAGGAGTTATCAGACTGCGATAAATAAACCGATGCCCAAAGCAGAAAATCCACGTTTTGTTCCCCACGCACACCAGAATAAGCATGCAGGGATGTTACTTGCGCGATTCCAAGGTCTTGAGGCACTCATGTCTGAGGTAATCCGTTTCTTTAATTGTTAGATTCCATTTTTATTCACATTTATCGCCCTCAGGAGAATTCCCATTCGCTGTTAAGACACTATGTTCTCCGTGTATTGAACGGCGATTTGAAGGACGACAAAGTCTTCAACGGGATCATAGAGGCAAAAATCTTGGGCAAGGCTCGGCAAATTAAGGGCTCGGGGAACCAGAACTTCAAACATAACGAAGATGTCGACAATCTCTTCGGCCTTGTTCACTCGACTAGCCCGCGTGCATATCGAGAGATCTCTAAACATATTCCTCTCCGCACTGAGCTTTCAAACAACATCACCCAGATTTCCCTTGGGGATAAAAGACGCGACCTTCGACTTCGTAGAAAAATACTGTGAGGATTACGGCTATCCTCGTGGAGCCCCACTCTCGCTCGCTGTCGATGATACCAAGCTTTTCTCAGCATTGTGCCCGCTCTATGATGGGGAAAAGCAAAAGTGGTTTATCGTGGGCGCAATCGAGGTCCCTGATGTCGACGCACTCCATGCCACCTTGGATCGCCTGGCTAAAACCCCTCCAACGATGGCTACGAAGGTCGGTTTCCGATTAAATAATCCTGCCATTTTATCTGACCATTCAATAGCTTCGCCTCTGGACCCTCCAAATTCCACTTCCGCGAGTGCCACCTCTTGTCCCAGTGATATCAGTAGATAGACTTAATTCTGGCTTGCTCGTAATCATAGGTCAAAATTAATGTTTCATTGCTATTTTATGACTATTCTACTACTGTTCTACTCCAATCACGCAATCCAACATGCACATCCAAGAAAGATGGATAGTCAGCCAGAGTGAAAGGCGGAATAAAAATGAAACTTACCGAGGAGTCAAAATGAATTCAGGGTGGGAGTCAGCAAGATGAACGGAAGCAGTTGAAATGAAAGAAAACCCAGAAAAATGAATAGTCAGCCAGCGTGAAAGGCAAAGTGAGAACAGCAGGATGAACAGAATGAGTTAAAAAAAATTGCCAGAAAATGAAAATGAAGAGTGCCTTGAGATATGCAGGCTTTCGGGTTTTGACCAGTCTGACTATCCTACATTACTATTCTACCATGCAATCCAGCATGCAGCCAACGTGAAAGGCGGAATGGAAACGAAATTTAGGGTGAGAGTCAGGATGAACGGAATGAGTGTAAATGAAACTTAGGGCAGCTGGGCCGCAGAACATGAAATGGTCAGAAAAAATGAACGCGCGGCTCAAAATGAAAGTGGCCAGAAAATGAAAATGAAAGCCATGGCGAAAGTCACGTTGGGATGAAAATATGTATATCCCACGGGGCGCAGAAATGAAACACTCAGTAAGATGAACAGCGAGAGTGGCAATAAAACTTGCCAGAGAATGGAAATGAAGGGCGGCTTCAGATATGAAGGCTTTCGGTTTTGAACAATAATGACAAATAGGCCACAGGACGTGAACCAGTCAGTCAAAACGGAATGTGCAGCCAGTCAAAACGAATGCCCAGGCAAAAATAAAACTTGCCACAAAATGAAAAATGAAAATGAAGGATGGCTTTAGATATGAAGGCGCCTGGGGATTGAACGACTCAGTGTCAAAATGAATGTGCAGGTGAAGATGAAACTCACAAGGAATCAAAATGGTGAGCTTGAATGAGCTATGCAGAGTCGAGCTCAGAAGAGTGAGGCAAAGTCAAAGGAAGTGTCAGTGTTAGTCCTTGACGAATAGTTGGGCAGACCTACAAAAAAAACAAAAAAGAAATGCTGCTTGCAACATAGAGAGCCACTGTAATGCTCACCTTCTAGGATGCCACCGAAGCAAATTCGAAGTGGCTTGCTTGCGTGAGTGACGCGGAGTCAACCTCGAGCGAGCGATGCATAGTCTAGCTCGTGGTGCGATATAAGGAGATGAACAAAGGGGAGTGGCGAAGGGCGGTGAACGTTCATGGTAAAGAGGGCTTGTTTGGTTGTGTCGACGTGTGCCATTAGACTCGTAACCAGTCTGCCTACGCCATTCTAACAAGGCGGGCCTGTTGCTGTAGGCAGACTGGTACTTCTCGGATATGTCAATTGGTCTGCCACGGAGTTTTGTTAGAACGGCGTAGGCAGACTGGTTACGAGTCTAGTGTGCCATCACGATCATGCTGACCATCCAAGTGATCAAATATGATCTGATCAAACACTTTGACCTTGCTTTGACCTCTCTCACCTGTGACTATACATCCGTCGCATCCGGATGCTCGGGGTTGGGCTTTTGCACAAGCCATTCAATGTTTAATAAGGAACAACGTACCACCTGACCCATTCCTGACATATCCCTGCACCAATTGCCGGGAAGCATCTCCAGCCTCCCTGGTGTGTCCACTGTCAAGCGTGGCGGGGACACGTACTGGTGCAACCTTTCAAAGAACACGGTTCAACATTGCACTCCATCTAATTCCATACCCGAGCGAGGTTTGTATGCACAACAATGCCTGATCGCGCATTACTAGAGAGCCGACCTCGACCTCGTAACGTCGTTGATGAGCTGTCATCGCGTGTGGTGGCCGCGGTGGGGGTGTGGTACACGATGGAGAAAGCAATGTGCACTTTAGCTGGCAATTTTTTGTGCTTATGAGGTAAGGTGGCACTGGGGTGGTTGCCCTTTGTGTCAAATTCAAACTCCAATGCACACCAAACTTTGTTAAATATTCTGGGTCCTCTCTGTGTCTCCCTCTTACTTAGAGTACACTGATTTCGTTTCGTCGTTTCATCTTCCCCTGTTCAACAACAGAAGAGCTGGAAACCAGAAATTCTGCCCCAAACTTCCAGCTCTGGATTCCGATGTGTGTTTGCCACTGGAGCCCGAAAATGGCACTTCCAAACTCACCACGGGGGACATGGGACGACTGTTGCATGCACCGGATCTACACCATCAGCAAGAGATACAAAACACCGCACTTGCCGCGCTTATCAACTTCGCTAGACCTCCGACTTTTTTCACTCCCCTCAAGGCATGTGGCTTTCTCTCTCTATTTTTTTTTCACATGCTGCCACTCCAGCGCTAATTTGTGCGCAGGTTGTTGATACCGAGTACGACAACATTCCGAGCGGCCCAATGTTCAAGCGTACTGGAAAAATGGTCATTTCATTTCAAGTCATACTGAGATTCCTCTGGCCACGTCCAAGAAAACATGAGGTGCGTCGGGATTTTCTTTGCCGCACTGCCAGTGTTAAGTTATACAAATGACAGTGTTGATCCCGAGCCCAGAACAATGTTGCAATAATCAGTGTCCATTCCGTATAAAGTAGGAAGTAGGGTGGCATCCATTCATTTTTGCTGTTCTACTGAAATCTGTGGAGGGGTTTCATTCTTTTCGCTTTCACCAGGTTCGATTTCATTCTAATTCTCATTTTCAGTTTCAGTTTCAGTTAGTTTCATTTTCATTTTCATCTGACTCAAAATTGAGTCAGATGTTTTTTGTTCATTTTGAAGATGCAAGCGTTCGCCGTTGGTTGGTAGTAGCGAGGGCGGTACGCCGCAAAATAGTAGTAAAATAGCTAAGCAAAATTGATTTTAGTGTATGCCTAATAAGCATATAGAATTAATATTGATGAATGAGATTGATGCTTGTCCTTGCAATTATGCCGATCGAGTCAAAGGTTAAAGGACCCCAACTTGCAGAGTGGCAACTTCGTCTCATGAAGGGGCTGATCGCGCGTGGCTTCCGAATTACTGCTAGTGGCGAAGATGGTGCCGCTGTGGAGCGTGATTGTCAACGCAGACTTGCCGCTGCCAGCAAGGCCTTCGAATTTCGCATTAAGCATCCGGACCCCGATTATCCCGACATCGTCGTTGAGCTCTGGGAATTGGACGGTAACATCCGGGTTATTATCCAAGATGCCAAACATGGTCGCGAGACATTCCGGAATAACGCTGCGTCCGGTGCCCGCGGCCTGGTTCTGGGTAATTTCGTCGTCTACTTTGAGAAGATGTACACCCTTGCGATGTAGCCTGACCCACCGATGTACCCGCGGGATTGGAAAAATCCCGCCGCTGCCCGTCTTTCTTTCAAGGAGGGTTCACTTTTTGACTTGCCGGATTGACTTGTGACAGCGCCAATTGACTTGTTTTGACTTGCACGTGGATTTGGGTGCGCAAGTCAATCGGTCGATGCCACAAGTCAAAATTGTGACTTGCAAGTCACAAATGTGACGGGCGCAAGTCAATTTGTCGGGTGGTGACTTGGGCACATTCCTGACGTCCAGTGGCTCCAATTATTTTTCTACCCCAGAAACCATGGCCTCAGAAGGCACCCACCCAGTTCTAAGGTTTTTGACTAAGATTCCACGCACTTGCCTCGAGATTTGGGCATTTGAGCACAATATCTGGCGTCATAGAGGTCAGTTTTTGGCTGGATCGTTGTCAGCGGTGGGACCAGTAAATGCCATTGGTGGGAGAAAAGCGGGCGAAACAAATTGTTGTGGCCCCTGGCCATGGAAGTACGCATGGGGCTTGAAGTATGTCGGCATTTGTGCGGGCAAGTGCGAGAGCGGGAGAATATTTTGGGGACAGTATATTGCATGGGGAGAATTATACGGCGGATAGTAACCCTGGTGGTGTCCTAAATTCTATTGAGAAGGGAACTTGGCACGTTGGTCTCAATATTAATTCGCAACTTTCCGTCAAATTTTCACCTTAGTCATTGAGCCGAAAGCTCTTCATTATTGTTGACGTGTCCTCCAGACTGGTTTTGTGCAACGGTCCAACATTCTAATAGAATTCTGCCCCCGATTTGTCTTGGGTGGGGGTTATGTACGAAATTTAATCTCCCCGACTCCTCATATGCTTTCACGGCCACCTCGCGATATCACTGCAATCTCACAATCTCATTGAGTAACATTGGCGTGATCACCTGAAGTTTTCAAGAGCCAGTTCTGCCTTGAGAATTTCAACGGCGGCGGCGATGCCAAGCCCAGTGACGGCAAGTGAATGATGGCATCAAACGATGCCGAGGACCCTAGGGGTATCGCTGACCACCACAGTGCTCTAAGGGCATTTGGAGTGGTAGGGGAGTGTTTCTGGGCTATCTGTTTACAGTGTGAGAGATGAGTGTAAACGGACGCCAGCACAAGTCAATCCACGCGCAAGTTAAACAAGTCAACCCACCCAAATTTAAACTCCGCTTGGTGCGCAAGTCAATTTGCCAAGTCAATCGGTTGTCCCTCTTTCTTCTGCCGACACTCTTGAGCAAGCAGCACAGGATCCCACAAAAATTCTCGGCTTAGTGGTCTACCTCTTCGTCTTTGGGGAGTTAATTGATGCGTACCAAAGTCGTACTCTCAGTCATCATGAACAGGCCAAAATTGCGATCCGTACCCGCCTTTTTCTTCCTACATGGCGCTTGTACCTTCAGAAGGCAGGCTACTCGGAGGCTCGCCATTTCATTTCCAAGGAGGCCTTCGATATCTTCGAAATCCTCGTGAATGGAATCCTTGGTCTAATCATCATTCACTGAGATCATCTTAGCGGCGAATCGTGCCCCTCCTTCCTTGGTTCGTCGCAGGTGGACCCAATGAGCATGCCTTTGCTGGTCTTCGTGACGTTTCCGAGGACTTCACGCTCCAAGAGGCGATCCTCATTGTTCCAAAATTACGCGCGAAGATGCAGGCCGCAATCCAAACTGTTCTGAAGGCCTCCGACTTGAAAAAAACAAGCCTCAGGATATTCACACACCTATTTCACCAAAGACGACGTCGACTTCGCGCTTCTGGCCCAGTACCCGACCGATTTAGAGCTCTCAGTCGCGTATGAAATTGCTACTGAGGAGAACAATTGTTTGTGGTCCCTGCTCGGTATCCATCCCAACGATATTGTGAATGCCCCGGATCCAGGCATTACGCTAACAGCTCAACCCGCTCCAGATCCGGACTTTGAGACATTGTATCTCAACGAGGACCTAGATGTCGTTGAGACGGCCGAACCAACCGCTGCGGAACAACTACAGCAAGTGGTGGACAGTTTAAAGAGTGCTGTAAATATTTCTCGTGCAGGCGACGAGGAATTGGATGCATGTGTTATGGCTTCAGTGGCGCTGGTAATGGAAGAACTGGGGAGAATGTACGTGCCATCTCTTTTTTTAACATTTATTATTCTAACTGATCCCACAGTGAGGATCTTCCTGCGAGCAACCCTGAAAGATTCGTCGAAATTCAAAAAGAAATTGCACATGCTATGGCCACTCAACCCACTGCCTTCGTCGCGCTTCTGTAGGGAATGGCGAACGCGACACTTGCACAATCCACCGAGCAAGAACGGGTATCTCCTCCCGCATCTCGGTCCTTTCTCGATGTCTCGATCAGTAATCTTGCTCCGCTTGTCGCGTTGCAGCGGGAGCATCAAACACGGGAGGAACGGATCGGTGTTCGAACCTATAAAGGATCCGGCACCCACAAGAATCCCAAAACCGGTGTTGAGAAACCACTGACTGAGCGGCAAATTCTGGCGCAGAAAATGCAGGCAATTGTGCAAAGAGATCAGGAGCGCGGCTCAAGCACGGGTCTCAACCGAATCGCGCGATGGACAAATGGCACCGGCTCCGCCCCTCTCCCAACGACCGGCAATGAAGCCAACGCGGAACTCGTTGCAGGTGGCCGTGTGAAAGACGCCATGAAACGACGTCGGACCATCTTCGGGAAGGTGAAATGCATCTCAAGGGTGGTAGAAGCGGGCATTGGCAGTACATGTGAGCTGGCCGCGTGTCTCTATGGCTTCGCTATGCTTGGATCTGAGATTTTCCTTGCACGCAGTAAGTCCGAAGTTACATACTCGTGTCCGAATCCTTAATTTGTTTTCTAGTCATCACGATGTATTCCAAGAAGGGAGGGAAGGCTGGAGCCCACTCATGGGTTCCCACCTGCGACACGATTGGCTCGCTGTCCTATATGATTGTTGTATCAACACTCTTACCGGCGACAGTTCAAGTTTAGCGACCGCAATTATGCGGCCCTCGGAACTTTACGGTTTGCGCATCTCCCTTCAAACTCCTTCCTTTTCCTCTTACCTCAAGGAAGTGATGCCGAGGCCGTAAATGAGTTCCGAGACCATGTAGAGATTGGTCTAGGGGCTCGGCGGGTTTTCAAGGAGCTTCGTGCGGAGAAGGAAATGTTAGGAAAGGCAGTCGCAAGCCTGAACACGATACGACGGAAAGGGAAAGCAAATGTGAATATTTGAGAAATAGAAGAGGAAGAGGAGTCCCGTACCCATATCCCTCCATCTCCCCCGCATAACCCTGATACATCCCGCCCGCATACCCCTCCCCAAACTCGTACCCACCCTCCCGCTCCCGCTTGAGCATCACGCCGCCCCACCCATCGCTCCCTCGTACACACTCGACGGCCCGTACGCCCCGCGCGACGCCGATGAGCGGGCCCCAGCGCGCGCGCGCCTCGGGGGGCGGGGCTTCAGGGGACGCCAGGGCCTGCGAGGCGTTTAGGTTTCGGCTACGGTGTCGCTGTCGTTGTCGAGGTGGGTGCGGAAGGCCGTGGAGTGAAGGACGCAGATGTGGATGTGGAAGTGTATGGCATGGATGTGGGGGTAAAGGAGGGGAGGCAGCCTGTAAGGTAGAGGTGGACGCCGTGGAGGTGGAGATAGAGGGAAGCAAAGAGCAAAAACGACGACGCCAGTGAGGACAATGAAGCCCACAATCGTGCCGAGCCCGACACCTCCGCCGAATATGCACGCGCGTGCATGTGTCCACCTCGCCCTCGATGTCGACATCAGCATCAACATCCATCCCCTCCAAGTCCCGTTGCCCATACGCCCTGCCGAGATGCTGGGGGGCGACAGGCGGAAACACCACCTCCTCCATCGCGCAGACGACACACGCGCGCTGCTGCTGCTTGTGCTCGCCGTTTCCTTCGCCTTCCCCGCTTCCCGGCGTCCTCCCGCGATCCTGAGTTTCATTCCCAGATTTTGTCTACCTTTCATTTTAGCTAAAGTGTGCAGACAGCGGGTGCCCGTACTCCTTCCCTCCAATATCTGCCGCCGTCGTTGTTATGTCAGGGACAGCGGGCGGCGCAGACATCCCCATCGCCGGTGCCAACATCGATGAAGTGGCCATGGAGGAGGAACACGCAGTCCGCCCCAGCGCCGGAGTGCATGAAAGATGTTGGTGAGCTGCGCGATAAGCTGCCATTGTATGAGCGTTGGAGCGAGTGGGGGTCTAGATAAAAGTCAAATCAGCATTTGAGAGAAGAAGAGGCAGGCGGAGACGGGAAGATAGAGGGGAGTGTACCGAGGAAGACAAATGAAAGTAACGCGTGGATGTAAGGCGTGAAGGATGGAGGTAAATGAAGGAGGGGTTAGGAAAGAGGAGGGACGAGAGAGGATGGGGAAGCGAGATGGGGGGAGGGGAGGATGGGGATAGTACTAGACGGGGAAGTGAAGGAAAGAACGATGGGAGTCAAAGGCAGGGAGGACAGGTACAAGAAGAGATCGAAAATATGAAAAAGGAACGTACCCTCCATTGCCTGCGACCTCACCAACCCGATGTACAGCATTCGCGTCATCCCAATCCCACCCAACGACAATCTCCTCACCCTGCTTGAGCACCCGAGTCACAAAGATACCAAAGTGTGTCTTCGCCTCGTCTTCCTCCTTTCTCTGCCTCCGCTCATCCTCCCTCGCGCGCCACCGCCCATCTCCACCCGCCACACACATACACGCGCACCTCCCCATTCGGCTAGCACCCACTCCTCACCCACCGCCCCCTCCCGCCCACACCCTGCACGTCCAACGCCAGATCCAGCAGCGGACCCATGAGGTGGACGAAGCGCTTTGGCGCTCCTGCATGCGCGTACCCGTTCGTCGGTGCGCGGAGGTACTCGCTCGTCGGCGTGATGTGCTGGGTAGCGCACGAGGAAGGTGCGCGGCGGGGCGGGCGTGACGGCGTGGAGCGCGTAGGACAGCGGGAGGACAGCGTACGCTGCCGTCGAGGAGGTGGAGGCAAAGGGCGAGGAAGATGGCGCGCATGGATGGAGGAGCGTGGGGTGCGCTGGGGGCGGGGCGCCGAGGACGAAGGGCGTGTGTCCTGGCTGCAGCGGCGTAGGTTCCAAAGCGGAGACGCCTCGCCATTGCACAGCGTGGCGGCGTGTGGGACGATGTCGCCGTCGATGAGCACGTATTGCGTGCGCTCGTTATTGGGGAGCGGCGGGCTCGACTCAACGGTGCTGGCGTGTCGTCCGGAGACGGAGGCGCGACGTCGACCTTTCCCATTGGTTGGGGCTACGTCTGGAAGAAGAGTTAGTGAGTGATAATGATTAGAGGAAAATAGGGACTGAAAGAAGAAGATCGGTGGTGAAAAGAAAGGGATGGAAGAATAGCTAGACTAGGATACGACGACTAGGCAAGTGAAGAAGGTCATGGAAATAATGACTGGAAACTCACCCAAGTGATTCTGTGGCGCACACAGCCAGCATTTCCACTCCTCCGGCACACTCTCCTTAGAAATCGCAAAGCACGCGGCATGGCACCATCGCCCGCACATGTGGCATCCAAAGCCAAAGCAGGGAGGGAAGTCCAGCAGCGTCAGGGCGTAGGGATGGAAAAAGCGATTGCACTCCCCAACATTCCTTCGTAGAGCAAGACTATGCATCGACCCCTCATCACTAGCCGCAATTCTGGGTTAATACAGCGGCGCTGAACTTGTCTTGCTGCGACGTGTAGCGGCGTAGACGGCGGTGGCCGTGAACAAACGCGGGACATGCAGCAGGACTATGCATCGACTCCTCATCACTAGCCGCAATTCGGGGTCAATACAGCGGCGCTGAACCTGTCTTGCTGCGACGTGTAGCGGCGTAGACGGCGGTGGCCATGAACAAACGCGGGACGTGCAGCAGAGGAGCGGGGCAGGCCACAACCGATTGCAACGTGTAGCGGTGTAGACGGCGGTGGCCATGAACAAACGCGGGACGTGCAGTGGAGGAGCGGAGCAGGCCACAACCGATTGCAACGTGTAGCGGCGTAGACGGCGGTGGCCATGAACAAATGCGGGACGTGCAGCAGAGGAGTGGGGCAGGCCACAACCAATTGCAATGTGTAGCGGCATAGACGGCGGTGGCCATGAACAAACGCGGGACATGCAGTGGAGGAGCGGAGCAGGCCACAACCGATTGCAACGTGTAGCGGCGTAGACGGCGGTGGCCATGAACAAACGCGGGACGTGCAGCAGAGGAGCGGGGCAGGCCACAACCAATTGCAACGTGTAGCGGCGTAGACGGCGGTGGCCATGAACAAATGCGGGACGTGCAGTGGAGGAGCGGAGCTGGCCACAACCAATTGCAACGTGTAGCGGCGTAGACGGCGGTGGCCATGAACAAACGCGGGACGTGCAGCAGAGGAGCGGGGCAGGCCACAACCAATTGCAATGTGTAGCGGCATAGACGGCGGTGGCCATGAACAAACGCGGGACATGCAGTGGAGGAGCGGGGCAGGCCACAACCGATTGCAACGTGTAGCGGCATAGACGGCGGTGGCCATGAACAAACGCGGGACGTGCAGCGGAGGAGCGGGGCAGGCCACAACCAATTGCAACGTGTAGCGGCGTAGACGGCGGTGGCCATGAACAAACGCGGGACGTGCAGTGGAGGAGCGGGGCAGGCCACAACTGATTGCAACATGTAGTGTAGACGGCGGTGGCCATGAACGAACACGGGCGAGGTCAGAAGCCTAGCATATCGACTCTGAGCGCTGACCATCTGAAGGAGGAAAATGTAGCGCACCCTCCCCAGTCCTGTCCCACACGACGAACCGCGAAGGCAGATGGAAGAAAAGTCAAACTGATTGCAACGTGTAGCGGCGTAGACGGCGGTGGCCATGAACAAACGCGGGACGTGCAGCAGAGGAGTGGGGCAGGCCACAACCAATTGCAATGTGTAGCGGCATAGACGGCGGTGGCCATGAACAAACGCGGGACATGCAGTGGAGGAGCGGAGCAGGCCACAACCGATTGCAACGTGTAGCGGCGTAGACGGCGGTGGCCATGAACAAACGCGGGACGTGCAGCGGAGGAGCGGGGCAGGCCACAACCAATTGCAACGTGTAGCGGCATAGACGGCGGTGGCCATGAACAAACGCGGGACGTGCAGTGGAGGAGCGGAGCTGGCCACAACCGATTGCAACGTGTAGCGGCGTAGACGGCGGTGGCCATGAACAAACGCGGGACGTGCAGCAGAGGAGCGGGGCAGGCCACAACCAATTGCAATGTGTAGCGGCATAGACGGCGGTGGCCATGAACAAACGCGGGACATGCAGTGGAGGAGCGGGGCAGGCCACAACCGATTGCAACGTGTAGCGGCATAGACGGCGGTGGCCATGAACAAACGCGGGACGTGCAGCGGAGGAGCAGGGCAGGCCACAATCGATTGCAACGTGTAGCGGCGTAGACGGCGGTGGCCATGAACAAACGCGGGACGTGCAGTGAAGCAGCAGTGGGAGGCCGTACCCAGTTGCAACGTGTAGCGGCGTAGACGGCGGTGGCCATGAACGGACGCGGGACGTGCAGCGGGCCCACACATCGAACGTCTTCGGTGGCGATCATGGTGGAACGTGGAAAAGGAGACTGACATCAACATTCATCACGTGAGCCGGCAACGGAATGTCTGTTTGCAGTTGTTTATTTCGTATTCGCATGTCGCACCAGCCTTGCACAGTCAACCTATGACCTCAAATAAAAATGTCGATGACATAGGAGATAGGTAGTGTTCAGGTCGCAACTTGGGCCCGGCCTAAGGCGTCGGTCAAATATTTAACACCCTGGCGCCAGCGCATATCCATGGTCCGTCATATTGCATTAGTTTACCAAATTCCACTGCCGCCTCAAGATTTTCCGCGCACAGCTCGGAGCTAACCATTTTCATCGCCGATTTTGCAACCCTGCGCCTGAAATGAATGGTTTTTGAGTTTCAAATAGGACGATGATAGACGAGAGCAAGTACCGCAATTGCCTCTGGGATACGCCACCAATCATTCCTTTGAGCAGATCATACTGTGATCCGGAACGTGGTCCATGCGAGCGCATTAATGCAGCCACTTGCCCCATTTCTGCGCTGTATCGAATGCCTTTCATTTTGCGGCCTGTGGGGTCTTTCTCGCGGTCCAACCTATCTGCAAATTGGTTACAAATGGCGACGAAGGAGGCCTGATCATCGAGGTTTCCGGTCTGCGCCTCCTGGAACAAGGCTAAAAATGCTCCTCCTGGTCCTTGGGTTGCATTGGAAGCTAGGATTTTTAAAACAGCTGGATTGGCAAGCGCAGTTTTCACGTCGGCAGCCGAATTATCATTCAACATTCGCGGGGTAAATTTCTGTTTTCGTCGCCATAAGGCCGTAAATTCGGCGACAGAAAGCTGAGCCTTAATTCGGGCTCTTCGGACCGCTTGTTGTAACCCAGGAAGGCTTGCGAGAGCAGTACAAGCTGAGCAAGTGCCGGTGAGGTTTGTCGTCATTGAGCGACAGCCCTTCGCGTAAACAGCTCCAGTATTGGGTTGGGTACTCCACCGCGCAGCGACTACTAGACTCTGATAAAGCCTTTTCTTCTCGTAGTCGGTCCAAGCTGTACGAGAGGCGAAGGTATTAGTCTCTTTCTGGATGCCCTGCATGGCCAACTCGACTGCAGTGGTAAGAGCGCGGATTGATTTCTCCGGCATCGCCTCCAAGTTTGGTATGTCCTCATCGGATGAATCAGCATCTGAATCACTGGATTCACCATTCCAGTGCTTGTACGCGAAGAGAGTGCGAGCGAGACGTGTCCAGTCAGTCGCAGAAACGCCACCGAGATACGAGGCACCTTTCTGCCACGCATATTCACGGTAGCCGTCGCCATGCAGGCCCAGACACTCTACCTCCTCTTGGACAAGTACTGGAGGCGGCATGCGTGTTGACCATGGGCCAGCTCCCGTGAAATAATTGCTGTCGAGACGTTGATCCTTAAAAAAAGAGTCAAAATTACGTTGTGATCAGGCGAGAAACATACCGCGACGATAACTTTTTTGGTCTGCACGGGAGGCGGTGCAGGGTTTTGTTTTGTAACAGCCGAATTTAATCGCGCCATTGGCTTGAAGAACGCTGAGATTGTGCTGGAGATCTAAAAGATATGTCTCAGTGCCAGTAGGAAAACAACGAAAACAAAGTATCCAGACCTTTCGAGTGTCCGGAGGTGCAACAGTTGTGGTGATAGTACGACTCCCAGGCTGGATGCCGGTCACTAGTGGACATACTCCTCGGTGCGACTCCCAATTTTTTAGGCTAAACTTCTTCGTCTTCTCGAGTTTGCGGGCTCTATTCGGCTTGCATGCGCAGTAGACTTCATGTGCGTCGCCTTTCAGCCCACCACTAGGGAGCTTAACCGTATTTGGATCCTGTTCGAGAAGGAGCCGACGTTCCTCTGGCGTAGTCTTGGCTTTCCTACCCCGGATTCTTTGCCCGCTTCTTGCCTTGACGCTGCCTAAGAATAGTTTGAGACATGTATGTGTTGAGGAATGCGACGCAAACACCATACCTCTCATCCGTTGAATCTTCCGAGTCATCACTGTCCGTAGTTTCGGGTCTAGTCTTACGCTTGGAAGCCAGATTACCTGTCTGTTTGGCGGAATTGATTTTCACATTGGCAACCGATTTACCAGGAACGTGCGGAGGTGGAACCGGTTCTGGGCTTTGAACAGCAGGATTCCCACGCAAAACGGGGGACTCAGCGGTCCTAACCACCGGTGCGTCTGGCAGAGAGGGTAAATTCAGAATTTTGGAGATGGACTGTGAGGATGGTGTAGGGATGATCGGGGCCTGAACAGGCAGAGGAACTGCCTCAAAGAAATCCTCTGGACCCAGATCTGGGAAGTTGTGGTTCGCCAGGAGGGGAGCATTGGGCTAAACCCGATCAATAAGTCGCGAAGTACGCATTGAAATACTGTCGTACTCACCGAGTGCGTCAATGTGTTCGCGTTTTCCGTAGTTGTCGACAGTCGGCATAAGATATGAGGCCCGTGTTGAATATCGCATGCTCGATAGTATTGGCGGTGTAAATACCGCAATGGATGTAGTCGATCTGACGAGGATGTGGCAAAATGTCGCCGCGGTTTTGGAATCCACCCGCAAATGAACTGTCCAGCCATTTTGTGAGATATGGGATGAATTGCTTAGCCGCGCCTTTGCGTCCATAGGAGTCTCCTGTGAAAGTATTATGATCTGAGCCCGAATCGCATTGGAGACTATACCATAGCCAAAAAACCGTCGCACGAAGTCGATAATAAAGGCAATCCAGTGGTTCCCGTTGATATGGAGAGGAAAGTACAGCAGTGGCTTTCCTCCCTGTGCCAACTGCTTGTATTTTTCGAGCAGCCCGACAGTATAATTAGTGGGCTTTTTTTGAGTCGAAATCGCGATGATTGCTCGCTGGAATGAGAGTGGGGCCACAGTTACAGAAGAATCGAGACCAGGGATTTCGGCGACCCGAGATTGAATGTCCGCCATCATGCTGTTGATGATTTCACCCGATAGCCATTCGTCGTTGACGAGACGCGTCCAATCGAGCTGCCCATCGGGAGCCCCTGGATGCACTGTATTCCACGAAACAGTGGCAAAAACATCGAGGCTAAACGTGCCGGGACCTTCATCTCGGGCCCAGTCCACACTATCCTGCCATTTTTCCTGGGCATCCAGTAGCGCGTGGATTTTGGAATAAAATGCAAGTGAAAACAGAGGGAACCGGAGGAATTTATCATGAGGGTCCAAGACCGACTGAGCTCCATTAAGCCACTGCTGAGGACAGTCATTTTCCGGTTCGCGAAGGAGGTAGACCGGGGGAATAAAATTCAGAGCCCAAAGCGCAGTGACGGCGTCGCAGTTCGGTGAATCGTCGCTAAACCAATTAGTTGTCTCGGTGGAGAATTTCTTTTTTTGGCGGTCCAAGATTTCCGGGAGCTTCAGTGCGAGAAATTCGGTGACAGGTATCGTCGGACTTGGAAAGGTCGCCTTCAGCTCAGAAGGCATTGTTTGGGACTTGACGAAAGCATCAGAAACTTCGATGGGGACGTCCTTGTATATCTTCCCTGCGCGAATCCATTGAGAAGGATCAAACAGAACGTCTGGCTCGAGATCGATGACACCGGCCATCACAGACGCGGGGAGCAGAGAGTGAAAATTTACGCGTTGTTGTGCCGTAGTTGCGGGTGTTTTTGACCATATGACCATACCTCATTATGATACCCGAAGGGTCCCAAAACCGGCCAATGCCGCGCCACAGACGAGTGTTGTTTCAAAAAAAATTCTCGCGCTCCGCGCGATTTACTCTATGCCCGACCGGCGTTGCCGCTTTCACCCTTGTTTTACTCTATAAAATGGCCGGAGGTAGGGCCATTTTGGAGCGTTGATTTACTCTATGGCCGACCGCCGGCTAACGTAGTGACCGGGGGCCTGTACAGACCGTTAGACGTCCGCAGACACGGTCACGAGGCGACAGACATCGGCTAGAGATCACCACATGGTACGCAAATCATCATTGCCAGCTCCCCATTCGGCTGTCATTTTGACGTCTTGTTGAAATCTCGAGTTGCCCATTATAGCATCAAGCGCCTCCCAAACTGTTTGTTAGAGCTCTGGGTCATTGATGCACTCGAGGGAGAGGTGCCACGTTGTATTGCACTATAGAACTCCAATCTAAATACAACCGTGCTGGTCGAGTTTTAACATGCAAAATCTGTGTAGGTCAAGATGAGGATTGAAATAGAAGGCCGGACATAAATCCGCGACGGCTTCAGTGGTCCACCTACCATCAGTCTTTCCAGCCCCACTACGAGGAGACAAAAAACAATTACGGGCGATTCAATCCAACTCCACAATCTCCGCGTAAGGTCAATGCTGCCGCGTGGAACGCCGCACGACATAGGACTCACTACCCTGCTCTGGACGCGAAAAAGGTGTGAACCACTCGATGTAGGCGAGAGGTTTAGCCGCATTGAAGGGAGCCGGATAGTAAAGTGGAAATGAGAAGAGAACCCGCACCTGAGCGACTCAAAGGCCCTCAAGTGCATTTATATCTGTAACGGCATTGGGCTCGCCGGTGCGAATGAGGGCAAAGTCTTGATATCCATGCTCACTGTGATTTCGAGAACCAGGGACGGCAGCTACAGGTGGCGAAGCATGAACAACGTTCCGCAGCTTAAGGTCACTGACTTGAGGAATTGAAGGCAAGGTGATAGTGATCCGTTTGAAGAGGGCAAATCGATCGAATGGTTGGGGAATAAAGCAGGACGCATGCTTCCGAAGGTAAGATTGGATAGCCGGAATGAATTGTTGCGCGTTAATGGTGTCCGGTTTGGTGATCGAAGCCATGTCGACGTTACGAAGCTCAGTCGGGTGGGTTTTGGCTATTTTGTAGGTGACGGGGGCGAATGGCGTCGCGGAAGATGTCGCACGGCGCAGGAGCAGAAGAAGCCACAGGAGCTGGAGCAGGAGCAGGAGCAGGATTGGAGGGCGCAGCTATCCTCCAAATCTCTGCGGGCTCGTCAGACGGTGGAGGAGTAGGAAGGAGAGCGATGGTCGAATAAGGCATTTTATATAACGCGTCCTTGCACCAAGCGAGATATGCCGTGAATCTGTCAATGGCTCCCTATCTCTGCAACCACGTCGTCATTTGGGCTATATAGTCCTTTTTGTTGCTCGCGCGATACCCCTCCTTGGCGTAGTCAATGTGAAGCCGCTCAGGAGCCTCGGTGTTGAATCCATCGGCGCTGCCGAGCAGACAGATCTTCGGCGTGTAATGTTCCATTGAGTGGATTTTTGGGATATTGAAATGACCTTGGGAACGTGCGCCAAGATCCAAGAAAATCTGCTTGTTCTAGTGGAAGACATCGAGCGCGGTGTCCATAGCGGCAAGAGATTGGGTGGTGTGGCATTCGAGGGAGGAAAGGCGAATGAAATCAACGACGGCGGTGGCAGTTATGATGACAGCGGGCTCAGCGTGGCCAGCCATTAGACCGGAAAACACCTTCTCCATCTCCTTGTGTTCGCCCCCGGTCCACTGGGACACCATGGATATCCCGTGCTTGAAGTGCCGGACGTCAGGATGCGATGGCATGGACTTGAATCTCGCATCCATCTCTTTCTCCCCGACGACTGCAGTGCACCACGAAACTAGATGGTCCTTGAATGCGCCTTTATGCAGCTGGTGCAATATATCTGGCGTGAACGCCTTAAAGATGTTTGTATGTGGGAGACCAGCCCAGAAGCGGGAACTGGGCGTAGCCCAAGTTTCTTCTCGAACTCGTGTTTAAATTGTGGGTTCTTGCACTCTCTTGATACCGGTTGATATAATCCAAGGTTTCATCGACGTCGCGCTTAGTGTGCGGACAATGATCTCCACGTTCAGTTGGCAAAACCTTGCACTCTGGACAACGGTTCTCCATGCAACACGCGATTAAGCACTGCTCGGGATAATCGGCCACGTAGGCAGCGAAAATCGGATGAACTTTCCGAATAAAACCATCTGCGCATGTCATTTGAACGCCGTTTTTGCCTGCATCAGTCAGTGACTCCATGATCAAGCCCATGCAAAAGTGGAAAAGGCGTACAGTCTCAAACTAGGAAGCGCAACGATCAGGCTGTTTCATCGATATTTGAGCCAAATCTCGCTTGACTCACTCGGTCCAAATTGTATTCTGGATTGAATTGATATCTAGCCCATGGCACAATTTACCTTTGGGAGCAACATTGAGCGGTTCTTGAGAACGAGGCAAACCTTTCCGGCATCCCAAATATACCCAAATAACGTAGAAGCACAACACTTCGCGTCATCGATTGTAGGTATGCTTTTTGGTAGTTCAACCTATTACATATCTGTAATGAGGGATACTGAAAACCCCAATGCAACAAAGTTGGCATCTGCCCGCACTGTGAACACAGAAAAGGTAAAAGTCTGGTGAGTCGGGATCTGAGGCTGTAAAATGCTTCCACAAACTTTGCAATTTTGAGGGCCTCACAGGAGCTTTTCGCACAAACCTTTTTGTGGACAGGATGATATGATGCCCTACCATGCTCATATAAATTTGGAACCCAGTCGGAAGCCTCAAAGGTATGTAACTCCCAGTGTTGCGCTTCCACGTTGTGTTGCGCTTCCTAGTTTGAAACTGCATTTGGCCACGGAACGCGCCAGTGTCATTGAAGCAGTCGATTTTTGAAGTCGGGAGATAGCCGAGGAGAATGTCGCGTGCGACGATACCTTTCGTCTCGTGTCCTTATCGATATTCCCGATGGTAAGGTACACCGGCCAGGCCGTTTTATCGCCCCGTTGCTGATAGAGACGTGTTTTATCAGAGGAAAGAATAATTGGCACGCATGTGGACCCAATGGGAAGTTGCAACTGGTTGAAACAGAGTAAGTTCATTGCGTTCATGATTGAGTATTTCTCACCTGCATTTTCCACCACCAGCCTGCGGACGACATTTCTTTAAAAAGCTCTTCCGCCCTTTTTGCATCGACGAACAGCCGTGTAGGCGCGTAATCCATCACATATTTGAAGGCTGGATTTCCCATCAACTCTTTCACACAATCGACCGGATCGCGGAACCACAACTCCGCTGTCTCCTCCTTCAGCTTTCCATTTTCGTCGACAATGTCGCCCGTCAGCGGAATGTGCTTAATATTCCAGCCAGCACCAATTGGGAGACTGTCGATTGCCTGGAGAAAAGTCCGCTTGTTGTCAAACGATGGTTTGACGCGATCCGTTACCCGCAGTGAATCGAAGTCAGTCATTATTTATTCGGCTTGTGGTGCGCTAATAACTTACGATGGGAAGCTTCAAGAACGCCTCGGCTTGGTTGTGCCCAACATTCTTAATCAACCACTTGGCCAACTCCCACTCCTCCTCGTCTGCAAATGGGCCAAGAATTTCGTATCCGTTCAGGACTTGGTCATCACGAATGTGTTCGAACATGGTTTTGGCCCGACCATATGTTGCGCCAGCCATATATTTCGATGGGAATGGCTCCTCGAACGGCCCCTTGTCAGCATTGATCAGTGGTGCTGCATTCAACGGTATTTGCTCTGCGCGCGCCTCGGGATCTTGCGCATCGGTATCAGGCAATTCGGGCTCCTCTGGCCGGTTTGTGACGACGTCGGTCTCGGGCTCTGGCGTGTCTACATCCATGGCATCCTCGGCGGGCACCGATGTCGCATCAGGCGGGCCAGAAGTATTCAACGCAATTGGTGGTGACCGAGAACGGCAGCGTTTGCGGAGCAACAGGTGTTTTTGGATGTGGCTATCGCGCGCTCGTTTGCATGCAGACGCGTGTGACTGGTGCCGAAAGAGTGCCGTGTCATCGGCGAAGAACATCTTACAGTACGGGCACTGCGCAGGCTGCATTGCAAGCTTGGAGAGGTAAGACACTACTTTTTTTTTGCTTATCATCACATGGCTAACGGCTATGAAACAGCAGATTCGGCTTTTGATGGTTGTCGGGCATTTAATTGTCTCATTCATAAGAACAACGAGGTACATCTTTTCGCTTTTTTTTTTCGCCCACATTCGTCCCACCATCTCGTCCCTCAGAACTTTTTACCCTCTCCCTCTCAAAACCGAAAATGTCGAGTGGGGATTTTGCCTCAAACAACGAGGACGCGACCCACCGCCGCTATCGCGCAACATAGTGCGTTCTCTTATTTGGCTCTCAGTGTTATTACTGAAATGGAATAGATGAGGCGCAGGCCAGGAGAGCCTCGAGCCGTGCCCGTCGCAATACCTCACAAGTGGCTCCGGCAACGACTGACTTTTCTGTGCCCTCTGGTGCGGCCCAGCCGGCTTCCAATGCTGCTCTGGCTCAGCAGGCCTCGCCCCCCTTCACGAACATGAGCCCTCCCTTATATCCTCCCACTCCCGACCCGTTTCATTTTCCAAAACCAGCATTACGGCTCGATGACCTCGATGGCAGCAACACCCTTCAGCAGTAGCCCAAACCCGTTCTACCCAAATAATCCCTCAGAGCAACACGAGCCTCTGCTCGACTGGCAGCTCGCGCTGATGAATAATCAGCTTTTTACGCTCACAGATGGTGAGCACAATACCTCATGTATTAAGCAGATCCCTCGTATCACATTGTACCTGTTTGTCTGTTCCTAATTCACCTTACTCTTCTCAGCTGATCCACGGATCGCACAGATTAGAAGTTCATTTCCTTTCATTTTCCGAGTTCACCCGACACGTCAAGGTTTTGGGCTCCGATTTATTTTCGACCTTCCCGATCAGCCGTTCAATGCCCGTTCAAAAGGCAGTGTCCTTCGCTTCTTTCTTTGTCACGCCCCACCATCTCTCCGCGCTCGCTTTTTGTTCGTCTGCCCACCCCACTCGTCACTCTTCTGTAAACAATTCTACCCTCAAATGCCAAACCTGGTGTCCACCTTCCGGCACCTCACCAATGCTCGACTGGCGTCGGGTCAGGCCCCATTCCCAGCAGCTTTCCTGCGCCCCTCAATACCTTGCTCATCGGGTGTTCTTTCAAGGATACAGTGCTCCGCAACCTCAGCTTGCGATGAAGATCAAGACCTATTTGAACTGCACAATGCTCCGTCGCAACCGATCTCTGTCCTTCGATACGGTGCTTACTGTGTAGCACTTGCGTCTCGAGCTCCGTCTAGGATCAACAACCATCAAGAGTGAGAACAAGGCATCTGTCAATAACTGCTCGTTGAGGCGGCATTACTCTCAGTACCACGCCGCTCGATCAAGCCGCCTCCGCATCGAGTCCGCAATATGAAACAAAGGCATATCTAACTCGAGTCTCTTCCCCCTCCCAACCATCATCTCGCCGTCGCAAGATGTTCCATCCTTCAATACATAGGATCAAGTCGTTCTCAAGGCCAGGCGAACGTCAAGATTCAACACCAACGAGCTCAATAACGGCTATGGTGTGGCCACAGAGAAGTTCGGAGCATCGATTAACGCACATAGTTCCGCAGTCAACTAAATTCATTCACCGCTCGCAGCAGTTGTATAATACTGATCGTAGTTTGCCACAGAACACAACCACAGTTTCATTACCCTACAATTGTCTATGGTCCACCAAACTCCCGAACTTTCCGACGGCCACAAAGTGGTGCGTATTATCTTCGACTTTGAGATCAGGCGGCTAATGCTTTTATTTTATTTTTTCGAAATCAGGGTTGCGCCGACCGGTATCGCCTAAGCTTGAAGTAAGTTACATTCTTACGTTTATCCAGGGCCTCGCTCATCCCTATGCAGCTTCCATCTTATTCAAGTCCGCAGATCGACCTGCTCCTCATCTCCTGCGTTGTAAATAGGTTTCCTCCCATTTCACAGTCGCCATCCGCTTCCCACGCGCCGTCATACCAGTCAGGAGCTATGTTGATTCGTCGAACTCTTTTGTCGTTGTTTACATCCCATTTCAACAGTGCTATGTTCCGGCGGCGGACTATCCGGATTTCATTTTTGTACTCTCAGGGTGAACATTATTATCGAGGCCAGCCCTGCGCTGAGACCCATGTCCCCTTCTCGATATTTTTCGTTCCCAGCGTGTGTTGACTGTCTTCAATTTCATCGATAGCTGTTGCATGTACTATGCAGAACTGTCACTTATTGTAATAGTCTTGACTATGTTTAATGAGTCGATTGTGTTTTTTCTAAGTCTTTCTCCTCATTGAATGTGCATTCCTATGCCGGAGCGAAGCCAAGGCACATCTTGTTTCACTATAAATATATTTGCACTAACTAGTATTTCCAACTAGCGACTGGCACTGCTCCTTCCTTCTATTCACAGGAGGAGGAAGATGAGATCTTTGCAGACGCCGAGGACGATGCCCCGCTGCGTGACGGGCCTGGGGAGGAACCAAGCTCGGCGGCAGTAAGTTACCTCTAACAATTAAAATACGCTTTTTGATAGTTTTCCAGCCATCCCAGCCAGTACCTTCTGCCGTCGGTGCTGGAGGTAACAACCAAGTTGCGACTCCACAAAATCTTCGCGCTTTTCCTTGCCACGGCGAATGTAAGTGCCGTGCTCAGCCATCATGTACTTGACTCTGAATTGTACATGCTAGATGTCCTCCACCAATGTTGAGCGGGCTCCACCCCGGCTCGTTCGTCGCGCCAACAAACCCAGTTATGCGGACCTGAGTTCCCCGAGCTCCTCAAGTGACGTGTTACATTCCCCGATCCCCATTCATCGGCACGCCGGTCAATGCCGTGCGTCAGCCACTCATCCACCGGACCAATATTTTTGGCCCAGGACTTCATGATCATCGTCAGCGCCCTCGACAGTCCCCCATGGTCCAGGCTCAGATGGCAAAAGAGAACGCGGTCCACGTATGTGTATATATATTATGTATTCAATGTCTCACAACCCTTTCTTTCAGTGCTTATCAGATGACGAGCCAGCGGAGCCTGCCCCTCCCAAGAAGAAATCTCGCAAAGAACCGGCAGCTCGTAGCATCGTCAACATCGCTCCCGAGCGCATTCCGGTCATAGACAAGGCGTACGAGTATATGTATATGAAAACACTCACCGACGAGAGCAGGACATGGGTCCATGACCGGGCCGAGCTAGCAGTGTTTTCACAAGAAGCATTCGATTAGGCGCTCGATCGACTCGGGCTCAACCCCGATAATTTTGAGCCTGTCACCCATATGGAAAAAGATTTGGTATGTGCCTTCTTTGCTTTGTATCTTGACTCACTTTTTGTAGTGCTGTGAGCGAATTTATGGTCGCGGCAGGACTTCAAGAAGTGTGCCCGCATCATCGTCGCCGGTCCCGATGGCTTCGGCTTCCTCTCTTGTTCGGCCAAGGCGACGAAGGAGGAGCGGGAACGTGTTGCCGACGCCAATCGTGCCCTGGTTGCGGCACTAACTGATAGGTCTGCACATGTCTTTGAGATAAATCTTAAGACATCCCGTAATGTCAGAGCTGATCCAAGCCTTCGAAGGGATCCTCACGATCGCACCGTCAAAGGGAGCATGTACAAACATCGTAGCATCGGCCTCCTCATCAACAGAGTCGTGTTTGCGAACATGCTCTCTGAGGGGATGCAGTACCCGGAGTTCTTCGACGATACCTTCCCGGATACAGACGACGAAACGCAGCCGCCGCACAAGCCAATGCTGTGCTTGGTCATCATTGCAGTAGCTGTAACGGCGGTGTGTCTTCCCTTTAAAATCGTCTCCAGTTTCTTATTATGTTACTCGCAGCTCCGTGGAGCCATCATGGAGTATTCTAGCGGCCATATTTTGGCCGAGGATTTCAGCCGCAAGTTGTACAAGTCTTATTTCGACGCCGAACTCAAGACACTTCGGGAATGGCTCAATTTCACGTCCAATCCTACACTCATCCCGGACATCGATCCACGGTCTGTACATGACTTATAGAATTTCGAGCAGCTTTCAATTTGCTCGACGTCACAATTCAAATATTTAAAATTACTTTCTGAATAGCAGCCAGACGCGTCGTGACGTACATATGCGTTCCTAACTTGGACTGTGACTCTGTGACTATCACTGGCACTTGCTACGCTACTCGTAGCCCCGCCTCCTCAATCTATCGGCTTGAATTTGTTATTATTCTTGCAGACTCGCGGGAGCTTGAAGACTCGAAAGGCGCGCTGGCTGGGGGTAAGTCGATCTTTCGTTGATCTGAATGTGCGCTGACTTTGCATGGTAGATCGGTGGATGGGCGGGGTAGGAAAGGGGATTGATATGAAGGGAGGTGGGCCTGAATGCAGCGCGAAGGATGCTGCGCAAAAGCCCGCTTCTTTGCGGGGGCTTGAGTGTCCTGGAAGTGCGCGATGTCGTGAACGTCGCGGATGTGCCGGAGAGCAACTCGGGCGTGCCAGAGGGCGACTTGGTCATAGATGTGGACGAGAAAAAGGCCATAGGCGCGGGTAGATGTGCAGGACCGAGCACAGCGCGGGATGCGCGATCGGGAATATTAATGAGGGCCGAGTTGACGATGAGCGCGCGGCTTTGTGGGTTAGGGAGATAAGTCTTCACGCCCGCAGTGAGACTTCATTTCATGCAGACTTACCGGATTTTCGACTCGCGCGCAGTTTCGGCTGCAAACAACGTGTGCAAGGATGCAAGTAGGTTCATTCTGGGCTTATCGGAGTCTAGGGAGTGCGTACCGACTTTGAGTAGCAGGACTTTGAGGACGAGTATGAGGAATGTGGCCTTGTTTGGAGGCCGTGACTTGGTACGGCTTTAAATGCGTGCCCCCCACAGCCTTCTGCGAGGATGTGCACATCTTTCAGATCAATCAGAGGTACAAAACACTGGCCTCCCGCACCGTTCTTGTGTCCTCTGGGCCAGACTCAGTTACCTCCTCCATTCTCCTGAGGGGATGTACACCTAAGATCTAATGGCTCGAGCATGCGAGCTAATTCTACCAGGCTTCATCCTGAGTAATTGTCCGACTGGTCAGTTTGACAATCGCGCCGAAAGCCTAATCCCAATACTGGAAATGCACCATCTGTTTTGTAGGTTCATGTTCCGAGATGTAATGCTGATCTTTATGACAATCTCATCTCACAACCTACACGCAGAATATATTCTCAATCCACATTGATCTAGGGCGGGGTCGTGTTCTCTCATGGCCTGGTGCATGCATATTCATATTTCTCTCTGGACTTTGGAATACAAAAAAAAAAAAATTGGAGTCCTGCACTTGAAAGACTGTACTTCAACGTGTCACCTTTGCAAGCCAGGTTTCAAGTGTCACATCCCGAACAAAACAGAAGCATTCAATAGCACCAAGTGCTCCAACACGGTGCATGTGGCAGCGAAGAACGCGGCTCCATCCTCCCCTCACTCACATGCCGCAAACCCAGAACACCTCCATCAACCTCCGTGGCGGCGATTTCCCATCCTCCACGACGCGCGCACGCCGCTGAGAACGACCAACAGCTGCAAGAATACTCGCGTGATTCCGTCCTGAAGTTGCAGTACTTGTTTTACTTGAAATATGGGCGTGCATTGATTGTGGACAACGTTGTATGGGATACTTTGTCATGCAAAGGCCCTAAGTGAAAGATTTCCCAGGCGGAATACACACAAGAGCCCCGCCTCAGATTCGGCTGCACCACCCGACTCACGTCAAATTCGAGGCTTTGTCGCTGTCTTCCGAAGTTCAAAGCCGCTAAAGAGGGGATCCAATATCCACCGTGCGCATTCCAGGCCCGTGGAATAGCATCCACCGGAACTCCCCGTATCCTGAACCATTCTTTCTCCCCCATTTGCTCAAATCAACAATCTCATCAGGTGCTTTTTTTATCTCCAGAAGATTCCTGAATGCTTGGTTTCATACGAGGCATATACTGTAAGATAATTCCTTCCGAGATCTCTGAAAAGAAGCACATGTATCACCCACAAAAAAAAAAATAGCCAAGGTAGACGAGGTATTCAAAATGATGCAACTTGCCTTTGCGAAAAAATCTTCGCAAAAGAAGCGTGTGTTCCTGGACCACGGAATAGAAAGGTGTACCCTGGACTTGGGCAGTCTAGCGATACTGTAGGCGAGTTTCGTTTAATCAGCAATACTTTTTTCGTTTTCCGCCGCTCTATGTCTCAGCACATAGAGCCAACACACTGTAACCGAGCGAGGTAATCAAGTCCTTTAATTCAGTGGATGAAGTTAATGGGCAGGGCAATGGATGGTTTAGCAGAGCCGAATGGTAACAGGAAGTCATTTGCCGACACTACATGATGGCGGCTGGGCTTGCCATATGTTGCCAGATGCACTCAAGACGGTGGTCCAATCACAGCCTCGGCGACGGCGATCACACTTGTTCCTGAAGTTTAGTGCTCTTCAGCTTTGGCAAGTTGTGTCTTTGTTGAGTGGCCTATCGCTTTTTCATCTAATTTTTCATTGAGATCTTTTCCACCTGAAAATAAGTTATACGGTTCCAAGCAATGTCCCCCGAGTTGCACGTTTCTCGCGAAAGTGGTGCAAGTTGGGTGTTTTTCAAGGAAACGGCGAGACTGTGTGTCCTTTTATTTATTTTACAGTATATGTGCCATAGTTTCACCCGGGAATTCCCCGGTAAATGTGGGCACTTTGAATCCAACTCAGATGTCAACGCCATCCAAGTCATCAAATTGCCTCTAAATCCCTCGCAGCATCGAACCTGCATCTGGTACATATTTACGGGCCGTTAATCTTGGTGGACTTTGCATACATTGTGCATATAACCACTGAAACGTGTGCGAGAGGCACCCTGTCCCATATTCACTGCTCTTGAATGTGTGCATCCCCTGCTGATGATACCAGCGCCCACCCTCACCGAGGAGGATGTCTGAGTTACCAAATAGGTGCCCCACGTGAATCTGCCATACAGTAAGTTCTGCGTGTAGTGCATATCCATACTTGCCATTCATTAGATAGCCCGAAAGTCACTCACAGATGCCGGAAAATTCCTTCACCACAGTCTCCCTCAGTCCGATGCTCTCCATAACTTGATGGTGTCCGATGCAAATCACTTCAAATTTGCTCATGCCCATGATCTCGGAGAATCTAAATTTCCATTTGAGATTTGAGATGTGAATTGTCCCAAGCCAAGCCATGTTTCCACGGAAATTGCAGCTCCGCAAGTGCTGATCCTCACATTTTCCCATATGCAGAATGCATTGCTCCTAACCATGCCCCATATTACTACTGCGTCCCGCACTTCAGCACAGGAACTGACACAAGCGCTGCCTGTGTGTAGCCACATGTTCAATCACAATTACATTGTTGCGTGCTTTTTCCGGACAAGTACCACATGTCCGCTCCCGGGAGTTCCCCGGCAAGTTTCTGATGAGCGCAAGGCCCTCCGCGCGTCTGATTCCTATTTCAATTCCATGGTAACATACAATTTCTGGCTCTGTAAGCGACGTCCTTGAGATAATGGGGAGGCCAAGACTGTGTTTCTTATCCCAGGGCTTGGATGCAGGCCCGGCATTTTTTATACCAAAAGTTCTTCATTAATTTCCGGTTGCCGAGTCTGCAGGAATACTAACAATTCTAGCCGGCTCGAGCACGCAGATCAATATCGCACAACCGTACCTTCCAGCTCGTCACTCCCGCACATGCACGGCGCCTCCGTGCACCTCCAATTTGAAGAAATAGCGCCGCAGGCTGTCAACACGGGTCAGAGAAACGAAGCCCAAAACCATGCGGGTGTGACTCACGAGGGAGGGAGGAAACGAGGTGCTGTGATTGTACAAGGCCGCACGTGCACTCGGGCTGTCAAGAGTGGTGAGTCTTCGCATTACAAAGACTCACATATAATTCAGGTAAGGGCTGGTTAAACCCCGAGGTTACTACGAGCATAGATAGTCTCAGGTACTGTGGACGTACCTACCTCAAATTCAATCCAATTCAGGTACATTTTCGCCCTGCCAAGTTGGGCCTTCAACTCCAAAATCAGCACACGAAGTCACCAGGATCAAAGACAAACAGGGCCACTCGTACAATGGCGCTAAAGTCCCTCCCCACCAAAAAGCTTCGCTCATCCTTTACGAATGTCTCTACTAAGCTAGATACCAAGACTAAGATCAAGAAGTCCTGCACAGAGCATGGCCTTAAAGATGAATTCCAGATGGTCTTCCTCGACATGCTGTTTGACTCCACTAGAGCCTGCCCCAATTCCTGGCCTGAATGAACTCTTGACTCTCCTGTGATGGCACTTACTCTGACCTATTGTGCAAGTTGCAACAGTTAAGACAGCTCACAAGTGACAGCTACTTAACTTTCTTTTTCTTGCAACATGTCCTTCCTCTATGATGATGTACTGGAGGGGGGGGGGCAGTGGGGGTAACCGGCGCGACTGCGCCGCGCGGTCACCCCACTGCCCCCCCCCTCCAGTACATCATCATAGAGGAAGGACATGTTGCGCCTTAGCCCTAGTCACATCCAATGACAGCATTTACCCTAACATTGCCCCTAACCCTAACCCTGACCCTAGGAATGGGTTTAGGGTTTAGAGCTCTTCAGCAGCTTTCTAACGGTACCGGAATCAAGGGAAACGGCCCAGTGGTTGCCGAGATATCAGGTATTTACTGCCTAAGAGCCAAAAAAGGGCATTTTCCACGCGAAGGACTGATGGGATCAAAAGACTTTGTATGTAGAAGGTGATTGTAATGGTCAGATCTACCTCCCTGAATTTTTTCACGTTTTTCTGAATTTTCACATATAAAAGTGTCTGAAACCGCCGGCTCTGGCCGAGTATTTCGTGTTTTGCGCATCACCGACTGATGGGATCAAAATATTTTATATACGAAAGGTGATTGCAAAGGTCGGGTCTACCTCCCAGAATATTTTCAGAATTTATGAGGACTTTTTTTTTTTTCACTGCCACCCCGCTTTCTCCGGAAATGCACAGCCACATGGTTTGGCGCGCTAAACCGCGCCGAGGATAAATAGGATTTTTAAAATTACCAGGCAACTCTCTTACGCAACAGTCCATCTTTGGCTTCGATTCCTGCATGTACGAGATCCGGATAAGATGCTGAAGTTGCACAAAGTGAGACGCCGACAAGACTACAGCGCGGTTGTCTGAGTAATCACTCGGAACATGGCCGAGGGCCTGGCCAAGGGGCCTGAGTATTGCTTGTTTAATTTGAAGATGTCGGGCGCGGCGTGCGGAGCCAGCGAGAAAACAGGACCACACCCGTCTCGGGTAGCAGTGGCCTCCAGCCACTGGTACAACACTATCGAGGACAGCCATCCTATGTAACTAGCACCATTCTCTCACGTTCCTCTTCCTGACCCGCATTAGTTCGCGCACGGATCAAGATCCAACACATATCCTGCAATCCCTTCGTCCGTCCACGCGCCACTGGCCAACTTGGCATTGTAATCCAGCTCGTTAATTGTATAAAAGTGTTCGGTGGCGGCAGTGCTGTAGAGGCCATAGAACGGCACGCTTCCGCAGATCTGCGACGGGTATATGTATCCCGCAATGGCGTTGCTGGCGTTGATATATCCACTCTCCAACGCAAGGTCGCGTGCTGTCGTGGATGTTGTGTAGAAATTGTCGATGGTCTGGTCGTTCTGGACGTGGAACAACGGGACAGTGGAAAGCTCCTGGGTGGGGAATACGCGGGCGGCAATGCCGAGGAAGTTGTAGTCGTAGGGGAGTTTGACCAGGATGTTCATGTCCGTGGTCGAGGTGGTGTAATAGACGGTCTGTCCCGGGGAGTCCGCGATGTAAAGGGGGACTGCATGGCTGGGGTCACCGCAGGTCAAGGGAGAGGGAGACTAATCGTTGTTCAGAGAGCGATTGGCTCGTATTTAAGGACATCCGTACCGTGATTGTCGTACTTTGGGCCGGGGCTGAAGCGGACGGGGAAGCGCAGAACGCCAGCAGGAGCACAGACGTTGCAAAAGCAACAATGTTAAACGAGGATTTCATGACGGTCGAGCTATGTCTTTGAGGAGTTCGTTCGGTGCAAGACGGTTGACTTTGATACTCAGCTCGATCTGGTTTAAATACATACGGCTCGGTTATTTATAGACCGAGAACTATAGGAGATGCGGTAATTAGGAGGAGAGCATTTCCGAGTGGCACGCACATAAGGAAATCTCAACAGCGAAGTGACAGAACAATGGAAGAAAATGTGCGCTGAGGACGGAGACGTCATAGAAATAGAGCATTTCCGACTGGTGCGCTAATATGGAAATCCCAACAGTGACGTGACACAGGAAATGTCGGCCGTTCAGATGAGCCGCGGACACTCCGGTAGGCTTTAGGTGACAGAGGAATGGAAGAAAATGTGTGTTGAGTGCGGAGACGTCATAGAAGTAGAGCATTTCCGAATGGCGCGCTAATATGGAAATCCCAACAGCGACGTGACACAGGAAACGTCGGCCGTTCAGATGAGCCGTGGACACTCTGGTAGGCTTTAGGTGACAGAGGAATGGAAGAAAATGTGTGTTGAGTGCGGAGACGTCATAGAAGTAGAGCATTTCCGAATGGCGCGCTAATATGGAAATCCCAACAGCGACGTGACACAGGAAATGTCGGCCGTTCAGATGAGCCGCGGAAACTCGCGTGATTTTTAACTTATGCACGTATGGCTGAGGAAAAAACGCAGAATACGAATGAGAAGAGGAACAGGAAATGGCGGGTCGGACCTCAATCAGAGCGATTTTTCTTGTCAGTTAAACTATTTTATTGAATGTGTTGGTTCGACCTGC
>JARJLF010001170.1:0-95722 GCA_029378395.1 Mycena leptocephala
TTTGGGAACTCACGTGCAGTGTCTTGGACGCGACTTGGACAAGTTGCACTCTTTTGAAGAGATTTGAGTCACGAATATCCGTTCTAGTGCAATTTATACCACCACCCCGAATCTTCTCCATTTTTTTGGACCTGTGGAATGCGTACACGTTGCATTTGCTGAATCAAGCACATTGCTGGGTACATTTGCTATATTTTACTCTCAAGACCCGTAATTAGAGTGGAATACTTCTTTCAAGGACTATCGAAGGTGTTTTGTCTATTTATTTTGGGCCCCGAATCCTGTGGTTGGCCACGACGCGTCAAGTCGCGTCGGGATTACTTCCCAAAATGGATGGCTTATATAATAAGCGGCGGTAACGGTAATCAGACCGCGGTAACCAACAGACTAGAGCAAGTGATCAGTGTGTGCGAAGGTAGAGACGGTCCGACTGCCGGACTTTGGCTCTGTTTACCACAGTCCTTCTCCGAGTCCCAACTTCCATTTCTTTGGACTCGGACGCGTTCAGAATTGAACCCATTAGGGTTCGCTGACATGACAATTTAATTGTCAGATGACTGACAGATAACTGTCAGTTAGTGACTGACAATCAATTATTTAAGTTTCTGGCCGAATTTTATCTGACTGACAATTCCAGCTGGCTAAAAACTACCTACTCTGAGTGGACATGGACCACAAATCGGCCGAGGGAGTCTCGAAAACTGACTGTTGACTGAGTAGTTCTGCCTGATTCCGAGCTTTGCCTCTCAAACAATAACTTTCCCATGGTTCAATATATTCTAAATGTTTTAAAAAACTCGAATTAGCTGTGAATTGGCTGGGGTCCACTCAGATTTCACGCAGACACCGGGCAGCGTCAAGAAAAACCATTTGAGGGTCGCAAGATTGAAGATTTCGTCGATACACTGGCTGTATACACCCAACTCCTCAGATAAGTAATTGTTAATTGTTATCTGTCAGTTCTGACAGTCAGCCTGACATTCTGACTGACAATCAATTATTTTCTTCAAACTGGAATTGTCAGCGGACCCTAGAACCCATCATGGTTCGGATAAAAACAAATCGTCATTTCAATCGTGTCACTAGCTGTTCAGAATCATACCACTCTTCGAAGGCTAGAGCTTTCTGACAATGGGTCACCCATTGTCAGAAAGCGGGTCATATCGCTGGAACTTCGCGCAGCTTCGCGCCATAGTCAAAATAGGCTCGGTTTAAGTTCTCTGCGTAGTCGCGCGACCATACAAGCAGCGACGTCGAGACTCTGGAGATCTTGACTGACTGGTCGCACACATGCTTCTTGGTGCGTATTCCGTTCTGTTATTGGGATCCGTTTTTTTCTCATGCCGAGGGCGTATTGGTAGGGCGCGGGAGCTAGGCGCGGCTACGGTTATGTACCTCAAGGGCGGAGCCGGTCCGACGGGTGCAGCGAGATAATCCATGAACTCGCAGTTTCTACGTGCCGCCAAAGTGGGCCAGGGCCCAGAGTGCACGCTTTGTGCTCAAGTCTTCCTTGCGCTCACACTCAGCCCCGCAATCCACACCATTCTCCTCCTACGCCCCCTTCATTGGTACCCGTGCGTCGAAACTAAGTATCTTAAATCCCCTTGTGACGGATCTCGCCGCGGAGATGCGGATGGTGTGTTGGCGGCGGAACGACGGGCCTCAGCGAGTCAACCTATGTCGGTAGACACGGAGAGCCCCGAACGATATTTGTTCTCGCACATACTGGGCGGTGGGTTCTCCTCCATCACAGAGCCCGCCGCCAACCGCAGCCCGATGTCCGTATGCACCATGGAATTGATGGTCGTCGAGGGAGTGGCGCGAAGTTCTCTGGTCTGAATGCGCTTTATGTTTGAAAGCGAGCGAGAAACGGAGCTATACGAAGCTTGTGTTCTACTGATTCAATTGACTCCCAGTTTACTTTGAGGGAGCGCAGAAAGAAGTCAATCTTTCACAGTATTAATATTCGAGGTGACCGCGTCCCCGCTTGACGATACGTACCGGAGTGCATCTGCGTCTCAAACCAGTCAACAAAGACAGACATCGGCAGTAACCCATGTCTTCCAAGTGCTAATTATCAAAACGCCGTCCGTGTATATGTATTTATAAACATGCCTGCTTCCCAAGCCAAAAGAAATCAAGACCCAGGCGCGCAATGACTCACTGGCGCGTAATCCTATCGACATCGCGCCAGTTCTTCAGCAGCACGCGGCGAATGCTCTTCAACCCCGGCTCGCTGTCAGCATGGTCCGAGTGCCGGTAGTCATCTGCGTTCGCCGTGAGCTCCTCTGCGCTGCGCCGGTCCGCAGGCGCCAGCGGCTGGTTCCAGGCGCTGAAGATGAACTGCGTGGGATCGGGGGTGGTGTGCTGTTTGATTGTTTGAACGTTAGTGAGGGCTCGAGCGAGCTGGAGGTATCAAGGGAAACGCACAGCGGTGATCTCATGCAGCTCGCGCTGGATGCCCAGGCAGAATCCGTCCAAGTCTGTTACAGACAGAGTGTGAGAATTCATCCAATACGTTTTCGATGCCAAGACGTACCAAGATCGTTCTCGTCATAACCGAATGGGTTCTCGACTAGAAACGAAAATAATATTGGTCAGAGTGATGCGCAGATGAATTCATCTAGGATAGGAAGCGCACTCTCTTGCCCAATCTCAAGGAACCCGAGGAGCAGGAAAGCCGAAAACGCCGTTCCAGGGATGGTGAGGTATCCGAAAGCGCCAACGACTTGGAAGGGTAGGAAGAATAGATACAGCCTGTGCGCAAAAATAATGAAAAACAAGGTCATGCCGACATGAGAAGTGCTTACCATAGCGACATGCGCAGATGCGCTTGATAGGCGAAGGGCAGCGGCGTCGACCCGATGCGGTGTAGGTTGGTCATGGTATCCTGCAAACTCGCAATGTTGTTCATGAGGCCGGTGGCCATCGCCGGCATCAACCATCCGTTGCGCAGGAGGTCTGTCATCACATCAGCCACAATGAAAGCAGTCATCGGAATAGATCTACGCACGGGCCAAGTACGCGGAGAGATAGACCGTGATCTCAAGCGGGACATTGCTCTCTGCGAGCGGACCCTTGCGTTTCTTCGAATGGGCCTTGCCGCGCAGGCGCCGACTGCAGGTGCTGAACATCCACGCGAAAATGCGGAACATGGGGAAGTAGTCCAAGAAGGAAGCATCCGTCGGAGCCCGTGCGGGGCGCAGGGGGCGGTGACTTTGGATATCCGCGAGGGCGGCTTCAGGATCGAATGTTTTTGCGCGCTGCAGCTTCGAGGGGGCCTCTTTGGATGAAAGGGAGGTCTCCGAGTCGGAGCGCTGGGAGGTGGGGAGCACGGCGGTGTGCAGGGGGTAGTCGACGTCTTCGGAAGCCTGCCAGAGCGGGAGCATGTCTGCAGGTGTGGCAGGCACACCTGGGTTGGCGTACCGCGGAAGGAAGCAGATCAGAGGATAGAGATCCTCGTAGTACACCCCAGGTTCTTCACGCAGAAAATGCTGCCAATCATGTTAACATAAAAACTACAGGTGAAAAGAGAGATGAGTACCTTTACAGCGACGGAGAACGCTTGGACCTGGGTTGAGGGATACATTCAGTGCGGGTTCAGTTTTATGCGAGACGACGCACCAAATTAACCATAGATTTTTTCTCGATGACGCTCTGAACGGTGGTCATCTGGATTTTGTCCTTGTCGGCGCGCTCCAGCGGGACATGGATCCATATCTGATTGGACAAATTAATACCCGATCCCGCAGGGAAATTAGACTTCGCACTATCTGCGCAATATTCCGCGAGGCGATCGTAATGTTGGTCCACATCTTACGTCCCTCCTGATATCTAAGGGCCAGAGTCAGCATAGGTTCTTATTTCCTGGTGGCGGAAAATATACACCTTTCGTAGGCGGTGGACGTCCTGAACGAGATAACCAAACCGAGGACTGTACCGAGCACAGTAAGCAGGTTATTGGGGACTGCGAGACTGTGGCTTGTCATTTTTGTCACCAAAGCCACCACTGGAGGGTGTCACACGACCAGTCAATTTTCGGAAAATAAGGCGAATGAAGACATACTGGCAGCGACGAGCGTGAAAAAGGATACCTCAGGCCACACATCGTTAATGACCGTTGCATTAAACTTCTTGAGCGACCACCCGTTAAAGAGGGATTACTGGCGACCATTGTAGAGTCTTTTGTTGCGAGAGATGGCTCAGAGAGCGAGATGTGGTGGAGTCGTAAAGAATTCGAGCGGCCAGCGAACAGCAGCGAACGACGGAGAAGGGAGAAAGGAAGAAATGGGTTACATAACCGGAAGTGAGTTATTTGAAAGCATCGTGTACCAGTGGCGTGTTCGCCGACTTGTGTTGGCCGCTCATAGAAACATAATTGTCCGGTGATCCGATTTCAAGGCGCCCAACACACGCGGCTGTACAGCCGAGCCTCCATGGCAACTTCTCTTGCTCAGAGTGAGCTCTGGATTGACTCCTGCTCAGGCTCGACGGTTCGAGCCGCAATGGCCAGCGCCAAGGATCTCTTGCCGCAGTGTTTGAGAAAAGGCCCTGTGCACCATGTGACCCGGGTCGGGATTTCGTTATGGCGTACTGATAGCCGGTTTGACTGAAACGCCGAACTCGCAGATTTTCGTTCCAAAAATAGGTCAGTGGCGTGAGCGCCGAGCGGCGAAAGTCGACTTTCAACAAGCGAGGTACGAGCTTCCCATGTTGAAGCGTCTGTCAACGAGACTAAAAGTCGACCAGGTAATAGTGGGAGTCCGGAACATCTATTGTACTGCCCGTAGCCTTGTACAACCCAAACGAGATCGGGACTCGTGGTCAAACACAGCTTCGAATTCTGTTTGAGCGTTAACGCAATTGTTAATACCAAATGATCAACTTGAATGATGGGCCTTTCATGGGCGCTGAGATGGAGGGGTTAATTATAGATTTTCCTGATCAAAATTTAATTTGAGTTTGAGGCGGAGCGCCCCAGGACCAGCGCCCCGCGGCGTACCCGTTTTGATCTCCGTCTATACTAACCAATGGTGCAATAAACGCGAGCGCGGAGCTGTTGTCAGCCGCTTATAAACAATAAAAGTTCGTACCTGCGCATTGTTCTACCGAAAGGTAGACATGCGGAGTCTCGAATCCTTCGTTGTTTCACTGACAACTACCTGTCCATGGTGCTATCGGTGGGCATTTTGACGCGTTGGCGCGCTTGTTGGAGCGAGGGGTGGTGGTGGAAAGAGGAAAAGAGGCGGGATGTGGTGAAGAAACGACGTATGTCTTTTCCCAGAATAGTCGGTGGCAAGCCCGGCACATTCCCGAAATAGAATGTGCCGCCCTTGCGTTCACCCGCGGCATTTTCACTCAATGTGCCGCCTGTGAGCTGAATGTGCCGGGGGCTCGAATGTATGTATGTGCCGGCCTTGGTATATACCCCCAAGATAACTCCCGTATTGGCTGCTGATTGATTATCGGGTTTTCGTCCAACAGTTCTCCCCACGGCTGTTAGCTCAGCGACACCGACACCCTTGCCCGGGTGCAAAACTGGCTTGCGTCGCATATCTCCGGCTGTGAACCCGGCCTGTGCCGCACGGCTCCGGCGTCGCCTCCGCCTGCGTAATAAACCAACCTAGATGATCAACCCGCCGACCGTATTATCTCGACCGTCTAATTTTACTTGCCTACCTACCTACACGACGGCGACATAAAGCCGGTGCTGATCTCCGGTGGATGCCTGTTGTGACCTATATAAGTAGGCTGCTCGAGGACCGCAACTGGGACAGAAAGTGTCTCTGGACGCTACGATGTGGGTGCTGTGTGCTGTGGTTTCCTCGGAAGACGCTTGGTTTACTATTTCGACAATATTCGACATCGTGGCACGATACGGACCAGAAACGCCATCTGGGCTACCGGACTCGGCGGGTTTCCAGTGTCCACAACACCGCCATGTCCTGCGCGGTCCGTTAGGTTTATCCAGTGCGCCTAGAGACCCGTTCGAAAACGAGTAGCTGTCGAGAAAACATCCCACCTAATGCGCATGTTCGACTCCAAATCCTCTTCAGGCTTCAGCAATCTCGGGGATGTTGGACTGAGACCCAACATAAGCTTGCGGAATCTGATGGAATTTTATTGCTTATAACCCAGAGTACCTGCCTTCTGTAGTTGTCACGGACAGCACCAGCTGCTGCATCTCGTTTGATCCTTGCTGTCTATCTCTCTTACTTTAGCGCGCTGCGGTTGCATCCGGTGCGGGTGATGGAGCACCAAACAACCGCTCAAATATTAATACGGCGGAAGGCTCGTCGATGGATATAATCGGCAGAAACCAAGAAAATGTAAGTCGATGAAGGTTGACCAGAGGAGGAAACAAGCTTGAAACTGAAGGTGTATCGGAGCAATCGGCCGAAAACATGTTCTACGCCCTCGCAAACTTTTTTTGGTGGGCATATCAGGAAATCGGGTCAGGACGGGGATTTGAACCCCGGTCTCACAATGGATTCAAAAATATAGCGCGAAGGTGCGAGTAATTGGGACACAGAGTTGAACATCGTCCTGCTTCAATTAGCTAGAGGTGGTGCCAGTGGATCCTACACCACCCACGAATCTCTCAGGGTTGAAAGAACTATATCTGTAGGTCGGTCGGGAATGAAAACAATGATGCATGCGCTGTTGAAAGCTAAACAACTGCTTCTGCTCGAATGTATCCATTTAGCTTTTCTGCCTTCCATATGAAATTCCGGCGTGTAGGCGAAATGGGTATCGCGCAGGAGGCGATAATGTTGAGTGGAGCGTTTTTACTGGATGAGATAGGCAGAGTTTGCAATCTGCTTTCACAAAAGCTTTGAAGAAAACCAGGGATCTATTGTATCAGGTTCAGAATCTTCACTACATCACAAATACTCAGGCGACACTAACCTACATCTAACACATCTAGCTAACCCGACAAGGTAATATACTTTGAATCACGATCGATCGTATTCCCCGCGTTAAACCCCCAAATGGATGAATGGCACCCACCGGAGAAATGAGAGCTTCCCACCTGAACCCTCGCGAAGATTCCTCACTGCCAGATGCAAAGCCTCTGCTGCCCTAGTTGGATCTGGTGGCGAGGTCTTGAAGAGATGTTCATAAACATCTGCGGCCACTTCCGACGCATCATTGTCTCTGATTGACCACATCGTTGCAATAACACTTCGGTATCCTGCCAATAACATGCCAGCTGCAAGATGAATTGACTCTTATTCAAGAGTCTTGTCACCGGTGGCAGTTTGACAGGCAGAAAGAAATGCGAAATCGGCATGTGGGAGAGACAGTTTGGTTATTCTTTCGAGTGTTAACCTTGAACTTCCGGCTAACAGCAGGGCACTATTGGTTGGAGTGTCGAGGTCTTGAATACCGTGACATGCAAAATGCACCCATCCAGAGTTCATCATGCCTTCCTCCACCCTGGCTAGAGTGGCCTCATCTTCCACCAAGGAGCACACAGACATCTTGCCTCTGGCACATCGCTGAATTCGGGTTATTTCATCTTTGGTTCCAGGGATGTCACTCTGTCCCACTGCCGATGGAGCCACAGCAAGCAGCTGAAATACCTGGTCAGACCGGGAGGTAGAACGAAAGCCCTGTATCAAGGCAGCCAATGAAGGTGTATAGGAGGAAATCACGAAGTCAGACAACTTTGATCCAAATGTATCATTGTCCCCATATAACCCTGCGGCATGGATGGGTAAGAGTGTCAATGGTCCAGTTGGACACCACCAGATGCGTTGCAAGTTGTCCTTTGTTGGAGTCTACGAGAATGGTTGAAATATTAAAATTACAAATTTAAATCATCTGACAAGCTTACTGTAATAGCCAGCGCATCCAGGACCGGCCAAACTAGTCGCACCCAGAGCTCTGACAAAATTTCTGCAAAATCATCCTCCAGGCCAGCAGCGTATCCCTCACTGTGAGACTTGAATCTGCGACTATTCAACTGGCCATGACTGAGGCTCATAAGGAGAGTTTCAAGTGAGTGTGTTAGGGTCTCCACATGGGCTCGAGTGAGCTGAGGAAATGGAATATGGATAACTTCATTGGTGAGGCCAGGAAAGAGTCCAAGACCATCACAGGAAAATTTACTGACATATAGAACGACAACAGGGCCAACCTGTGCCACTGATGAAAGTTCGGAAATGGTCTTTGGCAACAAAAATTGCTCAAACCCGTCCAATTCTCGAATCTTGCTCAGAAGTACTTCTCGTTTGTGAGCATCTACATTTGCCTGCTGTCCAGCCAGCTCAAGAGACTGCTGTTTCCTGGGAAAAGGTGACCGATCCTGATCTCGGGTGCTACCTTCCAACTGTGCAGATAGCTGACTGAGCTCATTGGCAAGCTCAGGATATTCCTGCCCAAGAGCCTTGACTTGGGTACGCAGATTGAAGAACTGACCCCTACATTGTTCAAGCCACTCCACTGCCTTCTCTGGATGACCAAATGAAATTGCGGTTGCAACTTCATCTTTAACCTTCAACCCTGCCCTCATGATCTGGTGGGGATGGTAGTAATCAGATAGTCCGAGCGAAATGGTTTCTGGAAGGAGATCAAGGGCTACACTGCCGGCTTGTAGGTGGGATGGATGTTTCATTAATTGCCTGTATGCTGGACTTTCTACAGGATTCACTTCGGAATTTTGACTCTGAACATCCCTAGCCTCTTTTATAGAACCTCGACTCTGCATATGATGATCCTGCTGTTCCACAATGCTGGGACCAACACTTCTTGAATCGGTTTCGTAGTTGGACTCCATTGATTGATGATCATGGCCAGTTTCATCAGTCAGGGGGGCTTTGCTTGTGCGCAGAGTTTCCAGTGTATTATTAGTACCCATATGTCTGGGTATAATGTCGTCCCGGTTCTGCCTCTCTCCTTCCACGACGTCCATTTCAAATTCCTGACCCTCACTCTGACCTTGTGCTTCCTGGGAGACCATTTCAGGAATCCATCTCTGTGAATCATGGCCATCCTCGTGAAGAGCTCCTGGGCCCAGTGTGGGCTCATCCTGCTGTTCCACGGTGTTGTTGCCAGTGCTTGTAATGCACTGTTTCCAATCCATCATATGATGGTCATGATCAGCCATCTCATTCTCTGGTACTCGGTCTTCCCTGTGGGCATCCAGCGATAATCAATCCTTCTGTTTAAATGTCGGATTATACTACTTACGCATCCACAAAAACATTGAACTCTATTTCCTGGTATATTGTGGGTATATCCTGAAAGGTAGTGGTGGCATGAGTGAATGAATTTGGCAAGAGTTCCTCTGATCGTAGCCTACAGAGAGTTCAGTTGTTGCAGATAAGTGCTTTCGAAATAGAATACATGCCCCCTCAACAGCTGGAGAAATTTATGGAAACTTTCATAATAAGATTGCAAAGCCCAATCCTTGTCGCCAAGCTTAGTAAACCAAGTTGATATTCCAATGAGTATCCTAGTAGCGAGGAAGTCAACACCCTCATAATCAAATGGGGAGTCAAATTCCTCAATGATGGGCTCCTGTGTCTGGATGTCGACTCCAATGTCCTTGAGAACAAGGACCATCTGACAACACAACTTCCTGACAATATCAGAATGCAAATTCCCCATCTCTAGCCAGAATCCGGGCAAATCAAGAATCCCACCAAGATATCTTCTGCAGAGTGCACTGGAATATTGTGATGTTCTTCTCCAATATCAAAGTATATTCAACCTAGAAATGTGGACTTACGAGCAACTGTGTTCAACTAATAGCCGCTCAATTACACTGAGTGACTCTTTCTTGGAACTGGTAAGGTGTGCAATGGAACTCTCTTCCAATATGGTCGAAATCGTAGTATCTGATAAACAGACAGCAGCTAAAGTTTGCCAGAATGACCATTCTTCATCCGGAGGACCAGTCAAGCGGCACCAAAGTGCTAGAATAAGGTTCATTGATGTCGCCTTCTCCATACATTTGGCATGGAGTAAATACATCCGAAGACCTGGGAAAAGAGTCGCAAGCTCTACAATGTCTTTGGATGTTCGACACTGTGTATTGGCAGACTCGGTGCTGTCAAATGCATATTGTTTATATACAGACATCACAGCAAGCGGAAGACACGCACGGCAGAGAATATCCCATCAGCTTACTACACTGTTTTCCTAGTTTGGGGGCGCCTGCTTTACGGAGCTGTTCAAGCTGTAGAGCACGTTGTTCACCTTCTCCGAAGTAACATTTGATTTTCTGGGTCATAGCAAGAGGACCTAGGCCCAAACTATAGGCAATGTGGTTGGCTTGAGCCTCGAGGGCCCTGCCCCAGGAGGTGTAGATCCGATCCAAGGTGCGACCTGGATGAGGATGCAATACAGAGTTGAGGATGAGCGCCCATCGTCCCTCGGGCTGTGGATCTTCTCGGGTCTTTCTGACAGTTTGGTCGGTACGCAGATTCCAAACAATGAGTGCATCGGACGCGGGATTCGATCCCATCTCTGAAGGAGAATCAGTGAGTGCGTAGGTAGCGAGAGAAGATGAGCGTCTGAGGTAGACTCGTGTAGCACAGCATCCAAGAGCAGCCAGAATGTTCTACTTACGTAGAACCCTCGGCGGTGTGACATCCCGCTGCTCCGAATACTGGATTTTTTTTCCATGTTCGGCAGGCAGTGCAGAGCTGTAGAAGGTCCCGGTGTTAAAGCAGTCGCAAGTGCCGGAGAGACAATTCTGGCTCAATATATGATCAACAGGATGTTTATTTCTCATTATTGTGGTAGAGTACTGCCTCTTCACAGCATTCACAGCACCCCGATTTGACCACGATCGTCTTTATAATCGGATACGTCACATCGATATTGCTATCTTGCTGTCCCCTACTGCCGAGTAACGGTTGGACTGTTGCTTAAGGTAATCGAACCTTGAGCAACAGTCATTACGGGCTTCACTCTCTTTACAAAATTGAGCCTCTCTGTCCGTCCGAAGCCGTATCTCCATTTGTAAACCTCTCTCACGTCTGCGGTCAGCTGACAGGCATCACTTATTTATAAAGTGGGAGCGCCGGCGAGCGCTTGTTTTCAACTCAACTCGAACTACTCCTCCGATCAAACCCCAAGTGTCACAAAAGTGTCATGCACATGTGACATCGCTATAGACCCAAGGTAGGTAGGTAGGTAGGTATCATTACACGGCCGGTCCGAATCACGAACGCCGGTTCCAGGGATTTTCCCGGTGTACAAAGGAAGCGTAATTACACCATCGCCCCTGGACTCTTCCCTGCCAACATAGCCCTAGCTCGCAGACCCCACAGGCTCCCCCATGCCCCACGGTAGGAACTAGCCAACAGAAAAAACCATACCAACACCTGGATTAAGCCTATCAGTTTTCGCGTCTACTTGCGATGCACGGGTAATTTGGGGACATCATGCATATCAACCAGTGTGATTGTTGAACGCTCGTAGTTTGGGCTTTCAGTAGCTCAATGAAATCAAGTTTAACGTTCATGGCAGGGTACTGGCTATAATGCATGATCTGTATACCGCAGCTCTTCTAAAGCGAGTTGATGAGTCGACACCTTAATCGAAGATAGAGCTTCGCGGTGCCCTCGCATCCGATTCACCATAGATAGATAATGCCTTAGATAAAGTGTTTCGTGCGGTAGGCTTGTCCTTTTGAGGTTCGAGACGGCCGTGCAGCAAGTAGAGTTTAACTGAGCAGTCAACTTCATGTTGCAACCATTGTAGTGCCTCTGATTCAATCGCTTTCCGATGTTCAAGATGGGCATGTGAATGGAAGCTTGGTGGCTGCAATAATTACATTTCCAGCGCACGATGTTTCCCCATTGCCGCAAGCTTAATGAACTATTTAGAGCGGCTCTGACAGAAAAGCAGATTAAGCGACAGGAGTTATTGCAGAAATACCAAAAGAATAATGAAGCGACCTTTCGGATCCGGGTCAAACCCCCACAGCCAAATACCTGACGGTGCTATGCGACACAACAGGGCACCGAAAATTCTTAGAAATATTTGTGCATAAACTTCAGGGTCTGGAGCTCCCCTAGATACAATCTTATAATGATGTACACACTTATTCCCCTATAATACTGGGTCAACTTTATTTTTTTCGCAACTGGGTTTTGACACTGTACTAGACATCTCTGAGAAAAAATTCCAGAGTAGAAGAGCAATGATGCCGAAATTTGATGGGCAGTGTACTGTCATTTTTGAAGCATAATGCTCTCCAAAATCATGTCTGCGAGGCAATATCTATTCCCACGGCGCCTACCTCTCGCAGTTGGTTGAAAATTCCGATTCTTCACTGGTAGTTAAATTCGATCTCCGGTCAGCCGACAACAACTTGTCCGCCCACCATGTTGATTCGCGATGTAGACTATGTTGGGATCCGTACACCATATCCCGGCGTTTTGGCCAGCGATATTGTTCCAGTGTGCAGTAGATCGACCATAATGAGGACGAGGATCACCGGTAGGGTTGGATGAAAGCGAGGGACGAACGACCCCCTTATGGCACAATGAGTGATTTATTCCGAGGGTAGATCTCTACAGTAACTGCAGCGCGCGGCGTGCATCATATGTGCTGTTAGACCGAGGCTCAAGGCATTGCCCACAAGTCAAGTGAGCCGCCCAGGACGACATCCGTTCGATCTTGTGGCGGCCAAGACGTGCGGTGCGGTGCTGTTTCCCAGGGACGTAAATTGGTTTGAGCTATAATCGGTCTTAGTTCAGATGATCATGAGGGACGGAAGGAAGTTCGAAATGTGGACCCCCTGCTTGAATCAACTTGGACTAGGTATAGAGAAGTGGCGGTCGATGGACCATCTCCAAAAATGTACATAGAAGTGATATCATTTTAACAGGGGCCGGGAAACGACAATGTCAAAAACCTGGATGGTTATCTTCGCGTTCAGCAGTGCTCGGGCTTCTAGTTTCATGAACTTTCGACGCTTCGAGTCGGACAGTTTTGTAGTGCCTGTCAATGTAAATCGGACGGTTCGTACCAACTTCAACTCATCCAGAGGTACGACCGCAGACAGTCCCACTGGCGGCACGAATTTGCCCGCTCACCAGCGGGAGGTCTCTTATCCCAAGTATTATCTGTATTATGAAGACAAGAACAAAGTCGGAGTCGGACGAAGGAATCACACAGCACACTCCTATCTAAGCCCCCCGCTCATCGCACCTCCTCATACCCCATCGCCATCACCTCCTCGTCCTTACTCGTCCTTGTACGTGTCGTCGAGAAACTCGTCGGCCGCGAGCTCGTCGGTATCGAGAAATTCGGGATCGAGAGCGAGAGCGTGCCGGCCTGATACAAACACAATTTATGAATGATCAGTTGTTGGTCGGAACAAGGAGGCGCCGAGAACGAAACCGAGGTATGGAAGCAAGATGGAAACGAGGACGTACCGCGGGCCTGGCGTTTGGCAGCGTGAACTCGTGGTCGTTCGCAAGGCGGAGGGCAGCGCGGGAGTTGAGACTGGCGTGATGAGATTAGTTTTGTATTGGTTCAAGAGGTGGGTACGGATAGCGATGTATCGCACCTGGCGAAGAAAGAATTGGAGAATACTACAATATGTGTCGTTTTGTTAGACATAGAAACGAGCGGAGGCACGGATGGAGTAAACGCACGTCGCGGAATGATCACGAACAGCGCCATCCATATGACTTTGGGCAAAAAAGATCAGGATATGCTTCGCGCGTGGCGTGGGGAGAAGGGAATGTAGCGCGTACAGTTAAAGCGCATCGAAAGGAACTAAGACACGAATAAGGCTCGGAGCACCAATGTGGAAATCAGACGTACGACGCTCATCATGACAATACTGGCGATGCTGGATGGATGCCGGTCAGCCTTCAAACGGAGAGTGCGAGGATGGATACGGACCTTGTCACCACACCGGTTTCTGAATATAGTATGTCAGAACAAGACAACGGACGAGGTCTCAATAAGATATGATATGACTAACCTATTGTCCAGGTGATCATTTTATCGACGACTGCGGCAGTGCTGAGGATCCGTGAGCCTGTTTTCCCTGCATGAGAAGATGAAATGGACCTTTTGAGCCCGAGAGAGCGCCGCCGATACAACAAGACAACCAGCGTTGAGGCGATGAAGAGGTCATTGACCGCGCTGACGGCCCACACTGTGTCGAAGAGCCACCCCCAGCTGCTGAGGAAGTCGCCGAGGGGCTCGTGGATGCCGAATTTGAGCATGACGACGTTGGGGGGATGACGCGGAACAGTGATAGGGCCCAGCAGATGCACGGGATGATGAGACTTCTGGAGAGGGTGTAGATTCGGTAGGCGAAGAAGGATTGGACTGGAATGAAATAAGGCTAAGATGAGGTGGGACGTATCGGCTTACTGAAGTACGAAACCAGACTTCCGATGACGGTGGAGGCTACGAGGGAGTTGGGAAGCTGTACCAGCCGTTCTGGGTGCCCGTAATTCGTGATGACCATCGAGTATATCGTGCAGCCAATGCAGATTGCGTGTGCGAATTCAGCACACCTGGGAAGAGGTCTGGGATGAGTGGGAGGAAATATCGCAGCACGCACCACACAAGGGCAACCTGGGACGAGTCCTTCAATGAGTTGGAGCACACTGAGGCCAGAACTGCTGGCGTACCGTAGCCTTCATCGCGCGGGAGTCGTCCGGAAAGCGCCCGTAATATATGTACGTCTGCGTCGTTGCCACGCCGAACAGCACATATGAGACGAGCGTGCCGATTAACAGGGCGCCTGGGTGATGTCAAGGTTGAACCGATGCGAATTGAAAGTCAAATACCGACCGAGAGTGCTATCCGCATCGAAGGACGGGGAAGACATGGGTAATCACACCAGTCACACCAAGTAACACGTGTTGCCTCCATCTCGGAGATATCACAAACGGGAAGACATCAAGGTGGAGTTCAGTCAGTTACATAAAAGGCGCCCATTTGTATAACCAGGTTGCAACTGAAGCATTGAAAAAAATGCGAGAGGACAGTAGTGCTTTCTCTAGGCAGTTGTAAATTGTTTCGCCCAAGTTGTTGCCAAGCTAACATTTTAACATGGGAACATACTGCAAAAGGAAACCGTCATCCGGGGCGAGAGCTTTTGATGCGAAAATGGCGGCCACGAGGCTCATGGCTAAATTTAGTTCTCTTCCGTTTCAATTCCGCCCTTGTTTCCTTCTTGTTAGCCCCTTGCCTAGCCTCCCGCCCGCCGCCCGCCGCCGTCTGCGCAAAATTCGGACGACCCACCTCGCCTGCCACAAGCAACTACGGGCAGCAGTAGGTTCGAGGCCCCGCCTCGAAGGCGCATGGGAGCACCCGGTAACCAAGGAAAAGGACAGGGCAGAATCGCCTCTTCTACACGCTGAAATATGGCTTCTACCGCGTTATGTTCGATTCGTTCATAAATGCCTACTATATACGTACAATTCTGCAGCTTGGCATTAGCTCTGCAACGAATCGAATTCTATGTGCGCCGGCTATTCCCGGTTCCGCTGCACTCTCTCCTTCTGTGCCGGACGCATGGATGATGTTATGTTGTGGTAGAGGGAGATGCCCGGCTCGTAGGTGCTAGAAGAGGGTCGGTCAGCTAAACGGTTCACGCACTACGACTCGATGAACAGGTTTCGTTCTGTCGGTCGGCTTCAAGTTCTTCGTCTTTAGAGTTCGTGGAGATGTAAAACATATTATTGCTTATCATTACTGTAGCTGACCTTAATCAACTTATGCTTATCCTTCTCTTTGGATTTTGTCACCTACCTAAGCTGTGACTGTGAGTTTTCGATCTATCAACCATCCTAAACATTCTCTCCTCTATTATCCAATAAAGACTCTGCTTCAGGATCGACACAGCCACCCTTTGCAGTTTCTTTGGTATTTTTGGTCTGAAAAAACAAGGCAAATTAGACATCAGCGACGAAACGGAAAGCAAGCCGTACCTTTAGCACCCGGGCAATAAAATAGAAAATCAGAGATAACATGCTGTGGACAACAGGTTGTAAGTTCTCCATCCACCAAGAGACGCAGGCCGCACCTCAGCCCAACTATGGCTATGTTCCAAAGATATCCGATCGCTGATAAAGAAACGTTTATGAGACATAGGCCACAGCGACGGGAAGACGAAACTGACCATCGAGCAAGATGGGGGTGGTGGGAATTCCAGGCTGTGCGCTCCGTAACTGAGGGAGAGCGAAGAGCAAGGTGGCGCAGGTAGCCACTAAATCGAATCGCGGCTCGTTTTTGTGCCAGATAACGAAAATTGTAATAAAACACACAGCCAGGGAGAGTAACCAGGAAACTGCAAATTTAAATGTTAAAGGATATAGGCAGTCGTTTAAATAACCAACCGGCGAAAAGTAAACAGGCAAGGCCTATGACAACACTGTCCCTCTCCACAGTAATCTGGAGACGAGGGTTGAACTGACCCAGCAGTGACACACTTGCGTGCCAGCCTCCCAGGCTTTGTTGTACCGTAAGGCTGCAGTCTGGGGCTGTGCGCGGGATGAGATAATTGCGGCAAGGATCAGGCGGCAGGGGGATCGAGGTGTTAAAATCTTGGTAAGCCGCCAAGATATTAACCGTAGCGGTGTAGGTATCAAAAGGATATCTGATAGATTGTCCTATCTGGGACGGTGATGTAAATATAATAGCAAGAATTTAGAAATAGAACACACGTACCGGGTCCGAAGTCAATCGAGCCACGCTAGCGCTAGAGCCAGGCGGCGATTGTGTCTCATACCCGGAGGTTACATTCGAGTCAGTTGGGTCATCGGACAAATAAAAGCAGACTGTACGAATGATGTCAGAATCATACGTCCGTGAGACGTGCGAAAACCTTACAAAGATAGCGTGGGCCGGTCGATGATCCAGGCGAAAAGCTGACGTTGTTGATAGTCATGGTAGATATCAACTATGGAGACATGAGTTGGTTCGAGGCAGTGACAGGACTCGGGAATTCCGTAGAGGAAGCTTACTCCAGTAAATGGGTCGAAATTGCTGAGCGACATTGTCCCTTCCAAAGATACATTGTGTGCCTGCCCAGCGAGAAATTCGGAAGCATCAATATCTAGCACAAGACAATATCAGAAGACAAGACGCGGGGGATCTGTATGGACCCACTGATAATCTGGCCACCTCGGTCCTCGTGCTCTGCGGCTTGGGCAGATTTTGAAAACAGGTATCCAGTGACAATAATTCCGGCTAATAGAGCCAGCAAAGTCACGATGACAATCATCCAATGGATATGCTGCCAGCGAAATCTAAGCCGACTCTTCGGCTCATTTTTGTTGAGAGACGGTGAGGAGGTCCCTGAACGGCGGCAATTGGCGTACGGTTCTTAACGTTATTGATGATGGTCGACATCTTACCGGTTGCAAGAGGAGGCCTGGTGTTTGCTTCTCGTTTGTCGGAAAGAACTGGCACAGATTCTAGCGAAGGAGAAGCAATGCCATGGGGGGCAGCTGTCGTATCCAGTTTAATGAGCTATCCAAGGGCCTGTAAAGCAGACGTACCTTCAGTCCGACGAGTGGCATCCTCGCCCGACCTCACAACGGCACCGTCTGATTTCCCCGCAATATCGGTCAAGGACATGGTTTCTGGTGTCATCCTGGGGGGTAAAAACTGTGGTTCTTGCCGTAGAATGACTAGTATTTAGATAGAATCTCATGCGTTCATGCCGCTCACAACGGAGTACGGAGTAAGAGACGCGATGACATTGTAGCCACACCGCATGTCAGCTTGGTAACACCCTTTACGGTTTCTGTCTTTGTGTAAGAGGCATATACATTCAGTGTATTTCACCAGTTTCTAGGACCCTGTAACGACGTGGATTTTCCATCCACCGCTGGACCACCAGATCATTCGATACTATTGGAGGACTCTGCTAGCCTCATATTCAGTCGTCTGAGACTGCTCCACCTATCTCATATATGTTACGGTATGCCGGCGAAGGTAACCGCCAAACGAAGCATTAGAGGTCATGTCCTTCACAAAGTATCCAGCTTATGTGGGGCGTCTATTTTCAACTGACCGATCACATGAGGGTGCGCCACCTGCCTAACTGGTAGTGAATACTTTATTACTTTCGAAATTAAGAGCATCAGAACTGCCACTTTCTGTGTCTTTCGTCACATAAGGGCCACGGCCAATAGTCCGGGCTCTGCCAGTAAATATCAAGTCCTAAGGCTCTAACCATTTATTTTTGTTCGTAACCTATGGCAACAGGGACTGGACAGCTTCGGTTTTGCGCTTCGGCAGTCGAGCAGCCGTGATTAGCGATTGCATTTGACCCTTTGGGGTGCTGGGACCCCAGAGACATGTCCAAGACATCATACATGTCAGCAAGGTCAGTGGATATTCTCGCAGGGGTTAACTGACGCTTCCCACACTCTTGTCAACTCTTCTTCCTCCTCGACACCTCCCACTCCGTCTGGCCCTCTTCTCGCTCTTCCTCCCTACCTCTCAGTGACACGATGGCATCTCTTCTGGTCCCAAATTGGTCCCAAACGCTTTCTTGATACCAAGGGGTAACCAATTTGTGAAAAGCGGAACCGGTGCCGGTTTTTGAGAATAAGACCTGCTCGCTGAACCACCCAACCACGTGACGTCCAAATAAGGCAATTTATCACGTGTGTTATAGGCTTTCCGACTCAGAATGCGTTTTTGACCACGGCCCGCTAAAAATGAGCCAGAAGGGTAAACATTCCTTTTGAAATGTTCTAAATGGCAAAATATCTACTTGGGCTCATGACCAAACAGAGCCACAACATCCTTCCAGATTGGGCTGAACCTTGTTGAAACTGATCAATATGGCCGGAGATGAGGTCTTGGGGGCAGACCATAGTCAGAGCCAATTTAGGTGCACTTTTGGTCTGCCCTGACACCCCTGGAGCCATAAAATCAATGGCTCCCAGAAATTTTTTCAAGGCCTAACGGCCGAACCAACCACCCAGCATCCGGTCCGGGAATCACAGATCGGCTACCCCTTGCTTGATACCTCCAAGCCGGCAAGACAATCACCTTCGAGGTCGAGTTGTCTGACACCATCGACAACGTCAAGGCTAAGATCCATGCCAAGGAGGGTATCTCCCTGACCAACGGCGCCTGATCCTGGCTTGCAAGCAGCTCGAGGACGGCTGTACCCTGTCCGACCACAACGTCTACGCTTCATCCTGGAGGCACACTGAAAGTCAGATACCCCCGTCATTTCCATGTCAATGGCACTCGCCGGGCGGGGGCACACCGCACTCCTGCGACACTCGGCCCAGGATGCCCTGGAGCGAACATGGTGCGAGGCCGTATCGCTGGATGCCAGCCTTGCGGAGACAGCACTGGTGCGTTCAATCTCCCAGACCTCTTCCCTTGCTCACGAAACTGACCCCCCAGATTATCGCCCAATACGAAGCCTCACGTGCGCGTTTGTCTTCCTCGACGAGGTGATCAGTGTGCTCAGGCTCACCTCCATCGACGCGGGGAGCGTAGACGATGCCGGTATGCACATGACGCCGCACTGGTTGTGAGTGTGCAGCCCGATGTCCAGTGCACGTGCTTCCCGCTCGGGGCGCCGCCCTCGGACCCTGACTGCGTGGTCGAGCACGCCGCCGTGGGACCCAAGCTGGGGCGAGCACGAGGTGCGGGATGAGGAGTGCTGTTGGGTGTGTTGGGCTGCGCTGAGCCTCACGACGAGCTTCCGCACGGAGTTTTTGGCGCTATTGTGCCCGGATAGTGCGCACAAACGAGCTGGACGACGCGGAAGCTTGGGCAGCGGGTGGCAGGAGGGCGGTGGGGCCGCCGCACACCCAAAGAATGCCATCTTGGTGCTGTACTGCGGCAGCCTGCTGCTCGCGTGCAACACTGAGCATACCATTGACGATGTCAAGGCCAAGATCCAGGACAAGCAGGGCATCCCTCAGGACCAGCGGCACTCTTCGCTGGAAAGCAGCTCAAGTATGGCCCCACGCTGTCGGACTACAACATCTCGGGGGAGAGCACTCTTCACCTTGGTACGGGATCTTTTGAGATGCTGTTTACACTTTTTATCTGACGGTTTGTAAAGTGCTCCACCTGCGTGGTGGTCTAAGGGGAACGTCGGGTCCTTTGAGTGTAATTTAGTCGCCAATACAATGCTATAGAGTCTGTAACGATGTACACGAAGGAATGAATGATGTTATGACTCCACCTTGGTATGTTCAATGCACATGTTCAGTCCATTGTCTTCATCGACGAAAGTGCCGAAGCATCAAAAGGTACTTATCGTCTTCGTTTACCATTTCACTTCCTAGACCAACGACAGAGTCAAGTGCCACGTCGTATCACTGATACTCACCTATGGACGGCCTCTAATGTCGTCGTTATGGCTGCCACTAACCGACCTAACTCCAACAGCGATTCGGTCAAATCGTGGGGTCCTTATCGACACAACATTATTTTTCCTCATTTGTTCAAATGTATACGCATGAAATGTTAGAATTCTTTCGTACTAGTAGAGCTTTTGCAATGCGAATTATATTCTCTACAGAAGATGGCTGATAAACCAAAGCATGTAAAAGTGTAAAGTGCTGTTACACAGGAGGCATCTGCCACCGCTTATGGATCCATAAGCGGCAAGCGCTTATGTGCGGCTTATGGGCCGCTTATGTGTGGCTTATGGTACTTTGCTTTGTAATCTAAATTGATCTGGCCTGTGTTCGAATCTGGTGGCGTGCATTCTTTTTCAAAATCAGGTATTTGCCTGGAGCAGTCTAGAGAAGGTCAAAATACAGTGTGCCTCAAATGTAATAGCTCATTGAACATTCTTGAAAGTGAAAGCCCTTTCAAGAATTTGACAGTCAGGGTATGTACATGGTGAAAATTATCTCTGGGGAAAAAATTAAACCAGGCTGAGGAAAAATGACCATTCTCAGTGACAATCCTCTCTGGGCCTATATGCTCAGGTCTGATCAGATCTGGTGCATCTCCTGATCTTTTGATTGAAGATATTAGTATTTGAGTTTTTTTGCCTTGCATTGATAAAGTACACTGAACCAATTTCAATCAGATGGCAAGAATAAATAATCCCATGGTTAAAACTGGCAGGGACCCAAGGTCCCACTGGCTGAATGCTCTCAATGTACCTGGATTTATGATTTTCACACATTATAGTCCATGCACAGGGCTGGCATATTAACCACCCTCAAAAAAGGGACAGTGCATTAAACTCGTTGGCAAGACAGTAACAACTATGTGTAAAGTCATATATGTGAATTAAAGAGTTCTGATGTACCTGCAGTTAACAAAAGGTTTTTAGGAATAAGTCACCTCTCGGTACTTGAATGAAATTGGTTCAATGTACTTTGCAAAAAAACTCAAAAATACTAGCATCTTCAATCAAAAGATCAGAATATGCACCAGATCTGATCAGACCTGAGCATATGGGCCCAGAAAGGATTGTCACTGAGAATGGTCATTTTTACTCAGCTTGGTTTAATTTTTTCCCCAGAGATAATTTTCACCATGTACATACCCTGGCTGTCAAATTCTTGACAGGGCTTTCGCTCTCAAGAATATCCAATGAGCTATTACATTTGAGGCACACTGTATTTTGACCTTCTCTAGACTGCTCCAGGCAAATACCTGATTTTGAAAAAGAATGCACCCAGCCAGATTCGAACACAGGCCAGATCAATTTAGATTACAAAGCAAAGTACCATAAGCCACACATAAGCGGCCCATAAGCCGCACATAAGCGCTTGCCGCTTATGGATCCATAAGCGGTGGCGGATGCCTCCTGTGTGCTGTTACGTCTAGCCAACATTGGAAAAGAAATGGACAGAGTGCAGAAAAATGTAATACGTCCAGTCTATAAAGTCGTAATAGGGGCAGTGTAGTTGTCAAAGTCGTAAGAGTCGTAGTAGTATCGTCAAAGTCGTAAAAGGCATAGTGTAGTCGTCAAAGTCGTCATGGGGGTCATTAAAGTCATTAAGGTGGAAGGAAGGGGACGCCGTGTGTAAATGCGTCGTCTGGGTGATTGGGGCTGATAGAACTATGGAATTGAACATGGCATGAGCACCTAAATGCAATCGCCTCAGCATGCACACCCATTTTTGGATGGTGTACTTACTTGGTTAGGTTGTCTTCGCTCGGCGGGAAGGGCGGAAGTCAGCTGGATCGCCCTGAGCCTTGCGCTTGCCTTTGGTGTCCGAACTCGGCCGGTCAGCGGCACTCATAGACATGTCCGCCGGAAAGTCTTCAGCGCCTATAGGATCGAAGTTGTCTTTGATTTGGAAGTATTCACAGAAGATGTTGCAGACGTGAGTGTTAGGAAAGTCCTTGCACTCTGAAGGGATATTTCCTAATGCAAAAATGTCGCCCAGTGACCTTGAACAGGCGTCAGCAAGAGGTAGCAGAATTGCAGGTCACATACGGATCTGACATGATTTGCGGATCCGTCAAGAGTGTATCACCTCCTGCAAATAGCATCTCAATATCCTGTAGGCACACTTCAAATTGAATGAGACTGGCCTTGATAGTCCGACACAAATGCCAGACCATGGGTACGCTTGAATTGCCAATGCTGAGTAAATGCGAGAAATGAGGCGCGCGTTCCATTTTCGGAGCCGGAGACGAAAGTGGTGGGGATTGGGGCTCGGTTGTTTATATATTTCCGAAATTGCCCCTCTCGAGACTCTTCAATCTGCTCCTCCACTAGGAAAACTGACCGCTCGCTAGATTTTCCCTCAGTGGCGAATGCAACTCTGACAAAGCGCATTCGGGGAATTTCGACCGGAGGATTTGTGGTCGAAAGCGCATTAAACCTGGTTTCAAGAACATCAGCAGCATGACCAGTGAATGGTACTTCAGAGTATACCGGTCGATCCCCGCATAGACATCCTCCAAGAGGCTCGCAGACCATACATTACATTTCAACTCGACCATTAGATCTTGCGCCTGTCTCGGAGACGGATACGGAATGCACTGCAAGGTCATGCTGAGATTTGTTTACGAGAAAAATCCAAGGAGAGGCATACCTCAGTGGTACCAGTTTCCACATTTTTCTGCTCGTAGTACGACCGCTTACCACATATTTCTGTGCTTCCCGTTGCGAACATGGGCTTGGATGATCTTCCGAATGCCGTCATTTTGAACCCGCCCCGCTTTTGCGCCTTGTGGGTTAGGTCCAGGTGTAAAATGACGTCCATAGGCGGTGTCTTCAGAAAAGATTCAAAATTGGCTGAATTGTCTAGTAAATCGGTCAGTGTGCGTTGCCTGGCGATGCTGGCTTGTACAGAGATAGCAGAGAAGTTCACTGGATATTTGTGAGTCTCAGAAAAGGAAACAGGTGAGTTACGAACTTAAAGAATTGATCTCTTTGCGAGAAGGCATGGTCTGCTGGGACAATGCCTTAAACAATGCTTCTTTTGGGAAAACAGGTATAGAAAACGGAGTGGCCGAATGGGCTAAATGGTCGAGATCGGATTCTGATCTCAAAGCCGGCACCGTAACCTGAATAGATTTTATAAGCAAAGATGAAAAAATGAGACCACAGGTTTCACATACCTCATCGTCGCTCCGGAGCATATCCTTCTCCGAGTCCTTCTCTGCATCATCCGGGTCATAAGAAAATAACGGGGAGTTCTGCCCTGTAGCCCGATATAATGTGACAATTGTGTGAGCAAACTAAGCACATACCCGAGAAGGATGCAGGGCGTAGCACTGCGGAACGAGATTTAGATACGGGTTGCTGCGATGATTGTGAACGCAATTGACGGGAGCTTGAAGGTTGGCGGGAACGCCGGTTGGAAGGGCGCCGAGAAAGTTGGCGTGAGCTGTTGCGACCTGGAACGGATGTCCGCGTGACTACCACAATCTGAAAAACTATCAGATAGATGTATATGTAGAAGGAAATGTAAAAAAATCACCGAATCTTCGTCTTCTGACTCAATAGACCTGCTGTTTTCGGTATTGTCGTACGACTGTGACTGTTCTTGCTGCTCTGTGTCACGGTCGAGGAAAGCTGAGTATATAGCCCAAGGAATGCAGAAATTAACCAAAAACTTTGCCGTCTTGAAAATGGGCTCGTTCGGAGACTTGGGGTTCGGCTTGTAGAACGATCGCGATGGCATTGACATCAGGACTCCGAATGGCAACTATCTCCACCCAGTCCTTGTTGTGAATGGTGCAGTCGTCGACATTTAAATCATAGCCATCCGTATGTGCCGCCCATTTAGGGCCCAAAATGTTCCAGGCCATGATTTTTATCTCACCAGCGCCAATGCTGGCCTTGACCTTGTCGACTACATGGTACATATCCTTTCGAATTTTGAGATTGAAAGGCGGAGAGAAACTGAACAGGACATACCCCGATGATCTCTGCAGTTACGCGTCCAGGTTTCCTGGTCACACCCCGAAATTCAAGCATGATTCTATGGTCAGATGTCGGGGCATAGGCGAGCTGCTGGCGTTGCGATCTGACTTCACGGTAACTGGCATGGTTTTCGGTGTAACCATAGCCCGAGGATGAAGTGGAAGTGCTGAGACTACGATTTGCCGCGAGGCTAGATCCCATGGGTAGCCGAACATCTGGACCGTATGGAGAATAATGGCTGGAGCGTTGCGACAGAGCAGGAGGTGGGCCTATAGATCCTCTCTGTCCCAGAGGTAAAGGTGGTGGCCCCATAGGTTCACGGGAAGAATACTGTGAATAGCCGCCTAGCGATTGAACATGGCCTCCGAAACGGCCTGCCACAGATCAGAATTAACATGATAGAGGACGAGTTGACCCACCACGGTTAGCTCTGGCAACATCTTGATATATTTGACGAACCGCGTTGGGGTTTTGAGGGGGGAGGCCTAAGGATGCAGTAAGTTTCCAATGAAAAATCAGACGCAACAACGCCACCTTGCTGTCTCGATGGGCCAGCGTCTGTCGCCCAATTAGTATACTTGAAGAATAATTTCTAACGACAAAAAATTCACCTGTGCAGGAAACAATATTGAAGTTCCGATTCCCATTTTTCTTGAACACAATTCCAGCGCCCTTGTTCTCGTAGTGCAATTTGCAATCAGGGCATACCCCAAAGCCGTTCGAAGAATCCTTATTGTCGTGTAGTATATAAAGGTCAATTCCCGGTGGTAGAAGTTTGCCGCAAGCTGGCCGCTCGCATTTGACTCTTGGATCCCGGGGTGTAAGTTCTGCATATGCGAGTTCTGACATCCTCAAAAGGACGAGGTCACAATGAGTGAGATAGCAGAAACAGCGAGGCAATGACCGATGAAAAGAGGGTGGTGGTCAGTGGAAGAAGACGTCGGCATAAGTAATGCTGCAGCCGATGCTGGATCAATTCGTCGCAGTATCCAGGGTAGAGCCAGGGAAGCCGTGGGAGACAGATAAATTTACGACATGAGGAGGAGGAAGATAGTAGGTCCACTTAGAAAACTGACGCTCAAACATTCCAAGTAAGCTGAAGCACAGTTATTTCTTCCATAGGTATTTATGCCTGCACAAAAGGCCCACAAAATTTCACTTCATGTTGTCCAGGGATTCGTCCATGGCCTCGTTACGGGGATAACCTTGTTAGATGTCGGATAACCGTTTGGGGATGAGAGTGCAATAAACATGAGGCGTCAACGATTGGTGTGATGTAACTTGTCGCGCGAGAAACTACGAGGTGAAAATGTTTCAAGGTTGGAAAGTATAGAGGGCGCGACATTAACCTCTGTCTCTGTCTTGGAAATGCAACCACTGTCTACACTTTGTGTGACAGTGCTAGTGGCGCCGTTAAATTTTGACGCGAGATCAAGAAGAGCTTACATCGAAATATCCCTAACCCTACGACAGTGCGTCTTCCGAGGTCTCGTTCCAACGACTGCAGGACGGGACGTTTGTTGAAATTGTGCGAGTCGTGTGAGTCAAGGTGAAAGCGCGCATCATTGTTGCTATTTATCGACAGCTTGCTCGATTAAACAACAAAACAAAAACACTATACTACTCTTCGCGTCGCGCCGTTCCAGGGCCTGTCGAACACAAATAAGCTGGAGGAAACAAATCAGAGCAAGCATCGCACCTAGTTATTATGAGGAGTCCTGATCAGTCAAATCGGCGAAGTTAAGCACCACACCCTCTTCGTCGTCGTTGTCCTCTTCGCTTTGAGGGTGTTTCGCCAAACCTCCGTAATAACCTGCAACAACATCGTCACCCTGACGCAGCTCTTTCTGGCCCGGAAGAAGCTCCATAGGTGCCAGAAAAGCTGCGTCATGGCCCGTTGTAAGATCCTCGTCGACCTGAACGATCCGCTCTAAAATGTTGCAGTACACATCCCAGAAACTGGAAGAGGTGACCTCAGGACGTCCAAGGGACTCATAGATCTCGCAAATTTTGCTAGTGAATACAGGTGGGGTAAGTTCGAAGACAGGATTGTTCAGCGGCGCCCATTGTTCTTGCATCTCGTCGAACAGTGGGGGTGGAACGATGACCTTGAATAGTTTTAGGTCTGTCATGAACAGAAGCATAAATCCCCTGCCTTGTAGTCTTGAGTTCCATACAGGTGCGGCTTTGCGACAATCAGATCCGGGATGCCTTGAGGTAAGATTTTGTTCTTGTCGCGACGTCTGGGTGTTGAATTGTAGCGACGGACCCATGCATCGAGTTCTGCCTGCAGCCAAGGAATTGCAAGCCAGCGGAATACGAGACTTGGTAAAAGTTAGATTTTAATCAATCGAAGCGAAACTGGCACTACTTCTCAAGAGGCTTGTCGACATCATACAATCCCCGCGCTACTCCTGCGTCTAAGATGTTTTCGAACCCGGGCGTGAACTGGCGTCGCATTTGAGACCAGGTGGCTTCAGGTTTGATATTCATCTTGTCTTTCATCCATCGGTGCTGGAGGGTGCCTTCGAGCGAAGGATCAAGACGCTGGCGTGTCGCTGTGTGGCAGTTGGCAATGCCATAGTTTTCTCCTCCAGGATCGCTCTGCGTAATTAGAGGGATACCTAATGCAAGATGTAAGACTTCGAGTAACAAAATAATGTAAATAATAAATGTATACCTCCAGCCTTCCGACATGCCTCGAGATAATAGCCAGTCACGAGCACAGGGTTCCGATTTGTCCACCAGATCTTTAGCCAATGGAGTTGTCCTGGGTAGGGATCAATCCCAAGATGAAGCCAAAGCCCAAACCGCTTCCATTTATCATGTTGGTCGAAGCAAAGAATATCCATCACACCGGCCGAAAAGAATCGTTTTCGCTTGAATTTGAATACACGCCGTTGTCTGACAGCATCAGGCTCTACATCCTTAAGAAAATCATTGAGAAATTTTCTGAGGTAGATTAGCGCTGAAATGACTTGATGGGAAAGCAATCTTACTCCGCGACTTTAATGGAGTAATCTTGGCGCAGAGCGGTGACCATGGCTCGTGCACCCATGTTTGGGAACCGTTCACGTATTTCCATGTAGAAGGGAGTGATGCTCTCGAATGTGGCGCCTCTTTGCCGGACACCTTGCAACCCGAGCTTGGTGCGAAGTCGTTGAACTGTTTTTGCACTGGTTAAATTTAGGATATTATCGAAAATAAAAGAGATATAATGAGCTGGTACCTTAAGCCAAATTCGCCGTGGTCGAAGTGGTCAAGGGAATGGATGGCTATGTTCAGGTCGTTGAAGCCCAGCTGCCAGTAATATTCAACTAGAGGTATCAAGTCCTCCTTGTCAGCTGCAGGACGGTTATTAATCAGTGGGATGTGCTAAGGAGCATTGTGACCAACGGCAAGGGAGGTACTGGTTCGGTCTCTTGGCAGGTCGTTTCTCCGAGTTCGAAGTGGTTGAACTCATCGTGCTTGAATCCTGGGTCGTAAAAGTCCCGGGGGTTGACTCTAGAGCTTTACGCTTGCGCTTTCTAGACATGGAGGGAAGGATGGGAGGGAATGTGGCGAATTGGTGGCGAATGTGAGACTATGTTTTGATTTGTTGTGTGAAAGAGTCGTCGTGACGTCATTCCTTCCTTCTCTTCAACCTACGGCCAAACACCCAGGGGTTCCCGTGGAGGATTATGCCGGCTGGTGCCTGGCCCTCCACGTCCCATGCTGCGTGGGTGCGATTGCATCCCCAGCAGGTGTTTTTCCTCCATCCCGCTGCCCTTTCCAACGGAAACTTATGACTCGAAGTCGTGATTATGTAATATTTTTACTTTGTCTTCATTTTTCGATCTCTGAGCCGAGTTAGGTAAGGTTAGTGTAGCTAATCCAGTACCAGCGTCGGCCTCAACCCACCGCCTGGTCTCGGTCTCTACTGGATACCCGTCTCCTTGTACTTCACCAACGGCTTGTCTCTGGGGTCCTAGCACCCGAAAGGGTCAAGTCCCACCGCCAATCACGCTTGCCGAAGTCCCGGCGCGGAAATACGAAGCTGTCCAGTCCCTGTTGCCATAGTAACCTAAACGGAAATGAAACCGAAAATGGACAATAGACAGCGCGCACGAGCCACTGGAGCCACCCGGTGGCTCTCGGACTTTGCGCATCAATAGCAAGGGAGTGGCTCCGAAACACGGGGAGGTGGTTCTTGCGGGCAGGTTAGTAACCTGTCCATTGGAAATGTTGTAAATTCCTTTTAAATAGTACAAGAGGAGACGGGATTGGCTACGTTGTATGGGAAGGGTTTGTCTGACTGTCCAATGAGGTTCAAACCTAATCCAGCTGCTAATCTACTAATTATGTTCTCTGCCGAGCTCAACAGCAGGACTCCGAGCTATCCTGGGATGCGATGCCGATGTGGCATCATATCCCCGCTGCCTTGAGGTTGTGGTTTCGCTATGGAGCCAGCTTACGATATCTTTCAACCTTACGAAACGTCGCATAAGCTCCGGACGGCTGATCGTATGTTGAGTTTTTTCGACCTAATGAACAGGATAAAATACATCCCACCTACACTCCCATCACATTCACTGGCATTCGCACGGCCCTCGGCCCTAAAGCAACCTATGTTTGAGTCAATATATGCCAGCTTAAATACAACATACGCCTCGTAGGCGTAGCACCTAATTATGTAGCTGTATAAATCCAGGACTGACCCGAATAATCGACACTACAGCCTGACACAGCACGTCCGGCGCCTCCTTGGGAGCTTAAACGATCACATTTTTGCCCGAGACGTTCTCTCCCCACGCAGAGCACTTCGTCGTTGCTGACCGGAACTTTAGGAGATCGCGAATCCAACAGGCAGCCGGTACGTAGTGCTCTCACTTCTGAATCCAGATTGCACACGTTTATGCTCCAATCATGCTCGGTCTAATTGTGCCGGGGTGCAGTGAATATGTCCTACATAACTCCGGGGTCGTCAGTTCATCCAGCGTGCCCGAGGCGTACCTCCATACTACACGAGGTGCGGGTGTGCAAGGCGAAGCTGGGAGAGTGGGACGAGCATCGGCGAGGGCCGGAGGAGGGAGAGGTGAAAGTGGGTAGAAAACCCGAGGTGGACCGGTCGAAGTCTGAGGGGGAATCAGAGACGACGGGCGCACACGGAGTGACAGTTGGGGCAGGGAGGTAGCGCGCTGCTGCTCCTCTCACCCAGTATGCGGCGGTGGCGCCGCGTGCGGTCCCGGGGACGAAACAAGCTGGCTGAATGTGTCTGGGGGTGAATACCTTGTGGACAAGAACTCGAGGCGCCGGCTGCAAGGCAAGAAAAAAGGGATGGGGAGAGGAGTAACGAATACTCACTCGATATGCAAACGACCCGTCTTCCTTCCTTCACCTCTCGTCCATGCGACTCCACGCCAACCTCGCTGGCAGGGCCTCGGGCACAGAGATCTATAACGCCACCTCGAGATCATGGATTCTGGAGAGACGGCGGTCATCCGTTTGGGGACGCGGGGAAGAGCAGCACAATAGTGGGAGGCGGAAGACGGGACCGCTGCGGATGGAGTGGAGCGGGAACGGGGGTGCGTTGGGGACAGATTCACCCGCGTGTTGACGTTCATAGCTCCAGCGAACAACACCAGGTCCGGGGCAGGCAGAGGAAGCCGCCGCCGGTACTGCTCTCGCTCTGAAAGAGTTCTTCAAGAGTACCGCGAGCCCAGAGCGCAGCGATGCCTTTGCGTGCATGGGCGGCGGTTTCTTGGCACGACGGGAAGATCGGTTGGCGCACGACGTACACAAGCAGCGGGTGAGCGCGCGCGCGCGGGCGAGACACAGGAAGCGGGGGCGATGGGAAAGCTGCCCCGCGTCTCGCCTCCGGACAGCTAGCGATCCTCGAGGACGCCCGCACAGAGAGCCCGTCGATGGCTGCGAGCGTGCGGAGGGTGTTTCGGCGGCTCACGAACGAGTATTTAGATCCAGAACGCATTGAATTGGGGTGGATGGGCGAGTGGATAGACCGGAGGCATGCATACGTGGTGCGCCAAGAACGGAAAGCCGAGTGCGCAGAGGGAGATGCGCCGGTGCTTCGAGCATGGGAATATGTGGATATGTGAGAGTTTGGAGCAGTCGTCGAGGAACGAGTCACTGGACGGCTAGATATGTAGCAGGGTGCGTGAGTGATGGCGATTTAAGCGGGCGCCGGGCACACCGATCGTGGGTGCAGGAATACTGCCGGATCGCAAAAGAACGAAGTTTAGACGGGCATGTAGAGACATAGATGAATACGCACCGACCAGTTGTCGAGATCACGATCTCGCCACAATCACGCCGCGGCGCCCGCCCGCTCAAGATTCCAAAACAGTTTGTTTCCTGCGGCTACCGCGGGCATGTGGGGAACTACAGAGAGATCTGTTGGTTGCAATGGGGTAGAATACGACCGCGCTGTCTCCAGCCGTGGATGATCGAGGTTGGAAAATTGGGTGTGGTGGTTTGTTTGGCCCCAGCGGCCAAATCAAATATCATTCCGACTTTCTCGGAGCCTCTCATCTCATTCCGCGGGTTTGAAATCCTTATGCCTATTCAATCTGAGCCTCTGCTTGGTCTCTAATTCTCAACTTCTTGGTTGTATTTCTCTTGTCCGAGAGCTAGATCGACCGTCTGGGCTCGAGTCTTCGATGTTCGCGTTGGTTAGTATAGCTTGCGGGATCGTCGTCACAAATTCAGAAGGGCTCCATGGCAGCAGGTTGAGAGCTTAACATCACCACGCATCTGAGAATGTTGACATAAATTGCATGCACTTGCTGATTGGATTGCTAAATGGACAACGGGAGAGCGCAAGGAGAGGATTTAGAACAGTTGTTGAGCACCGAGTTCGACCAGAGGCTATGAAATATTTCATGAAGTGCTGAATAAAAAGGAAGTAGCCCTGAGCGGTTTAAGGGGGAGTTTCGACACGGTGCAGGATAGAATTATGCCAGTGTTAGGTCGCGTCCGCAAAAGGGCAACAAATCACGACACTGAGCAGAGAAGAAAGCAGTGGTCTTTTGGAATTTCGTGGTTTGGAGTATCTTGAGGTAAACATATTGAAAGAATCCGAGTTGGAAGAGAAACCAACTCTTTGTTTTGAGGGATAGCAACAGGTCACTGATAGGAAGGCACCAGAGACGATCCAGACACTCGTTGCAACCACTGTGTTTGAAAAATACAAGGATTTGCTGTTTGGAGTTTCCCAGTGCTCGTTCACGGTCATTAGCGTGCCTGCTACCTTTTCGCGGAATATCCCGAGCCGCTCTTTCCCGTACCGCCGAAGGTCATCGAGCAGACCTATGTCATCGCGGCAGGAAGCGGCGACCTTTGAATAAGGTAAGAAAATACTGGAATGAGTAACAGACATTTATACAGACCTTATCAAATAGAGAGGCGCTCAATTGGTCCCCAGCGCAGACTCAGATAACAACACCGTGCCGCTTGATATCGTCTTCAGCCATCTTCAACGAGCTTCGGAAGATGGTCGAAAAGATGTCAATAGTTCCATCCAGGCTCGACTCGTCGATTTGCATCGCCGGGAGAGTACACTGTTCCGTGGTATGGACCAGGATTAGGAGGATGCTGGGAGGCTCGGAAATCGATTCCGAGAAATGTGCTCGAAGAATAGGATAAGCCTGAACAAGTATGTCTTCGATGTGCCACCGATGGAGCACCTCCAGTTGCTGAACATCCTCCAAGGACGGCAAGAGATCATTGGCAGTGAATTCCAGCACGGGCAGGCGCGTTTTTCGAGGCGGGCAGAATTTTGAGGGGGAGGTCACCGATTACAAATCCCCAAAGAACGATGAGAGTCGCGGTTGTGCCGTTGCCGAAGTGGTCGTTGGAACCAAGGCGTTGCTGCCCGACTCGGAACGCAAAATTAAGGTTGTCTCAGATGAGCATGAACATACGCTCGTGCGCAATCTTTCTGACCGCCGCCAAACGTTCCTGCCCAAGATCTTTGGCCTTTCGCAGCATGCTTCGATATACCAAGCTGATGTCCGCGCGGTTGAGAATCTCAAACTGCGAACGGGTAGCGCCACAAGCGAGGAGGTAGAACGACATTGTTGTCTGATATTCAGACGACTTCTCATTTCGTGTCTGCACCAGCATACAGATAATGGTGGAAAGGACCTAAATATTTGATTAAAGTCTGACAATTTTCGACATATTTACAACGTACCAAGTCCACATCCCGGCGCTTCTCCCCCCAGAGTTCCCGGGCCAGCGAGCGAAGAAGAATTCACAGAGTTGGCGCGAGATACTCAGCATCAGCAAGGATCCGTTCCAACAAAAAGTTTTCCAGAGTGGTACTGACCCTTGGCCCCTGCAGTGGCCTAAGAAGCTGTGCTAGCTTTGCGCCCTCCTCCTTTAAGATCTCGCCCGCTACCCTGCTGATCCACTGGGAAATAACCTGTGCTGACGTGCCCGAATGAGTTCCACGAGCTCGTGCCCGTGGTTTATCAAATTTTGGGACACTTGCGACGACTGGTCAAGCTGGGGGGAAGAAATTTGGGGGAAAGAGGCCCGAGGAAAGGCAGATATGGGATGAAAATTCGACGGTAGGCGAGATAACGAGGACAAAAAACCAGACGCAAACTAATGAGCCAGGATGCAAGCAAGCGAGACAACCACGTGAGTTAGCAATTAGACAGTGGGTTCGAGAATCAAGACAGAAGATGGGACGCGCTCTCGAAGATATTGATTCAGGATGCATCACTGGTCGCGTGGGCCGGGCGGTCGAGTCAAAGAAGACGGCTCAGATGATTTCCACAGAGATACCCAGATTTGATAAAGTCAAGTTAACTATATAAGAATCGTTGGCCAACAAGGAGGTATGCCCAGGCCAGGCCGCCTGTCTCGTCTCGTCTCCCTGATCAAGTCCCATTGTCGTCCTTCAACCTGTGCGTCGCATGGCGAGAGAGTTGAATAGGAAATAGCGAGAAGGGGTAGAGCAAGATTCTCCACATACAACAAGAATACGAAAACGACGATGCACGCTCGATTGGCAGGATGACGGGGTGGGTATATGATCGGGCCCGTTTATGTCGAATGTCTCACGATGCGCTTGCTTTCCTTCTTCATCTGAGATCTCTGCAATGCGTTTTGCGGCGCGGGCAATCACATGCAGCAATGCCCTTCTTTGAGCTATATACTTTCCACCAGTGAATTTGCCTTTGATTGGTCAAAAGTCAGGCAATGCTCGGATGCAGCGCAGGCGAGAATACAAGAGGGTCTTACTTAGTGATGTTCTGGCTTTGGCCTTAGGCCAAAAAGCCATGGCTTTTTGGCTTTGGTACCAAAACTAAAGCCAAGCCACCGATTAGCCGATGGCCCGGCCTGAGATTTGGTCAAGCCAAAGCCAAAAGTCGCCCAAATTTCCCGCTAAAAGCCATGGCTTAGGCCAAAGCCGGGCTTCGAATTTTTAAAACCCAAAGCCATGGCTTTCAGGCCAAGCCAAAGCCAGAACATCACTACTTCCACTCCAGGTGAGTACGTTCTCGTCAGACAGTGGTGTTCTGGCTGGCAAGAGCCGTTTATCATCTGCATTACGCCGATTTTCCGGAACCGGAACCCTGAAAGGCCCATCGAAAGCCAGAGCACCATACCTGAATGGCTATGCTGAATCGCCCCGGCTCGGCGACAGCCTCGCTGCTCGCATACGCTGCTACAAACTGGACCATCCCCTCTGTAATCCCCCCTGGCTGGAGTGCAAGCTGGAAACACTGGGACTACCTACTTAAGCTCTTCGCCCTCAGCCCGTACTTACTCCGCCTCCCGCAGATCGAGATGCTCATGAACGTGAAATATGCCATTCCCGGCCAGGTGCGCCCCATCATCTATTCGGACGCGCGCGAGTGCGTCCTCTTCTGGACCGAGATCCCCCAGGACCCTGATGAACCACGACGCTACGCGCGCCTCGCACGCGCACGCCGCGCCGGACACGGTCGAGGAAATCGTGCTCGCCGCCGCAGCGCCGACGCCCGAGGGTGTGCCCATGGTGAAGCTCGAGCCGGACGCTGAGGGCGAGGCGCCGCTGCAGCGCATCCTCGACCGCGACGCGAGCGTCATCCCGTTGCTCGAGAGCGACTTTCTAGGGTACGCACCGCGCGCAACGGAGCTGGACGAGGAGCTCATGAGCGCGGACAAGGCCGAGGCAGAAGAGGAAGTCCACGCAGGCGATCCGGATTATCGAGGCGTATGTGGCGCAGATGGAAGAGGAGTTTGCGGCGGACGCGGCGGAGCTCACTGAACTCCGGGCGCTGGGTTCGCCTGAACTGCTGGAGCAGAAAGGGTTGGATAAGGACGACGAAACACACGCGAAGATGCCGGTACACCTGGAAGATGCAAAGGAAAGACTCAAAACATTGAGGAAGACGTAGACAGAATTGTATGGGCCCTGGGTGGTAGCCTGGTTTCAACTAATTAAATCTGATCTTCTCAAACCCTTGCAATTCTTTTCAATAACAGTGATAGCTATATTCGTGGGTTCAAACCATGACTCTTGTTTGGGAGAGCTTTCAATTCCACAATCTTCAAGCTGAACGCGCAAACCTATAGAAAATACAAGCTATTCGACAGTGCTCAGGTAACCAGGGGCTCCTGCCCTCGTGGACGGTCTGGATGCACGAGTTTCGTTAGAACCTCGGAGGAGGTCGAACAGCAAGGTACACCACAATCGAATCACTGCGTTGAGACCCTCCGTAGTCAGACTCTGACTACATTCACGGAGCTCGGACTACGTGCGACTTACGTCTGACTACGGCTGTAGTCAGACCTCGTAGTCAAAGGGTTTGACTACGTTCACGGAGCTTGACCTACGGCGTGTAGTCAGGCTACGCCTACGTCTGCCTACCTTGTCCTACCTTGTCCTACCTCTTCCTAGATCCTACCCCACGTAGGCACAGCTCGTCCAACCTTTCCTGGCCCTTTTTTCGGCATGTCTTCGTTAATGCACTGCTCAAACCTCTTTGCCATATGCAGTTCTTGTCCATCCCTAATTTAGATGAATGACATCTTGATGCAGACATTGCGGACCGTTGCTCCGATATCAAATTTGTGGAAGTCCCAACATTATTAGCGAGTTGTGATACCAACTATTTACATAAAATTTGAGCACTATAATGCCAACCCAACCTGTGACTACGGCCGTAGTCACAGGTAGTTAGACATAGCCGCAGGTAGGCCATGGGGAGGGCAACGTAGTCGCATGTAGCCCAATGTCCATGTGACTACCTCCGTAGTCACACCCTCTGACTACGGGGGGGCTCAACGCAGTGAATGGAGTTGGCGGTCACGGGGATCAGTCGGATGTTCATATTGTGGCTGTCATCTCTTCTCCGCCGGCACGAAAGTCATTGCTGACTTGCTCCACAGTGTTCCTTCCACGTCTGGTGTCGGCAACCTTGCCAAGAATAAATTCAAGACCGGTATCTGCTACTGGCTTGTTTAATGGTCCCCGGACAAGGTCCCACGATCCGCCATACGTTATGATGTTGAATGTTGTCAACACCGTGGAAGCGCGGAATACGGAGATGCACGCTAAACAGAGGCTTCTTCAATCACTGCTGACTGAGGCGCGCTGCGGACCCATCTTCATACTTCACCGCCAACGTCCCGTTCTCGAAACATGGCAGATATGGACGAGGTACACAGCCGGAAAACGGAGACACAGGAAACGTCGGGTCCTGAGCCTGAGGCGACAATTCCCCAAGGAGAACCCGAGTTCACGCCAGCAACATTCCCTGAAGGCGGGTTTCAAGCGTGGGCCACGGTTGCTGGAGCGTACATGTCATGACCTTGTTGTGATACTGATTCCTGACGCTGTCTTTGCAGATTCATCGTCCAATTTTGTGGTTTTGGGTCCGTGCTTTCCTCAGGATGGAGGGTAATTCTCATTTCCATTCGCAGGTATACCAACTCCTTCGGTGTCTATCAAGGTACTCTGTCTCAGCACCCGTAATAAAACGAAATGAATCAGTTCTCCTCTCAGATTTCTACACGCGGGAATACTTGACGGAATCGTCAGCTTCGGCAATTTCGTGAGTAACACTGTTCTGCGTCGAATCGGTTTCCTTTTCTGAGCTGAAGTTCCAGATGGATCGGCAGTATCAATGCCTTCATTATAATTTCAGGAGGTCTGGTCGCCGGCCGCTTCTATGACAGAGGACACTTGTGCGCGTTTTGTCGCCGTTGGAATTATCTCAAGCTTAAATCCCAGGCAGTTACCGCCTTGTCTGCGGTGGGGCTCTCCTTCAGTGCTTCAGCCTGTTCATGCTCTCACTCTGCAAACCGCAACAATTCTACCAAGTTTACTTGTTCTCTACTCTATTTGGCGTCTGTTGAACCTGTGTTCTCCACAGATATTTCTCGCGCAGGGCCTAGGCACGGGTCTCGGTTCAGGGGCCATGTACGTCCCAAGCATCGCCGTGATCTCCCATTATTTCCGAAAACGCCGTGCACTGGCCATGGCCATCGTCGCGTCGGGGTCTTCCCTCGGGCCGTCGTCCACCCAATCATGCTCAATAACACCCTCAAAACCCTCGGCTTTGGGAACGCCGTCCGTGCGAGCGCGAGCCTCGTCAGCGGCCTCTTCATCATCGCGTGCCTCCTGATGCGCCCCCGGCTCCCGCCTTCCCAGACCCACCTCCCATTTTGGAAGTCCTTGCAGCGTTTGGCCCGGGACAAGACATACGTTCTCACGACCATCGGGTGCGTTCCTTCCACACACCATGCACCTACTCTATTAGATTGTATATTCTGACTGCCCCCAGCATCGCCACGTATGCTGTCGGAGTCTTCTTTCCGATTTTCTGCCTACAGCTCGACGCCGTAAAGCATGGCATCAACAAGACGCTCTCTTTCTACTCCGTAAGTCCATTTTCCCCTCAATTGTGGTTACATACCAAACCGATGATAACCCACATTGCAGCTCGTAATCATGAACAGCGCAAGTGTCGTGGGCCGGCTTGCCCCCGGGTTCTTCGTGCACAGGCTCGGGATCCTCAACCTGATCATGGGCTCCATGGGCTGCGGGGCGGTTTTCATCCTATCCATGATCGCACTCAGGACTGTCGCCAGCGTGGTCGTTATCGGCGTGCTGTATGGGCTTTGCATCGGGGTCTGTGCGTATCCCGCTGCACTGTGTCTGTCTGTCTTCCTTCCTGCTTCCCTTCTTTAAATTTCTTTCTAATTCAGTTTGGGTGCTCTGCTGGATATCTGAATTAAATTCGCTCGTGCAGATATCACACTAATCCCCCCGCTCCTCGCAATCCTTACGGAAGACATGGGTGAACTCGGGTGCGTGACTCCCGGGGCATCTCAATCTATTAATATTAATAAGTATCTTACCCCGATTTCCCAGCCTCCGCATGGGTGTTACTTTCGCGCTAATGGGCGTGGGCAGCCTCATCGGTGCGTCGTTCGCTCTCCTATTTCATCCCCTCTGCCGTTGAATTCCCATTTCAATTCGAACTAATCTCATATGACATCCAAAAATTCCGTCCATATAACACAGGCCCACCCGTCAACGGTGCCCTCCTGACGAGAACCTTCGTCTGGTGGCGCCCGGCGCTGTTCAGTGGGGTGCGTGTCGTCTTTGCGATTTAAAAAAAAAAGGACACCCGCGCTGATCCATGGCTTGTCTTGCAATGTGTACAGTTGATGGCCTCGGTCGGATTTGCTTGCTTCCTGGTCACGTTTGTCGACGTGCGGCGGCAGGTCGCGAAGCACACGCTTACGGACGAACTGTGAAGCGGACGGGCGCAACAGATAATTGTATCGAGGGCGAGAAGGAGATATAGAGATTGATTACTTATCCTATTTCTCTTGGATCCCTCACAGCTCACAACCTTCGTTATACGAATATCAATATTCAATGATTTCGTTCTATGTGACCCTAGTGAATTGAGATCGGACTCGAAATACGTCGCACATCAGAAGCTTAAGTTGAGTTGAACTTTGTTCAAGTAATGCGTTCTTCGAGGTTCTCATCTTCCACTAACTAATTTTCTATTTTTTCTTTAGTTCTACCGCTGCGTGCCGAGGGATAGCGACCATGAGCTCGGCCACGGGGTTATAGAGGAGTCCAGGGACTGCCTGTACACTCAGATATTGCCTGGGCCCCGGCGTTCCTAAGCGGGAGTGTGCCGTGTAATTCTACCTACCTACCTACCTACTACACTGCATTCCAGCCCTACGTCGGCAAGGTCTGTTTGCCTGGGTTGAGGTCGGTCGACCTCGGCCGACCGTAGTCGGCAGAGTCTGTCGACGCCACTTCGGAACGTGTCGGCAGAGGTCGACCGACGTCCACCCATGTCGCCGGCTCTGCCGACGGGGCCACGGAATGCAGTGTACTGTACTTTCCTACGAGAGCTGCACGGTCACCCTCCCTGGCTTCCTTTCAGCACATTGAACGCCATCGAATTCGATTCCCGTCATCGTCAACTCAAAGGCCACCGCAATCTAGGTCCCTCGGGGAGCATTCCTACAGAGCTAACATGTTTTCCTAGGAAGCGTGATTGACTCACGCAAAAAAAATCCTGAAGTGCTTACGCGTGCGTTCAAGGTGCTGCAGTTCCTGGCTGGCTGTGGGAAAAAAGGAAATAAGAGGCAACATTGAACATGAAGGAGCGACCGTGGATATGGAGCAAATCAACACGCACCAGCGCAAGCCCAGCTGCTATGAAGCTGAATGGTACTAGAACGGCTACGAAGCTCCTCATGGTCGTGAGCTGGGTTCAGTGTCGGTTTTGGTCTGTACAGGAGAGGCACTCTTTTATACGCGGCAGCGGGTGGATGTAGGGTTTGCAGCCGTCTGTGACGCGAAGTATTGTCGTGCGGGAACTATGCGTATCTGAGGAGTCGTGGAGCGATACTCGCAGGATGGTCAAAGGCTCTAGACCTGAATAGACCTTGCATAACAGAAAATTTATATTGCGGTTGAAATTACCGGTAGTCACATGGATTTTTGTCTGTTTGTTCAGAATTTGGTTTCTGCTGAGATCCTGAGGCGAAAAATGGTGCGTGCTAATCAGAGAGCTACGATTGAACCAATTTTAATAAATATTCCAACACAGAAATTTCAACAGCGCAGTTTCACCGGCGACTATCATACTATACTCAGCGCTTACTAATTTCGCGTCCACAGTTTGAACAGTGCGTTGACTCGTGTCTTATGTGAACAAGTTGATTGCTATTCTGGGTTCAGTCCTCGTGCAAGGAAGAGAGTAAATAATAACCCCATCTCCAATCCCACGACACATTTACGACACTTTCAAGGTTTTCTTCAGCGACGGCCGCCGTAGTTTGTGCGGGGATTCCTACTTATAAACAGCGGGGGCACTCGCACCCTTATCAGCGTCCCACCATGCTCTCAAAAGATCGCATCCGCGTCGTTGGAGTCTACAAGGCTCCTTCAGGCGTCTCCCAGGCTGACTTCGAAATAAAATTCAAAGCAATGGCCGCGGCATTCACCGCGTCGCCGATCTCTCAGAACCTGATCAAGTACGAAAGGTTACGCCCACATCTTTCCGGTTTAAATTGGCGTCTCTGGAGCGCGGGTCGATTTCACTACATTTTGATGGCCCCTCGGCCAACTTGACCGAGGTCGGCCGAGGGGCCATCAAAATGTAGTGTATCTAAGCCCTTTCCCAGTGCTGTACGAGAGGCCATATCGACGAGCCCGTGCGCGCGGTGCCGCTCGGCCTCGCCAAGGCAAATGCAACAGTCATCGTCATAATGGAAGCCGAGGTGTGTACGCCTGAACTCGCCCCAAATTGGCACCCTGCGGTCAATTGAATATTTTGCAGAGTCACAAATCACTCGTGCAAGTACGTGTTGTGTGCGACTTGGGTGTTACTCCCATCCCGATCCTGTTTCTCTACCAGATTTCCGAGGATCCGGCGTTCCGTGAACTCATGGCCGCGTCCGGGGAGGCTCTAGGCGTCGACTTGGGGGAGACTTTATGACGGAGGTAATGACGGCCATCGACAAGCGAGGAGGGGTACTCCAATGGGAACGTACCCGGCCTTTTCTTGTTCTGGCATACGCACCAATATATTAATAGTCAGATCCTGCGTCGATTCCTTCCGCCCCAGCCCCCGGCACGCCACACCTTCTTGCACCTGTTTATCTGCGATGTTCCCGTCTCGCTATCCCACGTCGACTGCGAAACTGAATCACGCGGACCGTTATACAACATGCGAGGTACGAGCACTCTATTGTTGTAGCGTCTGTTTATAAGAGACTAATCTTACTGTACAGTACTGAGCATTTACTAATTTGGCGCCCACAAATTGAACAGCGTGCTGACTCGTGCTTGTGTGAATAGGTTGATTGATACAGATATTCTGGGTTCAATCCTCGTGCAAGGGTTAATAACCCCACGTCACATTTAACACTTTCAAGGTTTCCTTGGGGGAGATTTTCATGGAGATTTTCACGACGGCGGTAATGACGGCCATCGACAAGCGAGTAGGAATAGTCTGATGGGAACGCGCCAGGCCTTTTCTTGTTCTAGAATATGCACCAATATATTAATAGTCAGATCCTGTCTCGCGCCGGAAGTTTAAGTCTAGTACGGGCACACGCCACACCTTCTTGCACCTGCTCATGTACGATGTTCTTGGCTCACTATACTACGTCGACTATGAAGCTGAATCACGCGGGCCGCTATGCTGCTTTGCGTGGTTTATACGGCTGTTGCGTCCATAATTAACTGCCCAGAGAAACACTATAATTCTCGCTCAAAACAGGCACGCACCTGCTCCCATATTGCGCCATTAGGCCACAGAACAATACACGCGGGATGGTTTAAGGCTCTAGATCTGTCTGAATACCCAAGTTAGGTCTTGGGTAGCATGATTATATCGCGGTTGGAATTACCAATGAGGTAGAAACCCCTATCTTCCGATTATTTGTTCTTCGGATATCGCTTTCCATCTTCGGAGGAAATATGGACCGCGCTGGTGTCCGGCACCCGCCGGATTTGGCTCACAATTGTAAAATTGTACGCGCTCAATTCTTACGATCGTATCCGATCACTGCTGATGAAGGCATTGAACACCAGTGTCAGTCAATATTCTGACATAAAAACTGCAACGGAGCAGCTCCACTGGCGATCGCTCGACGTGATTTGTTGTTCTCACGAGTTGAGATTCTGAACAGGGCAACACAGGGCAACAAGGTAAGTAATAACCGCTTCAATCAAAGTAATGGCCAGCTTCAGCCTTCAGCCTTCAGTTTTCTCTCGCTAGTTTCTATAACAAAGACCCAATTCAATGCATGAAGGCAACCATCCAGAGAAAGCGCCTACCTTATTAGAGTAAGGGAATGTTTACGCTCAAGGCCCGAAACAGTCCGTCGGATCGTGAGTGGGGCAGTCCTACATATGCAGAGAGATTTCGAGGGTCAGCTCATGTAACTGACGAAGCGTGGCAATGGGCGACCTACAGCGCGCGCCTCTTGGGTGCTAGGGTTTGGGGTTGGCTGTGCAAGGAGAAAGGGAGAGGAGTGAGAGTCAGCACGCAAAACTAGATCATGAGAGAAGTATGTAGTACGCACCAGGGCAAGAGCAGCTGCGATGAGGGAGAACACAATAGCAGTGAATTGCAGTTTCATTGCGGAGGAATACAAATGGAATAGTTGTGGTTAAGATTTGGTGCACAGAGACCTCAGGATTTTATTCGCCGAGAGTTTGCAGCCGTCCTAGTTCCCATGGGTTGTCGTCATGGAGAGAGGAGAGCGATGTGGGTATCATCTATTTAATTCAGTGGCATCGTGGGTCGGGTAGGCGGCTGCTTTTCTGATTCCGGATACATAAACCTTACGTACGACGGCGACACTTCTCGAGTGGCGCCGCGGTTGGAGTTCCCAGCTAAGACTTAGACCCCGTTGTTTCACTCCCGCGAATCGGCCGTTTCTTTTCCGGATAGGAACGTCCCTGTCATCAACGGAAACCCGGTCGGAATCGGATTTTCTCACCACAAGGGGTTGGGGATCCATTCCATTTCTAGGGAGAGTTGAGGCGGAGGAAACAACACGGATTTTTAACTTCATACACGAGTCGCGGCCCACTGCCCGCCAGGAGCCGGGGCCGTCGACAGCGACTTGCTAGTATCTACGACGGTCACGGTTAACGGAGAACTCAGAAGGCCTACGATTGAGGCTCACTGCACATTTGGGGCTAGTCGAGGACTCGACGTATTTCCGTAGACTCGTGACCAGTCTGCGCTACGGCAATTCTGAGTGCAAGCACTATGCCGTAGGCAGACTGGTACAACTTGGGACATGTCAAAGGGCTGCGCCCGGAGTTTGAAATTCTTGAGTGGTGCCGATCATGCCGTCAAAGTTACCTTCGGTGATCTCGGTCCGAAAAGTGACTTTCTCTATTAAAATAGTCCTGCATGTTTGACTCACCCAAGCAGAGGAATCAAAATTCTGAGGAGACAGAATTTCAGCTGAGGGAACCTCACAAGGACCTCTAGCTTTGATCAAAGAAAAATATTGAGATTTGAAGCCAGGGCACAAGAAATGAAAATTTTCAAACTCCGGGCGCAGCGCTTTTGATCGGTCCGAGTTGTACCAGTCTGCCTACGGCATAGTGCTTGCACTAAGATTTGCCGTTGTAAGGCAGACTGGTAACGAGTCTAGTATTTCCGGCAGATCTTGCGTCGTCTGAACTGAAATCACCGAAAACGAAAAACGTAAAGGAAAGGTCGAGTGGCAGTACACAGCCATCACCCACGTGCTGCCTACCAGATGCTGTTATGTAGAGCTCTCTGGTTCCACCAATGTTGCTCCGTGCCTAATTAGTAAAGCCAAGAACGACGACTCATCAGGCCCGCTTCCGTCAGGTTCTCGACTTTGTTCAAATGCATCACACTAGGAGGAGGAAGAGGATATATTATACTGACGCGGTCCCACAATTGGAACTGCCAGTTTACTACGTATGACATCGTAGGCTAAAAGTCACGTATCAGTGCATTGGCTGATTGAAATTATTCATTTTTGGAATAATTGGCGCACTCCATTGAAAATGATGTTCCCTGTGCATGGCTCGGCTAGCACAAATTCTCCATCGTCCCAACTTCCACCAGAACAATAGAGTGCTTGAAACAATCATACAATCATCATCACCATCACTGAGGGAACAGTCCGTTCACAAGCCCATCAATGCGTGTGCACGAGATGCTAGCAATTGTCCCGACGCTCGACAAATCCCCCGCCTCAGGCTCGTCCGAGAAGAGCTCGTGCACGACCCCGATGTCGGTATTGTCAGCGGGGTTGATGAACTGGCAGTCGGCGAAGCTATGAGTGCGCATTGTCAGTGTCAATCATGACAAGGGAATTGGGGCGACGACTCACGGCATGGTCTCGCAATCGTCAGAAACGTCCATGATGAGGGACTTGGCGTTTGAGACGTTGGTGCAGAAGGGGGAGTTATCCTTCGGGACCCCGTTGGAGTCGGCTGCCGCGAAGTTGAGGTTCGTGCAAGTTCCAGAACCGTTCGTGCCCGTGCACACTTGAGGGGGCGTAGTGTTGGCCCTCGGCTGGTTTAAGAAGCATTCTGTCAGAAAAAGGTCTTACAAAATCCGCTAATAAACTCACCATGGGCGCTCCGTAAACAACACCAGAGAGGGAAAGGACGAAGGTGAGTGCGATCGACGCAAAGTACATGATGATTAAATGAAAATTAAAAGGTTGTAGGTGAAACAAGAAAAAGGACGAGGGAAGGAAATTTCAATGGGTCTAACGTACGTTCATGCCTCCTTCTTATATTACCACTTCTGCTCAGCCAAGATACCATCTATCATCCTGAGACTGTTGATTGGTAGGCAAGGTTGTTGATCATCATCTGCTGCGACACAATGCTGTGTCAAAGACGAGCCGCAGTGCTAATACCCGCCCCGCAGCCGTTTACGATTTGGAGTCCATACGAGAAGAGGGAGGGAATGGGACTCGCCCAATTTAAGCGAGCCCCATTCTTGATCGCATTACGATCATTTCCATCAGTCCATCAGGTGGCGGCTGAGAAAGCCGTGTAGTACTGACGGAATTTAACAATACGGGGGACAAACGGGGGATCTGCTCACACATCACGGTGGATGTAAAACCATGTGATCTGCCACACATCGGGAGTGGGGGATGCGTACAGATATGGCATGGCGGCTGCCCGACAGTTGGGAAAGTCCGTGGGGATGACGGGATCGGTTACTATGGAAAGCTACACTCGCTTGATGACCGGTGCTTGCCTCCCGGTAGTCGTATACGGCGGCGGGCCGGTCCGGACAGTCGGTCTGCTCCTGAAACCAAATTTTCGGTGCTTCCGAAACTGGTCTTCTATTTCGGGAACAATTTCCGCTCGAAACCTTTGGTTTCGGGAAGGATTTTAGGGGCGCTGTCAAGTGTAAAAATTGTTTTACGAGAGGTCCGTCGTATGTGACTTTAATAGGACGTTTCTCTCAAGAACGATATTCAACGTTAAGAGGGAGTTTCTAAGGAACTGGGAGTGGTTCGATAGAAAGAGAAAGAGGGAAATGAAATAAGTAAATATAGAATTACTCACTTCAAGGAAGGAAAACTCAGAAAGGTTACTTCGGAACGCTTCGTGGTTCAGCAAGTAACAGTGGCGGAGAGGCAGGGTTGATTTAGCACGTTCGGTATGCTACAATCAACAAGGCGGAAGGACGGAATTGACTTAGCACGCTTCGAGGTACTACAGTCAACTGAATGGAGGAGCGGGAATAACCTAGCAAGTCAGAGATTGCTAGCGTTATAGAGCAGCGGGGGCGCAGAGAGACTTAGCGAGTCAAAGATCACTAACGTCACAGAGCGGCGGAGGAGCGGAGAGACTTAGCGAGTCAAAGATCACTAACGTCAAACAGCAAACAAAGCAGAGGAATGACCTAGCGAGTCAGAGATCACTAGCGTCACAAAGGCAGCGGCAAAAGAAACGAACTCAAATAGCTTCCTAAAATCGCTTAGGGAGCTAAAAGACTGAACTCAAATCGCAGAGATCAGGGTCAAGAGCAGGTTAATTAGGTGATGATCATACATAAACTGGCTACTTATATACTAATTCTACTATGACTCACAGCAGGAGTCATCCCAAAGTCCTGACTTGTTCTGACTCATTCCCATAGTTCTAGCACTTTCCCCAAGCATGAGTCATTTCCATATGACTCCTACTCTCTGACTCCATTTTTATTAATCCAGCACCTTTGAAGAGTGTGAGTCATTTCGTTATGACTCACACTTTTGACTCCATTCTCCACAATAATAATTAAATCTAAAAATCAATGCATTTATATCCTGTCTCCAAACATTTTGGGGACATGACATCCGCGGGGAACGAAAATTTAAACCGTCCTCGGTTTACTCTTCTGCATAGATTTTTAGGTAACTTACTTATTATTATCTGGAACTTCCAAGAAAAAGAACATTCTCGCCAGATCACGTCATACTGAATACGTATTAGGAATGGAAATTGCCTCCCAACGAAGTGGCGCGGTCATCTTTGCAGATTCCATAGGTGCAGTGGATACTTCGTTCAGCCACCCGACCTGTGTGGTCGGCTGACTGATCACTCCACTACATCCCGTGCTCCATTCGAGTGATAGAATCTGACGTTGTCCTTCGTCTTCATCAATCGGCGCTGGGAAGTTCACCCTGTCTTGTAACACAGCAATCAGCGTCTCCAAGCGATGTGACTGATTTGTGATCTTCACAAAAGCGTGATCCTCGTAGTTGCACACATTCTCTTCTGCCCTCCAAAGACCGGTTAACATCCCGCGGAATCGAAGCATCTGGCCTTGCTTTAGTCGATACTTCAGGGAGTTAGTGAGGGTGTAGAAGAGGGTTCCCCACAACATTGTTCTGATTTCGACTGTCGCCTTGATAGGGGGGTTGTGGTATTCGGTGGCGAAAGCAGTGGTAGGAACCGTGTCGAGCATGATCGTTTTGTAGGGACTAATCCTCTGATAGGATTCAGGCGGGGGTGCGTGCAAGCTGGCAAAGAGCGACTCGGTGCTCTGCAAGAGGCTCGAAAAATCTTCTTCTGCAAGGACCGTCGAAGTAAAATCCAATAATCCTTCGTATAGTGATTGGTCTGGAAAGAGCACTCCTTCGTACGATAGCGGATCAAGAGAGGGATTGGTGCTGGGGAGAGTATTTGGCAAGGAGTCGTCCGAATTAGCAAGGGTGGCAGTGGCAGCTGCCTCTTCTTCGTCAAGGGGAGGAATCCGATTCAGATCGTCGTAATCGAACTCGTGGCAGGACCGCTCAACGGGCTTCGGGGCTCGGGTCTCCAGTCGAGTGGATGAAGGAATGTGTTCTGGCCAACAGGTCTTCCAGCGACTAAAGATACGCTCGATTTCTTCTTCGCATTCTCGCTTTTTATGGGTGAATTCATGATCAGATCACTTCGTCATATGTCGTCATAGAACTAGGCTCACATATTCATCCGAATTTCCATTCTCATGTTGTGCGTCATATTCCATTGTCGGCTATCAGGGGATTTGTTCTGAATGGCGAAGGATCAAGTCACGATTTTCATTAGTCATGTTCTGACTCTTGATCTGATTAGTCACCCGCGCTTGTTTCTGATAGCTCCTCGGAGTCGGTAGAATCTTCAGAGTCATCATCATTTGGCTCAGGTCCCATCCAACCGGTTCGCATAAACCAATGATCTCTTGTGATATATGGTAGTAAGCGAAATGCGGCGACAGGTCCATTCTTTAAAACGCTACCGTCCAATTCTTGGAGAATATACGCTCCTCCTCGGTTCTTCCTTTGTACTTCATAGGGTCCGAGATAACGATCATCCGTTTTGCTTTCTGAGGCTACTGAAGTTTCCAGTTTAACGTTTCGCAGTAAAACTAACTCTCCAGGTTTGTAATCCTCACGTCGCAGTTTACGTTTGAATCGCTTTTCAAATTGCAACTTGGACTTGAAGCGAGAATTTCGTAGAGTCTGGGCAGCACGTTCAATATCTTTAGGGTGTTTCTGTAGTTGCCTAATTCGAAGGGCAAGCAACTCACTAGTTGTCATACCAGCATAGAAACCATCCACTAGAAACGTAGACTCTGCGAGATCAAAGGGAAGAACGGGCAAAGTTGCATGGAGCAATTGGAATGGTGAATATCCAGTTACACTGCTTACCGTTACGCGATCAGCAAATACAGCCACAGGAAGTATTTGAGGCCAACGACTGATATGGCCTTGGCAAGCTTTGACTATTGCCTCACGTAACGTGAAATGCCCACGTTCCACTACACCATTAGCATGTTTATTGTATGCGGTTATGGTGACCTGCGGAATTCCCAATCGCTTCATGAGTATCTCAAACGCCTTCTTGACTTCAGATCCATTGTCGGTGGTAACTTGTTGAGGGCAGCCATACCGACAATAAATATAAATCCAGAAGAAATTTGCCAATTGTTGCGAAGTTTGCGCCGGTAAGAGCTTTGGCTTCACAAAATCCACTCAAGTCGTCGCGCGCGGCTACAATCATAGAATATTTGCCTGAGAGCGGCATCTTCATAATATCTATGTAAATCTTCTTAAAAATAGCCGTGGGCATGGATATGGTTGGTGGAATTTCCATGCGACGAGTGCTTCGTATCTGACACTGAGGACAAGAAGAAACGTGATGGTGAATGTCAGCTCGTAAATGTGGCCAATGAAAACGTATCTTTAGTTGCTCCCACATTGCACGCATTCCTTTATGTCCTAAATTCTCATGTCCTTGTTTCAGAACAGATAAGCGAGATTTAGGCTCAAAAATTACTGCGAGTGGTGGTTCAGTTCCATTCCTTTTCCATAGACGTCCCTCACGCTCCATAAATTCCGTGGCCTTGGTGATAAAGCGTCGTTGTTTTTGGACTGATTCCAGTTCAGGCATTTCCAAAGTTTTCAAGAAATGTCTGATTTGTTGCAACTGTAATTCTTGGGCTACGCGGCTAAGATGGCATGATGGCAGGTCTTGAATAGAGTATCCATTCAGTCGCTCGTAATGTTGCGAGACTGTCTGAAAGTATTTCGGTGTTTCAAAGGACTGGAGTTTAAGTTGAGTCCCTGTGAATACACTTTTCTCCTCTGCCTGACGAAGTTTATCTTGTCCAACAAAATTTACGGATGGTAATCGATAGTAGCCTGGCTGAACAGGGGAAGTCGTAGGTTGATAGATAGATTTGGATCCATGCTGAGCGAGTAAAGCAATCCGGTCTAACCATGAATCATCATCGTCTTCTGCTAGTTCACCATCTGCTAATCCCCTGCGGGACAAAGCGTCAGGCCCTTGAAAACGTATAGCTGGGACGTGAATCAATTCAAAGTGAAACATCAGAATGCCTTGGATCCATCTATTCACTGCAGCATCCGGCTGTAAATCGGGGTTGTTCAATAGACCTTGAATGAACTTGGCGTCTACCTCAACTTGGAAATTTGTTACACCAATAATGTACAGTCTCCAACTTCTTAGCGCTCGATACAATCCAAATAGCTCTAATTTGGGTTGAGAGTATCTAGACTCACGCTCACTCATTGGAACTGATCCATATCGGGCAGGCCTTCGTTTATTTTCTTCGTCTAGCTGAGATAAAATCATACCAGTAGCTTCTCGCGACGAATCTACTGATAAAATTACTGGTTGTTCCGATTCGTAGTCAATAGGTCGTAAGGCTGGCGCGCTTGATATCAATTTCTTTATTAGTTGAAAGGCTTGTTGTCGACGTTGATCCCAAATGAAATCCACATTCATTCGGTACAATTCTGTAAGGGGACGAATAACTGCGGAATAGTTAAGAATCCAAATACGTACTGTTCCGCATAATCCCAGAAATCTACGCACTTCTTGTGGGGTAGAAAGTGCAGGCCAATCCAAATAGCCGAGGTTTTCTTCGTATCAGGTACACGTCCTTCTGGATTGCATTTTTGACCTACAATCAATACTTCTGGTCGGCAAATTTGCGTTTTTGTCCCAGAAAAAGTTCCTCCCGCACACTTTACTCGATGCATGATTCGATGTACATCCAATGCATGCTCCCAAATGAAGCGTCGGATTTTGTGGTTCCCAGGTATAGTTTCAGGATTTCCATCTTTATCCAAGTATTGCGTTCGAGGTCCTTTAATAGGGAGATCGTCAATAAAAATATTGGCGACATGCGGTATCTCATTATGGAGAATAAATACCATGCACTTTTGGAATTCAGCTAGCGAATTGGTAAATCCAGTCGGCATGGATGTTATTCGCAACAATCCCAAAGGAGTCATAAAAGCAGTCATATCACGGCTTTCTGGTTCCATCTTTCGTGCATCAAATCCCCAGTATAGGTCGAAGACAGTATAACACTGTCGTCCCGCAAATTCTTCAACAAAGTCATCCAGAATAGGTACCATCCCTGCGTCTCGAATACTGATCTTGTTTAAGGGCTGCAGATCGTGGACAATGCGCAGCTTCCCATTTTTCTTCAAGACACAGAACCATCGCGACCGATATGAAGACTGACAAGGTTCATAAACCCCAGCCTCCATTTTTAATTTCAGAACTTCTATAACCTTCGTGAGCAACCCCGGCGGTATGGGCATATTTTATATTCCCATGGGTGTGCGGGACGGTAGGTATTTTATAAGGACTAAAATAGGAGTCCTTGAAAGTTCCTCTTTCGGAGTCTTCAAATGCAAGCGCGTCTTGATTTAGAATCATGATGTGTTGGAATAATTTTCTTCTTCACTCGAGAGATACCGTCAATATTTATTTCCAACAAACCATTCGTTCTTGAGTTATTTTTGCTGTAGTTGAAATTCGGGTGGTGTCTCCGTTAGCTTGGGTAAAGATAACAAGGGATCTTCAGAATAGTTCGCCGAACCTCGTAGTCTGGGGAGAATGTGTCGATACTGGTTTATTTTCTTATCGACTCGTTATACATAGTAAAGGCCTGGAATATTTTCCTTCTGTAGAGGTTAACTCTACAGGTAGAAAATACATTCGTCGTCCTCTTCTAGCAAACTTTCATCATCGATGCTTCTAATTTCTTCATCAACTTGCGTTTTGAATTTGTCTGCGGCTTCAAAACTATACCCGAAACAATATTTGTCTTTATTGTTTTGCGAGGCTGAACAGTTTTCGGCGCGGGCCTCCGGCTTATTCAGCAAGTTCGAACCTGCCAGGTGTCGTTTGATTTTTAGTCTCAAGAACAATCCCACCACGCACACAAAATACAGCAAGAAAACGATTATTCGTCGGACATTACAGATTAGAATAAAACTACTAAGTAGTTCTACTGTAGTCCGGAAACGTTCAACACAAATCAAAGAGTCCCACTGCGTTTCGCCGTAGCGCGCAGACTGTGAGTCCAAAATACATCGGGCGGCAAGAAATTCATCAGCGGCAAGCGTACACGTATCAAAAGTCCAACAAAAGAGGCATCGTTCTTCATTTCGGGGCGGGACTGCACGTTTCTCCCTGCGGAATTGCGTCAGCATATCCGCGGGGAACGAAATGCGTTCGCGTACCTTCTCAATTACGGACGCGCAGACGAAAACTCCCGGAAAGCGGGCTCCGGATTGGGGGCGAGTGTCCACGGCCGTCGTACACACGAAACGACGCCGATGCTCGAGTTCCGTTGGGCCGAAACCAGCCGCCTGCAGGTGCATCCAGTCGCGAGGTACGTCCAGATTCCTCTCCGAGAAGAAAGTCCGGGGTAATGTGGGAGCGAGCCAAAGGTCCAGGAACGCGCGCGCCAATATCGAGAGGCTGCAAAGCCAATGTTTCGTTAGCACGAGGTGAAACGCAAGTAGAAATACGTGCGTTTCCAATCATCCGTTCCGTCTCCCTCACATCCTCCTCCACTAAACCCAGTCCTTCAATCGGCACGTAGTCTTCTGCGGCGAGGACGTCCGAGCGTAGCAAACGTGCGAGGAGGTGCGAATCACGGAAACGAAGGCGGAGCAGGTCTCCCACCTCCATGGCAATGGCCGTTTGTCCGTTCTGCGCGAAGATCTGATACAATAACGCGAGCTTCGTGTTCTCCTCGGTGTTCAAGAAGGGCAAACGATTGTTGAGAGTAGGGTCGATGCGGCTGAGATCGATCGCGTAGTCGCGGCGGGTAATGGTATCGGTAGCCTGAGCGATAAAAGAATTGGTGAATCCCCGCAGGACGATAAGAGGCGAAAGAAAGTCTTGAAGGCGTCGACTTTCAGCACAAATGACAGCGCGGAAGGCTACCCCATGATCAAGAGCGTCCCCTCCAAGACGTCGAAGGCGTTTGCCTTCGCGGTCGACCGGGACTACCAAATTATCGCAGAACTTGCGCTTCCCATCGCTGATAGGGGTGGAGATCAAATCCAAAGTTCGTTCTGCAGCAGTCTCCTGCAGAACGTTTTCAGAACTCGGATAAGGGGAAAGAGAACGATCTCCTACCACGAAAATATCGGGCATAAGGGGACCACCGCCTTCCTCGGCATTCATCGCGTTGTGGTCGACAATAGGCTCAAGGTACAGACGTACAACGTCCATACCTTCTTTAATCGGCCGGAGCAAACGACGGTTTTCTGAACAACGAACACCTTCTTGCATACGAATCCTTTGACGGGCCCATTCACGCAAGTCCTCCAGCACGACTGCTCGCGCGACTGGGTCTCGGTCCGGAGTAGGGGCCATCCGACGAATCCTTTCCATGGCTTCCAAACAGTCTGTAGTGCGTATGGTCACGAAGTCGCCCGAGTCGGCTGAAGTTTCCCCTGATAAACTAGTGGCGTCGCTTGATTCCACGTCCACCAAATCAGGAAGGGAATCGTTGTCGAGTTCGAGATCAAAAAGAGCGTCGGGCGTTGATGAAGACAAAGGCAAAAGAGGAGGCGAGATCGTACGGGGATCCGAAGCGAAGCGTGAACCAGACCCTACGTGGTGTACAACGCCGCGAATGAGTCGTTCTGCTTCCAAAACAAAGTCGGCAGCGGTCCAAGAACTCCGAGGAAGAGACGAGCGAAGAGGGGAAGGAGAGTGGATGCGAGGAGAGAGGTGTCCACGAGGCCCGAGCGCTGAGTCGGAGGTAGGTTCAGTACCGGCGACCGAAGGGCTTGAAGAGTAGCGCTCACGGTCAATAACCACGCCACGCCTTCCTGTTCCAATCGCGGGAACAGCCACGTGGTCGGCCCGGGACCGAAGGCGCGGATCAACGGACACGGCCTCCTGTATCTCACCTTCCTCTCGTTCCTCCATTACACTTGCCGCATCGTCCCCGTTTGCAAGACCATTGGTGGGACTCGGGACACCTTCGGTAGGTCCTGCAAAACCACTGAACACTAATTTGGTAGATTAGCGTTATCTGGACGGGTTTTCCATAAACACATACGGGCGTCATACGATACGCGTTCTACGCGATCGTTGAGCTGCGTATCTGCTGGGACGAAGGCACTTCCCGGAGACGTCCAGTCGGCGGGATTCGCTGGAAGCCAATCGTCCGTAGGCGAACTCGGGGCTTCTTCGTCATCGGAAACAGCGCCGAGCGCGGACGTTTCTTCAAGGCGCAGGGCAGGGCGTTCGTGCAAGAGTCTCCAAGGGAGACGCGGGGTACCGGGACGTTCCGCGACGGTCTCTGTGGGTGATCCATCCACGGGGGCTTCGGGGAAATGGAGGACGTGGTCTCCATCCAAGGTACGTCCGATCTCTTGCATGCGGCTGGTATCGAAAGGCGGCGGCAGTCCAACCGGGTGAGTGATGTATCCAGAAGTGGGGGATGTCACTCGCCTATCTTCGTTTGTGGTGGAGGATACCGGGGCTGGCGCAGAAGAAGGCGAGGCGCTACGCCAGCCTTCAGAGACTACGGACTCAGAGTCCGACGACTCGTCCTGCAAGATACGACGCGCAACGGTAAGTCGGTACTTCCCTCGGCGACGTTGTCGACTAACCTCTCTGTGGACGCCCGCTCCATATTTAGTTAGCGTGTTCTGAACTTGGAGGTCCGAGACGTAGGGGACCTCCAGGTTCCAATCGCGTTTGTTGTCCGGAGCGGCGTGCAACTGGATACTCGCATGCCCGTTAATAGAGCCAGGCTCTCCTGTAATGGGGTTATGAATGAGTAAGCGCGCGTTCATCAATACTGCATGATACGTTTCCTGACCATTCGCGCGGCGTTCTCGACCGGTATAGAGGGCTTGAGGCGATACGACAGACCCCGGACGAACGGTAAGCTCATTTCCTTGGCGATGTCTTACCCACAGCTGATCAGCAAGGGCATGTACTCGGCCTAGGATCGTTCCTTCACGCGAATGCGGGTCTTCAGGGCCAAACGAACCGCGGCGCGTACGATCGAGGATACCAGCGGGCAACGGGGTGAGTGGTGAAACTAGCGGTGTACCCGTACTCATCATTCCACGACCAGGATTTCGAGCGAGAGGAGGGCGAGGAGTGTAACGAGGAGGTGCCGGAGACGACGGCGCAGAACGAGAAGGCATTGGCGGTAAATTCTTCAAGCAGATTTCGGAGTGAGGATGGAAAGAAGAGGGCGGAAAGCACTGGTCAAAAGGTACGCCTTCCACTGCATTCTTATACGACTCGTCTGACTCGTATTGAGACATGAGGTGCGTCTTCCAAAGGTTTAATCGACACCACACTAATCCCAAAATCGTCGCGTAGAAGCTAAAAAGTAAAAACCCGTAGGTAAGGTTTTTAATCTTCGCGTGGCCCATACATTTCCGTTGTCCCAATTCGGCTGATCCTTTTTCTTTAGACTTCTTCGACTCAGTTCTCGTTCTTCCCGTCGACTCATCCCTGGTACAAAGAGCTTGCCGTTGTATTGGATCAGGTACAGATAACTCTTCAACGTAGGCGAAGCTGTGCGCTGATTTTTCCACAGTAAATGACTCGTTTGTCATTTCATGCGGAATTGCGAGCAACTCGTAACGGGGTCGGCGCGTTTCCCGGTCTTTAAACACCAGGTACGTTCCTTCTTCGCGTTCATCGATAGTAACCAGGTTTCCACGTTGCCACGGGCGTCCAAGCAGCAATTCAAAGGGGGCTTGTTGCGATACCCAAAGGTCAGTACGTGTGAGTACCCCTCCGCAGGTAAATTCAACGTCGCTGATATACCCTTGTAGCTGTCCTCTGCCTCCATTGGCATCGTTCATATTGGTTATGCGACTCATATCGACGGGCCGTTGGATTTTTAGTGCTGCGATATCGGCGCGTACAACATCTAATTGTGAGCCAGTATCTACAATGGCTGTAATTAGACGTCCGCCAGTTTCAATATCAATTTTTATAAGCACTCCTTCTGATCTTGGCCAGTTCCAATTTGCGACCAACGCATTTCCAGGTAAGCTTCCAATTAAAACAGCTTTTACATTCTTTAGCCTAATTATATCCATAATTCCGGACCGTATATCCCGCGAAGCAACGACAGCTTCGCGAACAGTCATGGGTATATTTAGGTCAAGAATTCTGTTAATGATCGACGGGATGCTCACGGTGTTCTGCACGTCGGATTGTCGCCCGCAAATCTTTCCTTGAATACTCTCTTCAATTTCTGGCACAGCCTTCACCGCTTTTGGACGAATAACCCCTGTAGAAGGTTTCTCGGACTTCTTGGATTTATCCTCGGGTTCATCGACTTCCATTTCGTTATTAAATTCTTTTCTCGGGAGCCGCGCATCTATTGGCGTGAGTTCGGGGATCAAATCGCGTGGAGTGTGGAATGGTTTGTCAACACCCGGCCTTTTAGGAACTTCGGCCCGATCTGATTTCGGATCAATTTCCGTTGATTGCCGAGGTTTTCCCGCCGAGGAACATGAACACCATCAAATATTTCTCTGCGAGCAACACGCGTACTAGGGACTGTTCTGTCCGCGCTATTCACATGTCGAGTTGAATTATTTGATTGCGTTCTTCGAGGCACAGATAAATAAACCTCTCCAGGTTTTAATTCATTATCTGTGGCTGAGTCTTCATCGTCTATTACCGCGCCATACCAATTTGCATCCAATGGTGGATCATCCTCCATTGCAAATGGTAATTCTTCTTCGTCTGTTTCATATTCAGAAATCCGCGCTGTTTGTTTTTCCACTCGATAGCTCTGTTTACTCTCCGTGATTTTATTTCTTTCTAAATCAACGGTCACAAACATTACTCTAGGTGTGGCAACACGTCGCACGGCTTGCGCTAGACCTTCGTTTGGCAATCGTTTGATAAATGAACCGTCTTTCATTTTATTCGGCGAGTGACTTCGTCTTGATATACCAGGTCTTGATTAATTAATTCTTGAATTTCTGGGCAGTCTCCTATTCTGTGCCCGTCTTTTAGGCATCCAAAGCACCCAGAAATTTCTGTCCTAGCAGATCCAGGAGTCCCAAGCGGAATATTATTTGGGTAGGTTGCGGGCCCTGGTATGGTAGCTTGATTTGAAACAGGTGCTGGGTTTTCTCGAGGTTTGAAACTTCCTTTAGTTCCTTCACCCCAATTTCCTGCAAATCGTGGTGGTTGCACACACTTTGCTGCCATACCAGTCGTATCCAGCGCAAGGACTTTATAAAAGACTGGAGGGTACTCAGGGTCTGTGATCGACATCTTATTAACTGTCGAATTAAACCAGACACCTCTTCAGCAGTTCCAGTGGAATTTGACATTTTCCCACTTGCTGAAGTTGCAGACAACCTAGTCTTTTTCTTCTTTCCTACACGCTCCTTTTCTTTGCGTGCGCGCTTCTTGGCCCTTCGTTTTCTTCTAAAGGCGTCGTAGTCGGAGTCGTCGCTGGCTTCATCTGAGGCTTCATCGTCACTTTCTTCGTCACTCGTTCCATTATCCAGCTCTACTCCATAATCCGCAGCGTTAACCACCATGGTCTCAGCTCGATTGCGACGGAAGAACCACTCAGCAGCTTCGTTAATTTCTTTCACGGTATACTGACGTCGATTGTTGCGTCCTGGATTCATTTGCGTAATTCTATGCTCCAGGGTTCGGCGCAAGTCAGCTTCAATTCCGAGAAGGAAATAAACGTCGTAGTTTAATTTCGTAATATGCCCTTGCTGAAGGAGCATACCAGCCATCGTCTTATATTTAATAAAATATTTCTTCCATTGTGATAAATTCTGGAAGGGACGACTCTGGGTCTTCAAGGTGTACGCAGCGATATCGCTAGGCCTGTACCTCGAAATAGCTCGCTCAGCATCATAGCATTTCAGGATTTCTTTCCGCAACTTCAGCCAATTTTTCGTTTGGTAATTTTCTGAAGCACGAATAAATCCTTGAACATCAGCGGAACAGTAGTCAAGAATACATTCGCATTGATCAAAGTATCCATGACTCGATATTTAACCAATAATTTATCATAATGCGCCACAAAATATTCTACTTCAGAGTGGTGTCCTCTAAAAGTTTTGGGTGCATCACGACTACCTCTCATTGGCATATCCCATACTGTCCGAGTTGATGTTCCAAATGCTGGGGGCGCAGCATTCATTCGGATAGGTCTTATTTCGGGTGATGATGGTACTGAGTCCATTTCTTCTGGGGTTGATGGACATTCGTACATTTCATCATCCGTAGTAAGATTCGTACTAAACAATCCTGGCGACGGCTGGGTATGATGGGACGGATTCCCTACCCGATTAGGAGTTAGTACTGGAAAAGGCAAACTAGAATCTTTTTCTGGAAACACAAACTGAACGGATGGTCCAGCAGCATCTCCTGCCATCTGATGAACACCACGTGACGTAGCTTGTGGTTTCAACGAGGATGGCCCCGCCTCAGCATTAGAGTCCGAAAACATATGCATTGGCAGAATTTTACAGAAAGTTTTTGTTGAATAGGATTAATACGCTTAACAGTTGAAATCCCTCGCGGTGGGCTCCAATGATGTCAAGTGTAAAAATTGTTTTACGAGAGGTCCGTCGTATGTGACTTTAATAGGACGTTTCTCTCAAGAACGATATTCAACGTTAAGAGGGAGTTTCTAAGGAACTGGGAGTGGTTCGATAGAAAGAGAAAGAGGGAAATGAAATAAGTAAATATAGAATTACTCACTTCAAGGAAGGAAAACTCAGAAAGGTTACTTCGGAACGCTTCGTGGTTCAGCAAGTAACAGTGGCGGAGAGGCAGGGTTGATTTAGCACGTTCGGTATGCTACAATCAACAAGGCGGAAGGACGGAATTGACTTAGCACGCTTCGAGGTACTACAGTCAACTGAATGGAGGAGCGGGAATAACCTAGCAAGTCAGAGATTGCTAGCGTTATAGAGCAGCGGGGGCGCAGAGAGACTTAGCGAGTCAAAGATCACTAACGTCACAGAGCGGCGGAGGAGCGGAGAGACTTAGCGAGTCAAAGATCACTAACGTCAAACAGCAAACAAAGCAGAGGAATGACCTAGCGAGTCAGAGATCACTAGCGTCACAAAGGCAGCGGCAAAAGAAACGAACTCAAATAGCTTCCTAAAATCGCTTAGGGAGCTAAAAGACTGAACTCAAATCGCAGAGATCAGGGTCAAGAGCAGGTTAATTAGGTGATGATCATACATAAACTGGCTACTTATATACTAATTCTACTATGACTCACAGCAGGAGTCATCCCAAAGTCCTGACTTGTTCTGACTCATTCCCATAGTTCTAGCACTTTCCCCAAGCATGAGTCATTTCCATATGACTCCTACTCTCTGACTCCATTTTTATTAATCCAGCACCTTTGAAGAGTGTGAGTCATTTCGTTATGACTCACACTTTTGACTCCATTCTCCACAATAATAATTAAATCTAAAAATCAATGCATTTATATCCTGTCTCCAAACATTTTGGGGACATGACAGCGCCTACCCAGTTCCTGATACTTTAGGTTTCAGGAACGTTATCAGGGCCCCCGAAACTCCGGATTGTCCGGAATGCCAACGGGTGTGTTTTGGGTATCGGACGTGTTAATTATGCTTTAGGATGGTCTCCCAATTGGTTTGGATCAGACTGGTATATAATTTCATGGAAAGAAATCCTCGCCTTCTGGTCCACGTGCTCAGGTATTATATTTTCTGAATCAGAATCGAAAATAGTCTCAGAATTTGACAACATTGAAAAATTCTTGAATTTGGTGCCCCTTGTCTGTGCTGCATCCGCGTATTGCCTGATTCAAAAGCAAAGGCACTGGTGGAAAGTACCTAGCTGGAAGAAGGGCATTGCTGCATGTGATTACTCGTGCCGCAAAACACATTGCAGAGATCATGAAGAAGGAGAACAAGCGCATGATCTGCGCATCATGTGACATTCGCCCGATTATATACCCATGCTGTCATCGCATAAATTCTTCCTCAAGCGTCCATTCTTGTTTTTGTATTCTCGCTATCTGTGCATTTTACTCTACCTCCTTTTAAGGTAGCGGACATACAAGTTCGGTTACCCCACGTGACTACCCAAAACAGTTGATTCTCTACGAGTATGAGTTTCCAAAGTGAAAATAAGGATTTCGGCACAACAGAACTGTGTAAATGTACTCCGAGATCTCTCCCAAATATTTTGAGGAGTTTTACTTGAGAAATGGGAGACTAGTTCCCAAATCTATGTCAACTAGTTGGTTTTGGAACTAGTCCTTCATTTCTTAACCGAAACTCTTCAAAATATTGTGAGAACTTCTAGGTCACATTCAAACAAAACTGCTGTGGCAGAATTTCCATTCCCTCCCGAGGAAAAGAGGATTTCAGGAAAGGATCTCCAAATGTCCCAAAAAGGTAGGTCACGTGGGGTAACCGAACTTGTATGTCCGCTACCTTAGCTATTTCCTATCGAACTCTCTCGCCACACAACGCGCAGACTGAACGACAACAAGGGGACTTGATTAGGGAGACGAGACGAGACAGGCAGTCCGAGGCTTGCCCAGGGCATACCTCCTTGTTGGCCATTGGCAACAATTCTTATACAGTTAACTTGACCTTTCCAGGTCTGGGCATCTCTGCGGACATCCCACCGTCTTTTTTGACTCCACTGCCCATGCCCACAACTCCCTTGCAACCAGTGATGTGTCATCCTGAATCTTCGACAGCGCGTCCAATTGTCTGTCTTGACTCTCGAACTTTGCTGGCTTGCGTGGTTGTCATCATGGTTCACTCTCATTGCTCGTCCTTGTGATCTCATCTACCCTCGAATCTTCATCCTGTTTGCCCTTACCCAGATCTCTTTCCCCTAAATTTCTCCCTCATGGCTTGACCACTGCGGTCCTTGAAATTTGATTGCAGAGATTTAGTTTTCAAGCCCCTACCACCACTTCCTCCAGCTTCATTTCCGAAATTGTCAGCTTCATCTCGGACAATAACCAACACACCTCTTGTTCTCCTCTTCAAAACGAATATCAGAGCAGGGGCACAAAAGAATCGGAGGTGGTCTCGAGGATGCTGAGGTAAGTCGCTGATTGTGTTCTGGTCTCTTTCCTTTACTTTGGGTTAGGGTTTGCGGTTGTTTCATTCCTGGTGTCATGATTTGGCATTTCAGGAGCGGTGTTGAAGTCCAGTAGATGAAACCCCAGACAAACGTGGGCACATGTATACAGGGCAGAGACCATGGTGGCAGGAAGAAAGAGTTAGGAGAAGAAGATGTAGACCCTGACCGGGTTATGAAAGGGCAATCTGGTTAGGGGCATGAAGAATCTGCAGCCCAAAACAGAAGAAGCTGCCTTCAAAAATGGAAGAAGCATAAAGTGAAACTTTTATGCAGTAACCCAAAAACAGAAACAAATAGGGTTCTGATCGGAACAACGATCAGTTACCGAAGAAATGCTTCCGCACTGTGGCGATGCTGAGTGGTGATACCCGGGAATCAAAAGCGAGCAGGCCAATCACCAAGATCAAACAACACGCGGAAATGTACAAGACACCAAAAATTCTTAGGATACCCGAGCCTCTCAGCTCCTTCTACAGAAGGAGGAGGCACTTCTACAAAACTGGGTTGTTCTTGGGTCGCTGGGACATCAACCTTGAAGAGGGGGTGTAATGTCATGATTTGGCATTTCACAAACCCTTTTCAACTTTTCACGGCGGGTTTATTCCAAACACCAACTGGGTTATTCCATAAACCCAACCTAGCTTCCACCGGATTATTCCACAACTTCCACACATGGTCTACAACTGGAAGACACAAGGGCATATTACTTCAGCAATGCTGATCAGGTTATTCAATAACCCGTGTTTCCAACCATTGGATAACATATAGGGATGTGTCATGATTTGGCATTCTACAAACCCCTTTTCAACTTTTCACGGCGGGTTTATTCCATACACCGACCGGGTTATTCCATAAACCCAACCCACATCCTAACGGATTATTCCATTACTCTCGTGGTCACACCACACAAGGGTGGTTCACTTCAAACAACACCGATTGGGTTCAATAACCCGCGTTTCCAAACATTGGAACATATAGCGATAGGAACCCCTGGATTCACAGAACGCATAGGGACACGTCCCTGTGTCCTGATCGAAGCTCCTGGATATTCAAACACACCCTGTGTATGACAACTTGATCGATCAACTCCTAGGTAGATACAATATATAATCTCTGTAGAATCTCCTTGTACTGTAGATTCTACCTGAGTACCTCGTCTAATATCGAGTCTGCCTTGGCTGGACAACGACGCAGATAATTCTCACAACAATCCTGTCTCCCTCTTCGCTCTATATTCTCATCTCCTCGAGATCTACTCGAGTCTGGTGTTTAGGGGGTTACCATACCGCCTTTGGGTCATTTAGGATCCCCCCTACTATCGACATAAGCCGACTACCTCCTCCTGACGACGAGGCCATTCGACGCTATCTCCTAATGGGGTATCGCGCTACTTTCTAACCGGGTTATTCGACCATCATCCTGGCCAGGTTATTCTCTGTCACCCAATGTCTAGCCGACAGGATGGAAACCCCTTTAACCTGCAAAACATATAGGGACATACCCCTGAGCCCTGATCAATGACTCTGCACATTCAAACACACCCTATGTGTTATAATTCCGATCAATCGACTCATGTAGATACAATATATAAACTCTGTAGAATCTCATGTACTGTAGATTCCACCTCATCTAATATCAAGTCTACCTTGGCTGGACAATGACACAGTGTTTCCTCACAACTACCCTGTCTTATTCCCTGCTCTATATTCTCCTCTCCTCAAGGTGTCCTTGAGTCTGGTGTCTAGGCAGTTATCATACCGCCTTTGGATTGTTTACGATTCCCCCACCATCGACATAAGCTGGCTACCTCCTCCTGACGATGAGGTTATTTGATGCTATCTCCTAATGGGGTATCGCGTTAGTTTCTAACCAGGTTCTTTGATTATCGTCCTGGCCACCCAACGTCTAGCTGACTTAGGGCTTGTCTTGACACCTGGACTCAAATTGGATCCAGCACAGTAGCAACATTTCTTGTCTACTTCTTCTGTCATTCACACAGGGATAAATGTCTGGACGCTCGTCCAAGCCACATTGTGTGAAAGTGGAGTTGGAAATGTCTTGATCATGAAGTTCGATGCTTCTTTGTGGTGTGATTTTGGTGTGTCTGGCCAGGGTCCCGAGTTTGTGTCGCTTCTGGCCGCCAGGTTTGTAGATTGATCTCGAGTGAGACACATTCATGTGTTTATTATCTCGGTTTTCTGTGTCTCTCTTTTTTTCGCCTTTTTATCTTTTTATCTTCTATTTTTTTGTCGCGTGGGCTGTATCGCTTGGGATGATACATTCACATTTTCCGCTGTGACCGACTCGGGTTAATCTCAGTTCAGAATGGGTCCATCCTAGCCCCATTTTAACCCAGAACTACGAGTTGAAGAGGCAGCCTAGAGTTGCGCTATTGAATCGTTTGTTATTTGTTTTATTCATGCCTACTTACACTGTAAGGCAACTCACCAAAATTCCATGCCAACTGCGAATTTTGTGTGGGAATGTCCTGTCAGATATTGTGTGCAGTACAACTCCTCTGACATTGCTCTCTGAATCTACGGTAGCGGAACGTTGTGGTTAAGTCTTGGTGACGTTTCGTTCTTGCGACTTCAATTTCATTTTTTCAACTCAAATACACCTACCAAATTCTTCAACTCTGCAGGACACACAATTATTTCGGATTTCGTGAAGCCTCGTTCTCTTTCAGAATTGGAGGCAACTTGTTGTTGACTTCGCAGTCTGAAAACATGCGGCCCATCCTGAATCATCTTCGCAGCAAGGGACAACTCTGACCTGGTTTACGGTGCACTTCCTCCTTCGCTCAGAAGATATAATCCAGCAAGACTGGACTATGCGTATCCGAAATTTGCCTCTTTGCGATCTCCTGTTCAGCAGACCTCCAATCGCATGCTCACCTTCGTAGGAAGGGAACAGAAGAAGGTCGAGTATGGTGTACAGTAAACTGAGGCCCCCGGTTACTGCCTTAGCGCTTGGTCGGCCATAGAGTAAATCAATGGCCAAAAATGACCCCTACCTCCGGCCATTTATAGAGTAAACAGGCTGAAAATGGCGGGGGTCGGTCGAAAATAGAGTAAATCCCGCCCCACACGAGAAGTTTTTTTGAAACAGTATATAGTCTGGAGGGCCAGGAGAGTGATTTTTGTCCACCTCAGCTTGAGGTAAACAGTCCAGCAGCGTGTCGGGGTTGTGAACGTGCAAGGAACTCCAAAAATGCGGCGTGAGAGCGAAAATTTGCATTCGAGGACAAAAAAATTGGCATTTTATCCCCCAAAGGTTGGTCGGATATAGAGTAAAACAGCCCGGGAAAAGGCAATTTCATAGAGTAAAACAGCCGAAAATCGGGCTCGAAATCCGACCAACCTCCAAGGTAGTGACCGGGGCCTGTAAACTGCCTGAGAAATAATAACCATCAGATGAGGCAGCCCAGGTTCGTCTGAACATGCGTGGTTTAATTTTTTTGTTTGACCTCGTGGCGCTAACTCAACTTTGCATAAATAAAACAAATTCGAATATGGTGTACTTCCCTCGCTTCACAGAAAGAAAAAACCAATCTGATGAATTGTACGGGTATTATAGGTCTCATAGAATCAATCCCCTTGTCCTTGTCTTCTGACAGGCAGTTGCCCCATTTTGGTGCTGCAAGACATGGACGATACATTACTAGAATGCAATATCATATGATTTGAACACTGCAGGTAGGTTGATGCCAAAGTTTTAGCGCCGTCAGGCTGTCCGAGCCTAGAAGGCTTCGGACAACGCAAATCTGTAAAGAGACAGATGATCAACTCTGCAGGTAGGTAATTACTGCACATTTTTTGAGGGGTGTCGCTGGTTACTTCCGGTGATCTCGATCCCAAATTGACTTTCTGAGTCTCATTTCTTTTTCTTTTCAAAAAAGAGGGCAGCCTTGCAGCTATCACGTTCCCGATGTTGCCAAAATCAAAAGCGAACAAAAACTTGGGGAGATGAGTATTGCTTCGCTTCGCTCGCAACTATATTTGAGAGGAATAGGGTCAGATCTAAGTAGAACTTCGGTAGACCACAACTTCGCGGCTAACCTCGGCTAATTGGACATTGCTCCTACTTCAATGGCCTCCCTCTCCTCGTCCCCGAGGCCTCTATTCTGTCAATCGAGATCTATGGGCTGTGATGTTGAATTGCTACTGACACGCACTCCCCCGAAATTCTGACCCCCTTAATTTCTTTTTCTCCCCATCCCAGTTTTTTTCGTCCCACTTGTCCGACCGTGGGAGGGGAAAAAAACATTGTTACATCTACCGCTCATCAGGTTGCCCAATGCATATCGAAAAATATCTCAAGACTTGGTATCCATGGTTCCTCAGCCTGCACTCTCTGTTCAGTATACAGCCTGCCTGATGGCAACTGATGGCAGGAAGTTGCATTGGGAAGTATTGTTCTATCCATTCTCTAGCCCTATTCCTTTGAGGATGGATGCAATCTAGAGGCATTCTGAGATTTCATCTAATTTTTTTTTTCATGATCACCTTCCAAAGTTTGTGTTCGCTTTTGATTTTTGCAACATCCGGAACGTGATAGGCTATCTGTGGCCCACTCAGGCCAAGCAATAAAATCCAGAGGACAAAAGTGGTTCCAAGATCATTTCACGCGCAGTTCCCCGGCTCCATGGGTGGGAAGGAAAATACTTAGTGAGATTTGAGGCCAAAAAGAAAAAAGAAAAATCAAAATCCGGGCTCAACACAGTGACGCTAGCCGACGCTTTCGGCCAGGTTGCTAGGTTCTATCAGCCTCGGCCTTGTAGCTCCAAATATACCCGCTGAGCTGAATGCAGTGATATCGAGTTCGGTAGTGCGCTACTCTCGGATCAGGTGGCGATGCATCGCATCAGCTGTGCCGTCACCACCCAAATCTGCTCTCCATCCATCTCGCCCGCATTCTCTCCTCTTCCGCCAATGCGGCTCCGAGCTTGCCTCCCGTAGAGTCCCGCCACCCCCACACGCTTTCCCGCCGTGCAAAGATGGGAGCCGCGGCGTCATCCTACAGCAGCAACGGATCGCTTGAGCGAACGCTGGCGCCGCCGCATCGTCGCCTCAAGCCGCTGTGTGGTCCCGGCGCGCAACGCGAGCGGGCGGAGAGGCGGGAGGAGGGTAGCTGGGGTATAGGTCGCCCCAAATGCGGCCGTGCGGCAACCTGCTACTCCTTGACGCGGCCGCTCTCCTTTGCCCCCAATCCCAGGGTCCGTTTTTCACACCTCCGGATCCTTCTAGCTCCTGCTTGGTTCCCCGCTCGACTCCTGCATCCCTCATCTCCGCATTCCCCCTCCCTCCTCCACGACCTCGTGGAGCTGCTGGATTTCCTGTCGGCCCGCACTGCTCCCAGCCACTCAGGACGTCTGTAGCATACGCGAGCGGTAAGCACCACCCGCGTTCGCAGGCTGGGTATGCAATCGAGTACAAAACCTCGCCCGAGTGTGTTGGCGCGTGGGCTCGTCCTCGCACCAAGCTACTTTCCCTGCCTCGATCCCTCGCGGTGCTGCAGTGCGGGCGAGGCGAGCACTGCGCGAGTGCGGACACCCGACTGTCCAGAATAAGGGGTGGGGGTGGGGAGTTCGTGGATCACGCCGGCTGGGCCGCGCACCTGCCTACATCAGGGCTCGGCGCCTGCGCTGCGGTCATACATACAAGCTGCAAGCCGGCCTTTCTCGCCGCCCCCCTCCCTCTGGCCCACCGTCAATCCCCTGCCTCTATCCCACCTGCTCCCCCTCTCCGCGGTCGTGCTACCGCTGGCACTCACATCAACGCTACGTCCCTATCCGTTTGCGCTCGTACAGCATGCGCGCGGTGACGCAGTGCCCCGCGACATCCAGAGGAAAGATAGTGAAGAACGGAGGAGGGTTGTATGTGTGTGTACTCACAAATGAGGGAGATCATCCGCAACGCCTCTTCGGCGCTGCTCTCCGGCGGTGCGATGCTCGTTGCGTCTTGCGCGCATCCTCTGGGGGCGGAGAAACCGGTGACTCTACTGCAAGCTCTACTGCACAGGCTGTGGGAGGGACACGGGACGGAGTGACCCGCGTTCGGGGTTCAGCGGATAGTCGATCACCGCTCCTCGTCGTCTGCGGCGTCCCCTCTGCCCTCCCTCTTGCGTGTGCGGTAATGCTCTTGGGTCGAGGACGCTTTGTCCGCGTCGTCCATATCGTCTTGAATCATGATGTCGTCTCCCAAATTTCATACGTATTTTCAATGGATGCTTATACGATTCTTCAAAAATCCACGTGTCGCCTCCATTCCCTCGTTGCCTGTATCGTTTCCTTTCACTCGTCCCTTGGTCTCGATGTCCCGATTTGGCAAACCCAAGCCTTAACGACCGTCGGCCTCTGAGTATAACATGCACAAATACGACTTCACCTCACTCACCACCTCAGCTCAGAAATAGGGCGGGTACGGCTCCGACCGCTCCTGCTGACGGTCAAAGGGCGGACATAGACTCGGTGTTCAAAGTGTCGAGTCGACACCGCCAGTGGCAGAATGATTGATTGCAATTTGCGACATACTTGTACGTGTCGCCCCGAGCGGTTCTTAGTGACCCACCAAGAACGATGCGCGCTTTGTCGGTTTATATCCATGCTTCCTGGCGATCCATGACACCTAGGGCTCGCTCCTTTGTTATCCTCGTACCTATCCTCGCTACCTGAACCCACTCTCAAGCCTCGACCCTCCTCCATGCCTTGAATTACCCTCTACGTTGCGCCACTGCGGTTTGATAGCGTCAAGCTCCCGGCCAACCTCGTTACCTGCCGGCCCTTCCGTCACCACCACTCCGTTGCAACCCGTTCAATTCAAACTTGACGCGCGCTAACACAGATGATCTACTATATGCTTCCTCGGAGTCCAGATTTATTTTCAGCGGACTCTGCGGCCCATAAATGCAATCCCACATGGTCTTTGACGTCTCCTAAACTTGGCAAAACTCCATATGCCGATCCCTGCGGTATATACGGTGCGATGCCATCTCAGAGTCATTGCTGTTGCATAGCGTCAAACGCGTCATCGAGGCCTAAGACTCTCCATTTCATATTCTTCACACCGTTGGACATCTTTTACTCATGCTGTTAAGGGAGGCTTCCCAGGCAACCTTTATGGGATATCTGTGCTAAAACAGTTCTAATGTCGGTCTCAGCACTGCTCGCGCCGTTAGCTGTATACGGGCATTCATTCTGGCGTGTGCTGATTTTGGACGACTCCCATATAAGTCACTCAACGGCTTGTTATTGCGTCTTTCGACCTTCACCATGGCTCCCAAGAAAGAGAAGAAAGAGGTCCGATGGAAGCTAACCGTGGACGAATACGTGATTCGCAACTCTCCCGAATCATGGACCTCGCCCCTCCCGGGCGCAAACCCCCCACCTACCCCGGTCCCTCAGCCACCGCCTCCCCCGCAGCCAAACCAGGACTTACCCCTCCCCGCGACGCTCGAGCTCCACCACTCCCTGACGCCCGCAAGTGCCCTCCAGCTCGACTTCTCCTTCCCCTCCCGCGCCTTCCGCCTGAACCCCCAGCTCACACAGCCGCTGCTCAACGAACCCGCATGCACCCCGCCCAAGCCGTCGTGCACCTCCGCATCTTCGGGGGCGCGTACGCAGTGGAGCTCGACGTCGTGCACACCCCGCGCGGGGGGCGGTCACCGTCGGCGACGTCCTCACGGCCATCCAGAACCGCGTGCGCCAGTACGACGACGGCCAAGCGCCCCCCGCCGCGGCGCCGTACATGCACCGCAGGATCGCGACCGTGAACGGGTACTGCGCCGGCCGCGATGCGCGCCGGGAGGCTGCGACCGTCGAGGCCGAGCGCCTTGGCGGGGGCAGGTTTGTGGACCACCTTCTGGCCACACGATGTTCGCGGGCCTCACACCGCAGCTGGGCCAGCCGGACAATTCGTGGCAGGTGGAGCTCGTCGTGCCGGAGCGCTATGCGCACTGAGCTGTGGCGCACCCGCTGGACAGCTGTGTTTCTATTTCTGCTCTCTGTAAACTCTGTTTTTAGTTTTGTTATTCCATTCCCTAGTTAGTTGGTGACTCCAGTTGTATATGTATTGTTTGTTGTGTTCTACACATACATACCCCTTGTAACCGCCTCCTTGTCATTGTCATGCACCCTAGATAGGCGATTCTTACCAGGCGCTTGTTTCGGTGTAGAATCTGTGTTGTTCGCGACAGTTCGACGTCGCTGATTAGTCGCCGTAGGTCTTTGTACACTTTATACTTTTAGTGCGAGATCCCAATGATCGTATCTCTTATCTTACCTACCTACCTGGGCGATGAAACCAACGTTTGGCGCCGACGCGAAGGTTTTAGCCTTGATTAGCCGCTCAGGGATGATGGTCCCAAAATATTCTGCCCGGCGAGCCAATGTCGTTCAAATCCTCGGGTTCCCACTATGATTCATTCTGTTGTACGTACATCATCGCCGCAGAGGTACGCCGCTCGTAGGCATCGACTAAGTACCTGTTCATTGATCAATGTCATTCAGTTGAACTAGAATTATCTCTTGCATTAATTTTTTTTTGGGAGTGCTTGTATCAGCAGCGCCTCCAGCGTACATTATTTAGACATCTGTTTCACCGCCAGGCCCGGTTGACTTCTTCCGAAGGAAATGTAACGGTTGCGGTGTGTTTTTTATTCCACTTTTTCTAGTTAGTACCAGCACGGTAACGCGCTTGCACTAGTAACGCGTCCACCGCACAGCGGCCTACAGCCTACATGCACATGGCAGGGGAATAAGTAGATGTTGAGTTTTGGTTGGATTTCAGATCGGCCGAGATTGCCAACGACATCGGCTCCGGGAATTCGCGGGAGTAATACTATGCCGTTAACTAGCAAAGTTACTGGCGGCCACAGGTGGCCACCGATGGCCACCACTGGTTACCGGCCGCCGTTGGCGGACGCTGATGGGCAGTGTTGTGCGTTGTACCACTGGCATTGACAGACTCCGCCAATCACCAGCGGCGATCACCAGACTCCTTCGTGTCTACATCCATTGGATTCCAACGTACACTGCTGGATTCCACCGCACACTGCTGGGTGTGTTCCAGGTGACCCTGCCCCGATAAGGAAAATCCATTATGGCTTGATTCTGGGCAGTGGCGACGGGGATTACGCTTGTTACATAAATGTATCTCATTTTTCTGAAATATCCTCAGCTACTGTGCATACAAATATATGGATCACTGCAGCCGGAAGGAAATCGAAGCTGTGTTTCATTTGGGCAAAGTCAGTTGGCGGCTGAAGTCCAACTTGCGATGGAAGATAGGCTACTTACTCGAGAGCCTTGAACTCGGTTTTTATTCCGATGTACTGGGTCCCGTGCCGGGAAAAATGCCAAAAAGAACTCCAAAAAGGAAAGACTGCGAGAGAAATAGAGAGATTCATGCAACTCTCGTCGCAACTGTTGTACTGAAGCAAAACAAGCAGAAAATGATACTTGAATGAATAAAAGCTGTTCTCAAACCGTCTAATTGGCCACAAAGGTACAGACCCTCCCTTTATCCACCCCTCTACATCCTCCAGTGCGACGGCATATTTTTGCATGGAACAATGCAGACAACCTTGCAATTCAAGATGTCGCTATTTCCGGGGCAGCTTGTTTGGAGACAGCGGCGACACGAGCGTAAAGAACGCTGCCGAGCACCACCCGGAACGATACGACGCCTTTCACCAACTCTCGATTGAGCTTCTTCGCTGCGTACGGCTGCTAGAACTGATGAGGAAGCACATTTCTCGTTGTGAATGGCTGATGAGCTTTGTCCTTCAAAATCCGGACCTGAAGACCTTATGAAAATTTTAGCGCATTGAACATCTGTGTTTAGGCTCGAATATCACTTAGTCTGACCAGAATCAGGAGGGAGGCGATGGGGGATCACTTGAGTTGATGTTGGATGAGCTTTATCGCCGCCAGTTCGCACCACCTGGAGTGGCCGGTCGAAATTTTGTGCCACTGCCGACTCGGATGCACCTCTTGAACTTCGCTGGTAATTTATATGAGGATATGGCCGTTGGGTTTCAGTGAGCAGGTTTGGGGTAATACGCGGACGGGAAATAGCAAGATCAACCGTGATTGAACTTGGTAGCGCATAATCATCCAGATCTGTAAATTCAATAACTCCACGCTGCGGGTGCGAAGAAGAGGCAAAACCAATGAGAGAGTCTGGAAAGGGAGCAGTGTGCGCCTGAAATAATTCCCTCGTTTGGGTTACCAGATCCGTTTTGGCCTCGATTAGCTCTTGGGACGCACGAACATTGTTTGTTTTATCCCAGGTGTGGGTTTTTCCATCCGCCGTTTGGTTCCAGGATTTTGCAAATTCGACATAGTTGATTTTTCGCTTGCCTTTTGCACTTGCATCGACCACAAACTTGCCGATTGTAGAGAAAAAATACTTCCGCGCCTCAGGAGTAGCTGGCGGAAATATCGGGAGAGAGCCCTCCCATATTTCGTCACTACGTAGGATCGCGGGAGTTCGTCAGATGCTGTGTAAGTTCGTCGGCTTGCGAAGTGAGCTCGTCGCATGCCAAATTTGGCAGCGTGAGTGTGCAACTTCGTCGGCTCTTAATTATTGTTGAGGAAGGCTTATGTCACCTGTTTTGGTATCCGTGCCTTTGTGCCTGGTCTATTAGGGAACTCAACAAGGTCCGGTGTAATAATTGCCCAACTACATTGATACAGTCACTTGAGTTCATGTTCAACCGGGATTGGATATGTGTAGGTCGGCAAATTTAGCCCTGGGGCCGTACGAATTCTTCTGGGTAGATATACATCCGTTCAGCGTCCTCGAATATTTTGGGAATTATCTGGCCCATCCTGGTTGTTATAAAACCCAGAACATGCAACGAGTTGCGCTGCAAGTCTCGAACATGAACGAGACACTGAGATACTTTATTGTGCATGTTGTTATGTATGTATTACTTGAATAGATCGAGGAACATCCAGTCTACGAATCTACTGACTGCGCGAGGTATTCAAGATAGCGTTGGTGGTCCTTTTTGTAACGCTGCGCAAACTCCTCCGGAAAGCGCTCAACCCACTCATGCTCAGTGACCTTCTCGCCAGTGTCCGGATCCTGCATTACTCACTCGGCCAGTGGATCCTCAAGCTTTTTCTGACGCTTGTCGGAAGACACTGGGGCCCCGCCAGACGAGTCTGCTTGCGCACCCTTCCGTGCTGATACGCGACGCGCACCGGCAACATTCAGGTCATTGGGAACAGAGGGAGCGGATACGGGCAACTCAGAGGATGAGGATGGCGGCAACGCCGCGGTCGTGCCCAGTACGATCACGTTTAATGTGGCAGCGCCAACGGGCAGCCCTTCACGCGATGCAATAAATAAATATTGTTTATCTGTGAGCTGGGCTCCATCTGGAAAATCTACGACTTCTGAAGACACTTCGGGATCCAGCCACTTCACACCTGACGGCTTCCACTCCCAGCGAAAGTGCATATCCATGTCCGGAGCCTCGTTGGCCAGATCGACATCTGGCTCCACGAGAAACATCTCCGAACTGGGAATAACGAGCTTCAGCGGAATTAATCCCACGGTTGGAGGAAAACATACGATGGGTCGTCGGAGGTCCAGCCTGGACTGTCCCATGGTCGAATCTCAGCAGATACGGATGGCGGGCTGGCGGGGAAAATATATGTGAGCTCCACAAAAAACAAAAAACAAAAGGGCGGCATAAATTACTCGCCTATTTTGGTCTAGGTCGCCAAAGACACTCGACGGCGCCGCGGAGAACGGACGTGAACTGTTGGATGACCACTCCCTGGAAGTTGGCAATTAATGGTACCGAATACATCAATGTACATATCGAAAATGCACCTGGATGACCAACCATCATCATCAGGTCTGCTGGAGGGCGGAGCTGACAGAAATCTTGAGTTAGAGTATTCATCGCTGGATCGGCTGCTCGTGTCAGCACACTAGCTGGAGCAAGCATGAGAAAATGTTACCGCATGTCTCCCATGAGATCGATACTGGAATTCCACATTAAGCTAGATTAAACCGCACTAAATCGAAATCTTACCCGTATCCATCATGGAAAAAAAACCCCGGCACTCGAAGCTGTAGAACAGGATCGAGTTTGCGCTGATTGAAGGCTTTACAGGCCACATATAATATTTTGTGTTGAAATCACTCGGCGATAATGGCATCTAATAGAACACACCTGGAAACAAAATTGTCGCAGTGTGACTGTACTGCGGGATCGTCCCACTGCATGCTCATTTGTTCGGGTGCCTGTGGCTAAGCGAACAGGGCGGAGTCCCACGAGTTGTGTGCCGAGAAGAAACCGGACTGTTGCGCGCTTGGAAGCAAATCTGAAAATACTTATTGTCGCGGTAACCTTGAGGAACGCCATACACACCAGGAGGTAAAAGCGGTGTCAGGTGGCTAAAATCAATGGAAAATCCGGGGTCGGCTGGGGAAATAGAACAACGTCAGTGCCGAGTGGGTTACCGTAGGTTTGACAGCGTGTACGTACATGTACCGGAGAATGCGAACGATGGCATTACACCAGCAGTAGAATCCGAGGTGTGGGGCACCCGATGTCTGAGCAGGAAGATTGAATCATCGAGCCAATGGGAATAGGTGAGCATACCGCTGCTCTACCTCGCTGCTGCCGTCCCAAAAGGGCGATGAAGACTGCCACTCATCCATCACCGCTGTGAAAGGGGAAAAACATTAGTAGACTGTTCACCCATATGGGTTGGGTACGCCCTGCGAAACCGGTGAGAATGCATGGAGGCGGAGATGATGGTGGGAGGAAAGGATAAGGGTCAAGAGACGATTCACTCAACCGTGAAACGATCAGATGGCTCGCCGGATTTGGTCTGCGACGAACTTGCACCTCGTCCGGACGAACTTGCACAGTTTTTGGAGCACGCAACCGCTTCCGACGAGGATCTCTTCGCTTAGCTCTGATCTCACGAGCTTGCACAGACATCTGACGAAGTTGCCCCATCAAATGACGAAGGTCCTCCATCACCAGACGAACTTCCGCATCCTACGTACTGACGAGGTACTATACGACTCCAGTCAGACAAAGGGAGGACCAGAGATGATTGTTTTCGCACAGTCGAGGTTGTGAGTGCATTCTCAATGGGTTGGAAACTCAACTCTGGATTATTCGGCCCACCTGGCCGGCTCCAAGCAGGCTATAGTGCACTACCTTCACGTTTGTCTTACCAGTTTGCGCTGTTTAAACTTCGGATAATAACCTGGTTGCGCAGAAGCCATATGAGCCATCTGATGGCTGTTTTGCTGTGCGCAGCATATGGCTTTTCATCTCAATGGCTCGTGAAGCAGTATTCATATTGAGTACACTCAACTGCCCAAGAACATATGCTGGTTGTGTCTCTCACCCTAGCATTTAGCTCCATCATGGTGGTTCAATTTTTGCCCAAGCTTCTGGGTTTTGACCCTTTTAACTGAATTGAGGGGGTGGCACCCTAGAAAGGTTATTATAGAGCGGAAAATGAATATTTACCGCCGCATACATCATACTTGAGTGAAAATTTGGGGTGTCATATGCAGCCATATGAGCCATTAGCCATCAAGCTGCGCACTGCACAAAAGCCATCTGATGGCTCATATGGCTTTTGTGCAACCTTTCTAATAAATATCTCAAATTCCTATCCTATATAACCCGTTCTATTCTTTCTGGGTTAGCCCATGGGAGCATCCGAGAGTTATCGAGGAGTTTGAATTTATGTTCAAAAATCAAAAAAGCGAAAATTATAATTTGGTACAAATTGGTTGAAACGGCGGATCGGGAGAAGCAGGGAGGTGCAAAGAGTTTACCACGTTGACGGTTGGAATATAATGCTTTGCTTCTGAGGATTCAAGACAGTATGTATGTTGTCCTGGAGGGGCATTTTAGCAAGACCTCCGATCTAACCACCGCTGCGCATATACGGTCCGCAATCCGTCCTGAAAATAAAACAACACCCGTGCAATGCTGTGGATGCCGTTAATCTCTAACGGAGCGGTCCGCCAACCGCGGTGCCACCCTCTTTCCGAAAGCTTAAAGTTGATTTCCCGAAGTTTTGGGGCTAATGAGCCAAGAGCGGAGTTTAAAGGCTTCATACGTGGTTACTTTTATAAAGAGACAATCATCTGACAGGCACTGCCAAGCTGGCGCTGTCTGGCTCTGACTATCTTCCTACCCCCAATGCTTCTCCTGCTCATCCTCGGCCATCTGCTCTCTAGGAATGGTAGTGCTGCGCCAGATCTGCATACCCTCAACGATCGTGCTGCCCCCGACTCGTGCAATGATATCAATAATTGTCGAAAGTTATTTGACATCGTTTGGGGCTGTCTCGCGACAATCTTTGCCTGCACCTGGGTGTCAGTGCACCCGAATGTGCCTGCGCCCAATGAAAGCCGGCTGGCGCTTTTTTGGCGAAGATTGAAGATGATGCTCATTGCGGCCATCGCACCGGAAATCATGGTCGCATTTGCAGCGAGACAGTTTTTTGCTGCTCGAGCGTTATCAAAGGGTGAGTTCGCTGACTTTTCTTCCCAACTTTCAGACATCTGATGTTTATTTCTCGCAGAATTTGGTTTCTCAAAAACACACGGGTTCTTTTTTTGCATGGGTGGATTCGTGTCATCGACCGGGTCTCCTCTTGTCACCAAAAAGCAACTCGCAGATGCAGAAACCGGACTCGAATTCCTGATCGGCATAAAAAATGTCGACGCAAAGGATATAATGGACAAGAGCAAAGGCGACACGCTGTCCAAAGGCCTTGCAATGGTGCAGGGTCTGTGGTTCACCACGCAATGCGTCTCTCGGCTGCACCAACACCTCGTTATAACGGAACTCGAGGTCGCCACATTGGCATTTGCTGCGGTCAACATATTCATCTGGTTACTTTGGTGGTATAAGCCCCTTGATGTCCGGCGGCAAATTGTTGTGGGGACTGCAAAACTGCCTGACCCTCTGCTTATAGGACCCATCCATGCCTCTTGGGTGGTCAGATTCAACAGTGCCATAGTTGGAATGTCCTATGAATACAATCCGCTGTCATCCACCTCAGTCTCATCTTTCTGGTCCTTACCATGGTATGAACTCGACGATGTCCAAGGCTACTTCGCACCTCTCACAATTGAGGCTCTTGTTGGGACGGTGTTTGGGGCCATTCACTGTGCCGCATGGAACACGAATTTCTCCACCACCGCAGAAATGTGGATGTGGAGGGCTTGTTCATCGGTTATTGTGGCAATTCCTGTCATCATTGTACTCTCCACGGTACTCGCCTTCACCAATGACGATGAATCACAAAGGACTGAGATGATGCTACAAATCGGATTCATTGTGCCAATTCCCATCTACATCACCGCACGCCTGGTTCTTATCGTACTCTCGCTCGTTGCATTGCGATCGCTCCCCCCAGGTGCCTTCGTTGATGTGAATTGGAGCATGTATATCCCGCACCTCTAGGTCTTCTTTGGATGTGATTTTCTTTTTTGGTATTCAGCTATTTGTACCATGACCAATCCCACCCTACATAGATGCAATCTTATATTGATTTCGACAGCGGAGAGCCTCTACGTGAAAGACTTTTTTTCAATCTGGCTCTGTTTTCGCCAAGGATGGTAGGAAAAAACGTGAACGATACTGGCTGGGTTGGCTGAATAATCCGGAATTGGGTCTCAACCCCATTGAGAACACACTCATAACCTCGACTGTGTGGAAATAATGATCTTCGTTCATCGCTTTCTCATCCACCACCGGCATGCACTGGCATTGCTCGCACAAACAGTCAGTGAAACAATAGATGGTGCTCGTGGTCATATCCTACGCGTTAAGAAACTACAAATATCTTCCAGTGAACAGAGGCCGTAAGCCCAGAAAATCTTTCAGAGTGCACGACATGGGCTAGAATTGAACAGACCTATTTCAGGGGTACCATTCCTCACGTTCTGCAAACATTTGGACAGCCTTATTAAAGATTACAGGACAAATCTCTAGAAAAGGCCCACGGACCCGCATGGAATTACTCGACACCCATCCACAGTTCACTCAGGTGCATTGCAAGGAATAGCACAAATGAAAAACAACATCAGAAGTGGCTACTTAATTTGGATTGACTGACCGCATCTTCGTCTTCGACGACATCCCAGACTCACTGCGTTGAGGCCCCCGTAGTCAGAGGGTGTGACTACGGACGTAGTTGCATGGACATTGGACTACATGCGACTACGTCGTGGCCCCCTTTCCTACCTCTGACTACTCCGTGACTATGTCTGACTACCTGTGTCTACGTCTGTAGGCACAGGTTGGCTTTGGCTACCTGGCACTATCGAGCTCCAATTTGCATACCCAGTTGCTTTGGAGTTAGTGCAAGTTGTTAATAATATTTGATTTGGTGGGAATTTCACAAATTTAGCATGAGTGATCCGTGACGTTACCCAAGAATTTGCTTCCGCTATCGCCGCAAAGCACCATTGCTCACTCATTCACAGATGGCAAAGAGGTTTGGGCAATGTATTAATAAAGAAGTGAGCGAAAAAGTGCAAGGAAAGGTTGGACAAGCTGTGCCTACGCGGGGTAGGCACAGCCTGACTACGCGCCGTAAGCCGAGCTCCGTGAACGGCGTCAAACCCTTCGACTACTACGTCTAACTACGGCCGTAGTCAGACGTAAGTCACAGGTAGTCCGAGCTCCGTGAATGGAGTCAGACTCTGACTACGGAGGGTCTCAACGCAGTGACTGGAATCAAAATGCCCCAGCCTTCCGCGAGCCGCAGAAAATTCTCCGCACATTCATTGCAGCCTACGCCAAAGCTTTAAACATTCCCTAATAATCTCCATCGTAACTCCCTTCCTCATACGATACACCAACAACATCGCCATCATCTCCTTCTGCCTCTAGTCTCTTATAAACAGACGCTACAACAATATGGTGCTCGTACCTCGCATGTTGTAGTCTGTCGAAAAGGCTGATGCGTTGATCGCTGGCCGTGTTATTACAAATCACAAAAACAATTTGGATGCTGGTATGCATTCCAGAACAAGTTTTTCACAAATACGAAGCCAAATTAGTATTTATTAGCATAAATTGAGCAACTTTCTCGCCCAACTCGTGGCGGCAGAGTCGAAGAACCAAGAGTTTGAACTTTGATGGCTCAACAGATGACAAATCCTGACATAATCTGCTCGTTCTATTCCACGAGAATGGAAGTTGAAAAATAAAAGTTTGAAGACACATTTGGGGTCAGACATGGATTTAAATATCCTTTCTCTCTCAAAGTTTGAGGATGGGGGTCCTGGAGGTGCTAAATAGGCATGGCAAAATTTCAAACTCCGACGATTATATAATAACGCGGCCACCAAACACGGTGGCGCGGTTAACAACAGACTATTCTGCCTCTCCTCTGGCGGCGGAGAGGGACCATATTCCGCAAGGGTGTCTCGACCCCATCGCGAGATACAGCAGGTTCGTGCGTGAGCTCCGGCGGCCCACCGCACATCCACGTACCGTTCAGCGGGACAGCGGCCTCCGGCTGCATGCCTTTCTGTAGCAGGGGCCTCACCACATCCAGAACCACACCGTCGCATGCAGCGCGAAGCGTAGTGCGATCCTATCTGTTCTTGTAACCCCGGATGCGCACGCACAGCACGGGTAGCAATGAAGGCCCAATTTTAGAGGAAATAACCCTGGGTGGCACACATCGTTCATCCTCAATTGACTACCCGACATCTACCTACTGTCAATGTTCGCCTTTCATAAATTCATTTCATCTCTTCTTTTCGATTCAAACTTCTATTCCCTACGCTGTTCCTTACGCTGGATGCAGGCACATGTACAATACACAGACTTGGCTTCAACGGCCGTGGCAGAACTCTTCTCAGTCCGTTCCTGCTCCGGCTGGCCTTCGCCGCTCGACATAGTTCCTGCTGCATTCTGGATCCTCCCGGGCCGATCCTCGGAATTTTCCGAGCGCTGCGCGACGGCCGGTTATCATTCGGAACAGTTTCCGCAGGCAGCATCACGGCGCGGATTGGATTGGATTTGCCACGCAGCTCCGTCTTGCACAGTCCCGCGGAACGCCGGGTTCCAGGAAGTACTTCGGTACAAAGCATTGTGAATACTAGATAGCCGAGCTCACGCGGCTGGCACTGCGACTTCCCTTCTCACGGAAACATAGACTCTTAACACAAACCCGGCGGCCCATGCGCCGCAAAGTGTTTCCGCCTACTCTTTTACGAATATTTCTTTCGCGATTCTAGGTGCACTTCGCTCTCACTCCATTATTGATGCCGGTAGCACGCGGTTCGGAGAAGAGCGGTATGCGAAGACAGTTGATCGAGCTTGCCCCTTGTAAGCACTTCTTTTCCTCACGGTGCTCACGCTTCCTCTTCACGACCACTATCGCACTGTACTGCGCCCCGAGCAGAAAGCAACTCATTTCCACTATGACCTACTCCGCTGCTGCAATCCTCCCCTTCCTTGTCCCCCTCGGACTCGTCCTATTCTCAACTATTCGGCAACAGAGCAGTTTCCAGCGCATTCCCGGACCTCCTCCGTCGTCTTGGCTCCTCGGTGCGTCGGCGCTGATCAGTGTCGGATTCGCCATCCATTCTGATCATGGTGAACACACCAGGCAATATGTTGCAGCTGTTTCTCCCACCGTACGGCTACTACGACGATATTTGGCGAAAGACCTACGGCACCGTATACAGATTCCAGGGATGTTTTGGGGTATGTCGTACTCCTCATTGCCTGGCGGCGCTTGTGCATAGTCTGAAACATGGCAGCGCGACCGCCTCATGGTCTCCGATCCTGTTGCACTCCAACATATCCTGAACAGTGGCGAGTTTGAGTTTGCACCCATTTTCGACACTCTGTTCCGCTGGTTGTTTGGCGAACGGAATATGGCCGTTGTGAAAGGTGTGTTGCAATCAATGACAATATACTATTTGTGATATCGATCATCTGCAGGCAAAGAGCACCGAAACCTGCGTACAGCCTGGAATGCCGCGTTCACTGCCGGCGCGGTGCGTCAATACCAGCCCATCCTTGAGAAGGTGGCACAGGGAGTGAGCACGATTTCTAATTTTCAAACCAATTTGCATTCTAAATTAGAGCTTCATAGATCTCAGAGAAACTAGATGCATCCGACTCGCCAGCCATCGATATCTGTCCCCTACTTAGTAGTGCAACAGTCAGCTCAACCACCGAAGGTCTCCTTTGTCAAATCCCCGCCCCATAATCTGCTGACATCTCGCAATTGAAGTGGTATTTGGCTGCGCAGTCGACGACCTCGGAGCCGAGTTCGTAGAAAGTAACAGTAACATAATGTGCGCCGGGCGGCAGTTCCGCAAATATTCCACTGACCCAGTTTATTCTCACAGGGCATCTTCTGCAAGCCAATCCTCAGCACAAATCCTTGTAGACGAGTTCGGCGGCATACTTCCGTCGTGGCTTTTCCGCCGAACGATCTACCTCCCCACGAAGGCGTCTCAAGCACTTCGCACCCACGTCGAACTTGCCAGTCGGGAGGGCTGGCGGCTTGTCCATGAGAAGATGGACGCAGCGAATCAGGGGCTCGATAGTGGGGACGATGTTTATAGCATGCTATGCGAGTGCATCTCCGCTTTTGTCTGGATGATACAGCCGTTGATCAATGTGTCTAGTGAGACCTGATGCTCAGACAAATAAATATTTGCGTCCGGAGGACATTGTTGCGCAAACGTCTGTGATGATGATTGGGGGGTCTGACACGACGGTAAGCTTTGCACGATAAGTTTTGCTAAATTCAAAGCTCTCTGACGTATCTATCGTACGTAGGCTTACACGTTAGTATGGGCACTAGTCGAGCTCGCGAAAAACCCCGAGCTACAAGATTCCTTGCGAGCGGAGATACACAGGCGCCCGAGAACCAGCCGCGGGGATGTTGCATACGATAGCATGCCTCTGCTCAATGCGACCATAAAGGTATGTCTCCAGTGAACCAACTTACACACGATTCAAAGGAAATCTTCAACATCGCAGGAGTCGCTCAGGATTTATCCAGTCAGGCCATGGACGTACCGCGTTGCGACGAAGGACACGTTCATCCCACTTTCTCAGAGTATCCTCTCTACCACTGGGGAGCGTTTGAGCCAAATTCAAGTCAAAAAGGGCCAGCTCGTGACTCTCGGTTTTGCGTCTTATCAGAAGTACGTTCCTTCACCGTAGGCTGATGTAACTCGCTAATGTCCGTAAAAGGCTCGAGTCGCGCTGGGGAGAAGATTCCGATCAGTTCAACCCAGGACGCTGGCTAGAGAGCAGAGTGCCGCAGAGTGATGCAATCGGTCCATATGCGAACTTGTGCGTGCTATTCAACCTGAATGAAAGAACCCAAATTCTAACTTGATGCTGCCTACACAGGCTTGCGTTCTCCGGTGGCGCACACACCTGTGTTGGGTGAGTAATTCTCCCACTGACTCAGAAACCAATGAGCCAATGTTTGCTGTGTAGGTGGCGGCTTGCGTAAGCCCTCTCATTCCTTGATATCAAATAGACACTGCTCATACAGCAGCAGGGTACTGGAAATGCAGGTTATTCTGAGCGAATTAATCGACAAATTCGCCTTTTCCTTGCCTGTTGAAGAGTCCATCGAGCCCCGCTACATGACTAACCTCATGCCGACAAACGCGGACGGTCAAAAACGTGCTGCATTTTGCGTCAAGCGGGTGTTGTAGGCAAAGGATACTTTTACGAGGTGCCATAACTTCGATCTAGCGTTGTTTTGTTGTACCCTTGTATCTTGTTCTGAGTTCAATGGCTTGTTTTTGCTGCTTTCCTTCTGGCAATGTCACTCTTTCTGGCGTTAAAGAGGACAAAGCGTGCTTGACTTGCAAGCATCACTTGTACTTCATCCCCGCCCCCACAGTGGGGACCAGATGGTCGTGCCATACCCGTATTTCTCCTAAAGTGACCTGACCGAACGAACGCATGAGCAGAGTCATTATGTCTCAAGAAGACCCACGCGTATTCTTTCTCCGGTCGTTCGCGGTAGAACATGCTGTAGCACGGGAGTACCGTGATATTCTTCTTCGGCGGGAGAGAGTCTAAGAAAGCTCACTTGTGTAGAATCTGCTCGGAATTGGGTGGGATGAGACTGATTTTCGTTGCGATGTCTGCAAAGGATTAACACGATATATGATCTGGAATGAGTTATTGCGTACGGTGCGCCTCCTCGATCTGATGAGCACAATCCACTCACAAAATTCTGTAGAAAGAGGTCTTGTTAATATTACAACCAAAGCATTTTCACCCCCCAGGTCAAAACTGAGTGAGGAGATACATTTACAAGTTGTTTCCCATGTTGTGAGAAACTTGCAGTGATGCCAACTGTGCAGTATAGTTGTCCATTAAACCAGCCAGTGCAATGGATATAACATCGAAGAATACTCGGACAAAAATTTGGGGCATACCAGGTTGTTCTCCCTTTCAAACAAGGTTAACAGTGAAAGATCACCTGATTTTGCTCACAGAGCCATCAGCACAGAAAATAAATATATATATATTAAATAGCCTAACCACTGTAAAACATCTGTAGAAATTGATTGGTGGTCGCTTCAAGACATTCGGTACAGAATTGAGTGAGATATTGGGGCATTCGTGAAAACAGCTTTTTTAGAAAAAAAAAAAAAATGATCCGCACCTTATGTTCCGCAAATAGCTGTAAATGCTATGCCCATTTATGACATGCATCTGTACCCAGCTGAGACCATTGTGTGCATTGGCAGTGCATGGGAAGGTATCACGGTAAATATAGCTGAGCTCTCTATTGAGCCAGTTTCTCAATTGGAGCCCAAAACATTTTTTCCCAGATCTCGCAATATACATATATAACTGCTCATTCAATAGTATCATTTGATGTGGTTGAGTTATACACAAGACATGAGCATCACATCTTCTGTGCATCAGATGAACAGTAGCCAATGAAAGTGAAAATTCCCATGTGCACACAGGATAAATATCTGCATGTGTCATACACCCATGGTCCACCACAAAAATGCCCCCACAACCCACTGTCACTCAAAGTCAACTCAATAACATTACAACATGTTTGGCTATTACTGCGAATACTCTGGAAATCCTTGTTGGTAGTCTGAAGAGCCCCTTCCTAGAGGCCATTTCCAATACAACTCAGTCTCTGTTGAAAAATATGGAGGTAAATTACCACTGAGTCTGCCACAACCATGAATCTCAGTGCACCCTGACAGACTGTTAGACAAAATAAGAATGACTGTATCCAATTATTGGAACAAACTTATGAGTTGCTGAATGCAATTCTGATGGTTCACATCAATTCCGACACTGGAGCGGAATTGCCACCAAGTGTGTTGACTCACATTGGAAAGTTCGCAGAGTATGTTGCTTAACTTGGAAAAAAACTCTGCATGATATCAACTATTGTTGTCAGGACCCTCCACAAAATCCACACATTTGTTGAAGCTCAACAGAATGGCAGCAAGCTCAAGAAAATTTTCTGTCAAGGCGAGATGAGCACACTCCTCAAGGATTGCAACAAGGACTTGAGATTTTTCAGGTGTGTCATCTACTTCTTTGGTAATTCAAATATTGAAGGATTTGATATGTAGGTCCCAATGGCCAATCACATGAAGGACATTACACAGATGCAAGAAGATGCAGGAAAGCACAACAAAGAAGTGCTTGCCATGATTGAAGCTCTGTCAGACACAACCAGTTCAGATAGATCATCCTCTGTAAGGTAATTCTACTCCTCTGAGATAATCAAGTAATAAATTTTGCACAGATCAGTGGGCTTTATTCAGGCTCTCATAACAGGTCAGCATCTGCTCAGCTGTCCATGATATCTTTGTATCTGACATGTATTCAAGCTCCAACTCAATCTCCATGTTGCCATCAGATCCCAAGATATTCCATGGAAGAGACTCAGAGCTATCAAACATTCTTCAACTTTTCAGTCGAGGAACACCCAGGATTGCCATTTTGGGTCCAGGTGGAATGGGAAAGACAAGCCTTGCGAGAGCTGTCATCCATCATACAGAAATTACTGAGAGATATAATCAGCATCGGTTCTTTGTTGCTTGTGATTCGGCAGCAACCCAAGTAGAACTTGCTGCTCTCATAGGAGCACATATTGGACTGAAGCCAGAAAAAGACCTTACACACCCAGTCATCCAATACTTCTCTAGCATCTCAAATTGTCTCCTGATTGTCGACAATCTTGAGACATCGTGGGAGCCAGTCAAATCCCGAGGCAATATTGAGGAGTTTCTGTCCTTGCTCACAGGTGTGGATCAGCTTGCATTGGTGGTAGGTCTCAAGGATTTTTCACCTGTGATTTGAACTAATGATGCTCAGATTACAATGCGAGGAGCCGAAAGGCCTGCCAAAGTAGCATGGACTCATCCATTTTTGCCAGCTCTGAATCCCTTGGAACATGATGCAGCACGACAAGCTTTTATAGATATTGCAGACAACACATGATCCAGAACAGGTTGACAAGGTCCTCTCTCTGACAGACAATCTGCCTCTCGCAATCAGTCTCATAGCTCATTTGCTTGACTCTGAGGGCTGCTCCCATGTATTGTCCCACTGGGAGGAGGAGAAAACATCCTTGATCTCAGATGGATATGACAGAACATCCAACTTGGACTTGTCAATTTCACTGTCCTTGTCAAGTCCTAGACTCAATCCCCATTCAAAGGATCTGCTGAGCCCATTGGGCAAGGAGCTTCATCTCTCATTCAAGAGATTCAAAATGTCCTCCCACATCCTTGCAACTATCGCCTGGAGGTCTATGTTTTCATTGAATGGCTCAACTCGTGGGGTCTCCATTCCATTTCCAGTGGAGACACAGTAGTTTCCAATGCCCTAGGACACTTCAAGGAGTTTGATGAACCTGATCTTAAATGTGTGCTACCAGACCCCTACTGTTTTATTTGTTGAGACTAATTGAATTTATCCAGGCAGACTCTATAATGCTCTGGTAATCTATTATCAGAGAAAGGGTGTTTTATCCTCTGCCATGAAGTTCAGTGCAGCTGTTATATCTTTAGCATTTTCAACTGGGAACACCAACATGCATTCCCTAGGATTGTGTAACCTTGCATGGGGTGAATGGAAGCTTGGTGATTATTCTGCAGCTCAAGTGCATGCAAATGAGGCTCAGAGACTGGCCATAATTTCTGCAGATTTATACAGAGAAGCACAGGCACTCCACATTGAGGCCATTTGCTACTATAGATCGGGGAACTACACAAAAGCCATGTCTCTCTGTATTAGGGCAAGAGACCTCTTAGGTCTTTGTGGTATGTCCCATGGAAACTTAGACCATCAGATCATGAACTCTCAGGCAGAAATCCACAAGATCAAATCAGAATATGTTGAGGCTCGCAAAATCCATAATAGCATTCTTGAAGCAATCACTATACAGGATCCCTACAGCTATGGTTTTGTTTACTTAATATTGCTGAAATTGATGTGTTGATTGGTGCTCTAAAGAATGATGTGCAGAGGAATTGTGACAAAGCCAGAAAAATGTTAGACCCTGTGGGTGATGCTGAGGGAGTGGCAATGTGTGATGTTATTCTTGCAGATCTCCACCTGAGGGAGGGAAATTCCTTGGCAGCAAAGACAATCCTTGCAAAGTGTCTCAAAGTGACTCTGGAATACTCCGAAATCCAAACTTGTTGTCTGGAGCGGCTTGGTGATGCCAGCTGCTGGATTGTTTGGATGGGATGTCAAGTTGGACAACTGTTTTGCTTGTGCATTCTTTTGGAAGAAAAGAGAAACTTGGATTCTACAAGGCTCTTCAATTCCTTGGAGATATGTTCCTTTCACAGAACAATGAGCATTCAGCCACCAATTTGTTCACAGTTGCTCTAGAGGGATTTACCCAGATGGATGTCCATCACAGCAGAGCTGAATGCATGCTCTGGCTTGGAGACATTTCCATGGGACATGGTGACCTGCTCAAGGCGGTGGAACTCTGGGAGGCAGCAAGGCCCCTGTTTGAACGCTCTTCACAGACTAAGCGGGTTCAACAAATCAATGAGACTTGTTGATATCAGCAATGATGTACTGGAGCAACACTATAACAACTTTGCTCGTCTGGCAGAGCTCAATGCACCAGCTGGGACTGCAGAGGAACTGGAGGATGATCCGTCTGACATTGAAGACCTGGACAAGGTTGACATTGGCGATGAGAAAGAGTTTGATTTGATTGCAACCTGACTTCCAGGAATGTATGTTTTTGTTGGTGATTTTCTATTTTGTTCTTTATGGTTACTGATTTGTCCTTGTTTGAATGACTGAGCATATTTATTCAATAAGAGACTTGAATGTAATTTCAACTTGAGAAGCCAAGGCAGAACAATGGTACAGTTGAGCAGCAGAATATCTCCTTATCCACTGTGTGTTCAGGAATTTCAAATCCTCCTTCTTACAAACTTCAGAAAACTTGACCTTCTAATTGAAGCAAGGTGATTACCATGATCCTCGGGGGGGACTTATTCCTTTCTGTTATTGTACAAGACCAAAAAAGTAAACTGTCAAAAACATGATGTTATAATCGGTTATGAAACTTGTAATTAGGACAGAACAGATTAAATTTAGTTGATTTTGAAGTCGCGCAAGTCGTGCCTCTGGTCCTTTGTAGAGCGGGCATGTAAGCTAGCCATTCATTGCTCCACACAGCCTCTATTATGTCCGAGGCCCTCTCCGCAATGATATATGTTGCAGCTTGGGTATGGGCGGCAGGAATGAAAGGCTATGCACTCTCAGTGGACAAAACAGGTTGAGAAGTATGGTTGGACCTACCACAACTGAAAGATCAACAATTTGCAACCCAGTCAACCCCCTTGACATTCAGGTTGGGATCGACAACACCTCATCTCGCACCTTTTGGGGACATGCTAGCTGTCCCAGCAGCATAGGATACACTCCCCCCATTCACACGGATGAAAGCATCCATTTAGCATCGGTGCTTGTACTGCTCACACCGACTGGAGAGATGGAATAGTTTTCCAGCTGGGGCAGTGACAAAGTGCAATGCACTCTTGAGAGCCTCGTGCATGACTAATAAAGCAACCTCCGAGCTGAGCAGTTTGGTTTAATGAGAGGGGTTGCGAGGGGATCGGTGCTGTTAATTGTGACAGAGCTGCCTGAAAAGCAAGTGGGATCAGATAAATATATATAGATGATCAGAAGCACATACGATAAGCAGGAGAAACCACAGCGGGGATTATACTGAGGAAGCTTCCGGTGGGAAGAGGGGGACCCACCAATCCATTTGAGAAGATTAGTTCGTAATGTGTGGTATTGCGACCTGCTGAGGGATATGGGAAACTTTCAAAAGATGGAAGAGCTGTCGGGAATGCGCAACCACCCTGTGTGGCTTGATGGAGGATCGATGAAGGGACCGGTTTGTGTAGTTTGCCACCGGGCCAATTCCTCTGTGGCCAGAGTGGCATTACACTCCGCAGCCTCAAAGGTATCTGTCGATTGACAAGGAATGACAGGAAAGTGAGGGAATGGTCACTCAGGTTTTGCCCAACTGAAGGGAGGTTGTGCATCGGCTTGACTCCGACAGAGTTCAGAGTCGAAGAGTTGCCTATGCCGGAGTGCGGAGTATATTCGTGTCCCGAATGTTCCCGCCGAGAGAATTATCTCCTCATTGGCGGTCAAATTGAATCGCTGGCCTGAGGCAACATGAGAGGGCTGCAAGTTATCAGATATAATTATCCGCACCGTTGAGATCCTGGACAAATTCAACCGTACGAAACCCATTTGATGTAGTTTGGTAAAACACGTGTCACTCTTGTATGCAATAGAACATGCAAATTGGGATAGGCAGCGAACTGTGGGCCAAGATATGATGTGGCGGAACTGCTCCTCGAGCCGTTCTGGGCTGTCGCTTGTCCCCACCCTAGTAAAAGTTAGTATGATTCAACACTGCAGATTTGTGGTTCTATCATACCAATTCCGAGCTGGTACACAATCAGAGTTCATGTCGAGATCAAACGGGAACCCTTTAAGTTGTTTGGTGCTCTCAATAATCCGTGAGTCTATCGGAGTAGGGAAACCCGCAAGAGATACATCGTTGATGCCATCAAAACCATGGACCACGGGGTTGAAATGTCCAGCGGTACTGTGGGCTTGTGGGAGTCAGCAGCGATCGACCCATCAGTGGTTTCTTTGTACATATTGATTGATGAAGTCGCACTGCCAATGCCAGAGTCAAAATGCTTCCAGTTTCGAGCGGGTGTATCCCGTATTGAGCTAATTTAAGAGACAAAATGTCTTTAAATAAATAAATCTAGGAATTGGTTGGGAAAGAGCTGGGGCATTGAAAAATTTAGATCACATCATAGTTGGCATCGTCGATACGCCGACTCGGAAATATTTGTTCCCAACCAATCTCCGTACATTAATAATATAATTTACTAGCCGTCCGGCCGAAAGCGCTAAGCCGGGATGATGAGTCCAAAAATGAGCATCGGCGGGCAGCAGGATCAGTGTACCAGTGGCCTTGAGCCACCGTACCTCCGGCACGTATGGTCGTATTTGGCAGTAGTACGATCACGTGTAGTATCACGGCTTGTGACTCCTTAGCCACCGCTATATCTGTACCCCGCGACCCCGTACGACCTCTGGCCCATCCCGGCTACTCCATCAGATGAGTTACTTTGCGTGACAATATGTGACACGACGCGTCAAGGCCCACGACACGATGCATTTTAACGCGCCGACACATTTTAACGGCCACGGACAAGGTGCGCAAAATGCACGTTAACTCAATATATATCTGACTGTCCCCAAAAATTTTAGCCCAAAGGTGCGGCCAGAAGACCACCAAATCTCTCTTCGCTCTCCAGCACAAGATTGAGATTGAGATCGCACCATGGGTACAGGGAATAAAACAGCGCCATCCAAGAAGAAGAAAAGTCGACTGCAGCCCAGAAGGTCGCGAAGCTCCGCAATATTCCCAGCAATAAAGAAAACATTGCCCCTTCTGCTTCTACTGCCCTACCTCCACAAAAACCCGTCGCACCACCAAAAGACTGGAAGCACGAGTTTCAGAAGCTTCAGCGAAGGCACCGGTACACAAAGACACGCCAAAAGAAACTCGAGGCGAGCTTGCAGCTTTCAAATTGACGGATGCAGCCACCAAACACAGAGCAGATCTAGCTCGTCAAAGAATTGAGCGCTATCATCGAAAGATTTGTTATCGAGGGCCACAAAAGAAAAGGAGCTTCGAAGGAAGCCATAGACGGCTTGCGAATCCAAATTAAAGCGCTTAAACAGTGCATTCGACGCTCTATTCGGAGATTTTCACGAAGGGTTGACCGCGCAAAGAAGCAATTCAGTGTTCGTCGAGTTACGGCCAAGGGATATACACAGTGAAGGCCCGAAAGCTCGCCAGAATCATGTTGGACAGCGGATGTGTGCCTGGCAAAGTAGGCCCACTAATGCAACGCATTGGAGGGCTTTTGGAGTCCATATCGATCGCATAATGAGCGCAAGAACTGTTTCAAGAGCAGTGGAGGAAGGAGGTGTGGCAGCCAAGATTCAAACGGTCTTCAAGTTGGCATTAAACAAAGTTGCGCGAGATTTCTTTGATTTCTTTGACGTAGAGAAGGCTATTTACCTTAAATTATAGGCTAAACCTTTAGGCATCAACCACCTTCGTTGCTAATAAGATGTACGGTGTGAACAGGCAAACCTCCCTGGATATGAGCGGCAAAATGGGCGGAAATTTGGCGAGAGAACTCAGCAGGGGACATCAACCCTTGGCTCGGGACGGTGACCGAGATTATGAGCTGGCGTTCACGCAAAGCAGTCGCATATTTCCTGGCGTCTAAATTCTTGAACTTGATTTCGGGGAAAACGAGCCGGGGGAATGACACTCTGTATTGAGCTGTGACTCAGGTCGTCAGGACTGGGAAAGCTTGCTAAAGGACTCACCGTCTCGGGCCAGCAGACGACATCGACCACCACAGATGGAGTGCTCTGGGCCGAGGGATACCTGTTCCTTGGGGCAGGCAGGCACACCCATGAACATATCTATAGGCGGCTGTGACGAACCAAGGGTGGTGATTGTCGCCAAGGCAGCTGGGGCAGGAGGGGCTGGTGCCGGAGCAGCGGGGCACTGGTATGCAGATGGGCTAGTGACAAAGTAATGATTTAAACAAGACGAACAAGCACGTACACATGAAGCTGTGCATGGGACATCCACGGTGCCCTGCATTCGCAGAAAGTCGTGATATCCCATATGCGGATGGTCTACGAAGCGCGTCAACCCAATCTTGTAAGGAAGGAAGTGGACTTGCGGATGTAAACCTACCGCACCCCGTGGCCGCGCATGGACCCCTTCGGATGCGAATACTGTAGTATTTCGTTCAATCAACACTGGGAGTGACGCGTGACCCAAAAAACCAATCCCGACATTTTGACAATAGCCAAAATTTGGCGTGACACCAGCGAAATTTTCGACATTGAAACAATAATTTTGGCTTTTTTTTTTTGGTCTTACAGGCAATTTTGAGCCCTGTGTGACACTCAGGAGGTTCGACAACGGCCGCGTGATGCGTGACCCGTGCCAAATTTCGATATCGATAGGGGGGTGCGTGACGCGTGACTGTCGATTTGAATGAAATACTACAGTAATTGCGGTCCACGGGGGTCCATGGGTGGGGCTTGGTGAGATAAATATGGGTGCTGGCACACGGCACATTCTTCGTGTACGGACGATGGGATCTGGACATGTATTAGAAAGGGAAAGAAAGTCTATGAAAGGAGAGCAACCCACGTAGCGCGGGACGTTGGCGCGTTGAACAGGGTCCCAGACTATGCCCACCCAGCCAGCACAAGCAGCCCAGCGAGTACCTTGTGCACGCACAGTTGGAGTAACAGACATGGTGATGGTAGGAGACAGAAGAGGTTGAGATCGAATTTGTTAAGTTCATAGTAATATCATACGGCGACACGTCGATGATCTGTGTGCGCATCAGGGATGATGCGTGCACATGGGCGAGTGAGCGAGGGCTGATGCGCGCACATGGGAGCCTTAACACCATGTGCAGAGGCCGCCATTTGAAATTCCGAAATATGAGATACCTGGAGATCTCGAGACATAATTTGCAAAGCTAACAATTGGAGATTTGTCGAGATCTCGAACAAAGTCAAGATCTCCAAAGACCTCGAAAATGCTCGAGATCTCGACCTTGATTCGGGATCTCTGAAGATCTCGACCCAAAAATTTGAAATCTCTGAAGATCTCTGAAGATCTCCAGAGAATCCTCGAGATCCCTCGAGATCTCTAGAGATCTTCAGAGACCTCGTGCATTTCCACTACCTTGAATACTTTTGTCCAGTATGGGCCTTCATAGTTCCCGCAGCGTTGCTGCGGGAACGGTTTTGGGAGAATTATTTGAGGAGAATTTTTTTGGAAATGAATTCCGTTCCCGAACCACACAATATTTCCTTGCAATCTTGGTGGCACTGCAGTGGTCTAGGCTACTCGAGTAGAGTCGCTTAGGGAGAATCTGAGGGTCAAATATCGTGAAGCAGAATCAAACGAGTTTGACCAGAGGACCATAAGTATGTCAAGGTCCAAATACGCATTGTTTATTGGTGGGACCACAAATAACAGGGAGGCGCCAAGGCCCTTGATGTGATGCTCTTAAATATTTTGCCGCAAAGTAAAAACGAGATTGTTTGAGGAGAATATGAGGTATAGTAGAATCGCCCGAGGGATACCTCCAAATATCAGGGGACAGCTTTAATACACGTAGCCCATGGGGATATCGATTGCTGTTCTGAGACACGGAATGACCTAGCTTTGACGGCGGCAGCTGCAGTGGTGTAGGTAGCGGAGAGCGCAGGAGTGTTCCCGCAGCGCGCGGCGGGAACGGTTTTTTAGGAATTTTTGAGGTGAATTTTGTTGGAGATTAATTCCGTTCTCGTAGCGCGGCGGGAACGGTTTTGGGGAAGATTATTTTGGGGGGCGGGGGCGTTCCCTCAGCGCAGCGGGAACGGTTTTTTTGGGAAATTTTTGAGGTGAATTCTTTTGGAAATTAATTCCGTTCCCGCAGCACAGGGGGAACGGCCGTGTTGCAGAACACGAATTTCTGATAATGAGAGTCGAGCTGGCGCGCGGAATAGTCCTAGTACTTCAAGAAGATGGATACATTTGATGTCCACAATTCAGCTCTGTACACCCAACGTCGGTACACATTTTCTATATATTGCAATGATCCTTTATTGTTCGGATTCAGACAGCCTGTGTGGCATGCATCAGCAAACGATGAATCAAATATCTATGACGAATAAGTACCAGTGTCAATTGTTTGGGCAGCCCACTACAGGGCACTCGACCGTGCCATCGGGCAGTTTAATGCACCTGCAACGCGCCTCGAGGTCGCGCATGCCATGGATCGGGATAGTGGTTGCGGTGACGGACACTACAACAAGTGCGAGGGAAATAAACAGTTTGGTGAATTGCATTGCGATGCGCAAAGGGTTGGATGGGACTGAAAGCAATCCGGGCGAAGACGAGCTTTATATGCCAAAGGCACCGGCCGAAAGCGACGGAAAGAGTGAAACGATACGAAAATGTGGGGTGTTCCCGCTCAATGGCACAGGATCACTGCTGCGCATCGCGGGTTCTCAATTGATAAGGGATCCTTACGCGTGTTGGACAGATTTATCGGATGCTGTGATCCGCATTTGAATGACCAAGTCGGAAAGAATTGGGATGTATTCAGACGCCACACCTGGAGTCCAGCAGAGAGAGAGAAGCTTGATGAGTGTCCTCGACGTATAGGTATTGCCCCATGTGGCGTGCGCAACCCGTGGGCGCGACCTTCGGGACGACGTTCCCACTCTTGCAGATGTGGGGAAGTTCATCCAGGGTTGCGCAGAATCGGCTTTTCAAGTTACCGAGTTGATCTAGTCCCTATTTGCCGGTTATCGCTGGCGACCACTATGAACGGACGGCGGTTGTTGCCCTCGAATGACCGTGAGGTACATGCGATGCGATACCTGCACACTGGCACCCTGGTTCCCTAACTGCCTCAACGCGCTTTCAAAATGTCGTCTATTGGCCATCTAGATCTGGCCGCCACTGAACATAAATTTCTCGAGGGTGGACTCCGCGAGTCGATTCACATGTAACGGGTTTCACAGGCGATAAATAAGGTCCGATCGCGGATGGTCCGCAGCTGTCAATTATATCCACCAGATTGAAAAGAAATATGCAGGGGTCCTCGTTCGATCGAGCCTGGGCCATATGTTGGAGACAGAGTTCTTTTATGTTTTTGATTTTTTACGAATATTCGCAGGTAAATATTAACGCGCCATCTCAATCCAGTGGCCATGCATTCTGCGGTTTTTCCGGGTGGAACAAGCATTTCTCGTCAATGTGCAAGGATGATAATGGTCCCAGAAGGTCGCCGTGGCACCCAAATGCACCTAACGGTACTTCCTTATTCCCTCCTGAACGTCTTCCACAGTGGCGGCATTTTCCTCAAAGCGCAGAACGGAAACCTTTGTCTTCTCCAGTCTTTCAATGTCATTGATTTCAGTCCGAGTTCCGGGAATGTAACTACATGTATGTATGTATCGATGAAGAAACCAATTTAATTAATTGTTCGATGAGGTTGAATTGGTGAACATGAAGGGCGGGCGGAGCCAATTCCGGCACAAAAAAACTGAGAAACGCGGTGTAGGCAGTCCTGGAGAGAGGAGGTTAATGAAACCACCTGAAAATGAATAACCCCAGCGAAGCAAGGCAATTATAATAGGGAAGGCAAGCAAGTATCCCTTACCAGATATCAACTATTAACTAAGAATGTGAATGGTTTTGGAAAATTATAAGACTGTGCATTCAAGGGCTCCGTTCGAGTTGCTCACGACATGAATAGCAGCCATCAATGATACGTTTCTGTGGAACTTTGAGCAGACTCACCTGAGTTGAGTCCACTGGTGACCACATCTCCATCATTATTGATACACTGCGCACTAAGGACGATTCCTGGTCCATTGTGATTGACTAGGGTGATACCCTTGCAGAAAGTAAGGAAGCTTAGGACTATTCCACACGCCAACTCGACGCTCATTATCAGAAATTCATGTTCTGCAACACAGCCGTTCCCGCAGTGCTGCGGGAACGGAATTCATTTCCAAAAAAAACTCTCCTCAAAAACGGAATTTATTTACAAAAAAATTCTTCTCAAAACAGTCTTCCCAAACCGTTCCCGCAACGCTGCGGGAACGGAATTCATTTTAAAAAGAATTCACCTCAAAAAAATTCTCCCAAAACCGTTCCCGCAACGCCGCGGGAACGGAATTCATTTCCAAAAAAATTATCCTCAAAAATTTCCCAAAAAACCGTTCCTGCCGCGCTGCGGGAACACTCCTGCGCTCGCCGCTGCCTTCACCGCTGCTGCTGCCGCTGTCAAAAGTTAAAACCCTCTCTCATGCAACTCTCGTGTATCCCGCCATAACCACAGCCGTAAATCACCTTTGCACTGGATTACAATGCACTGGCGCACCCTCCGATTCCAGCAACCCTACGCAACGTCCGGCATGTCAATCTTCCATTCGCATCTGCGTGCTCCCGCCCGCGCTGTGCTTAGTTGCCGCTGCGAAGTCAGCGCCGCGGCCATCAAATCTGCCACGTCGCCGCTGTCTCTTACTACCATCTCGCCGTTCGATCCCCACCGCCCAACGCTGCCCGCTGCCCTTCCATCGCTCCAATGCCTAATGTACAACTATACTGCAGTTATCTCCCTCCTCACTCAAACCTGGCCCCCTTCGTCCTCCAGCCTCTAACCAGGACCTCCTATCCTTGATCTCTGCACTTGCCCGATCAACACCAAGCGCCAGCCCTCCGTTCGCGTGCCCACTCCTTTCTCGCAGGATGTCAACGCTAATGCTTTCTGTGTATCCCCGTCCGCAGCTCCTCTTGGCTGCGTTGTAAAATACTGCTCATATCTTGGTCTTGCTTGCTTTAGATGCGCCGCTCAATCTCGAACGCCTGAGCGTTCATGACATTCACAGCGTCGATGGCCCAGACCCCGCCCGTTCCTGAGCTGCGATGGATATAGGGATCGTGGGGTGTTAGTGCATTGTTAATTACCACCTTCTTTCTCGTCCACTTATCCTTTCCCATTCCACGAGCGCTCGCTCTCGCGCTGTCTATACTCATTCCCCTTCGTATCCTCCTCCCGTGCATGCGAAGACCACGCGCGTAATATCAAGCACACCTACGGATCGCGCCGCACTGCCCCAGTCTGCACCTTCTGCCTTCGCACAACATCGCGCTCCTCCTTTCCTCGCTTCCATCCCCGCATCGGCCGTCCCCAGATAAATCCCACCTCTCCCACGCAATACTGGATGCCCGCACAGCTTGCCTCTACACCTGTTCTTCACATCCCACCCGCCATTCTGCGTCCTCTACTTGTACCATCCCAATCTGCTCGCCCTCGCTCGCGTGCACACGTCAGCTGCCTCGCGCGTCGTCTCCCTCGTCTGTCATTCATCGTCTCGCACCACCCTACACGCCTTCATCCCCGACTACCACCAACGCAAACTACCCCGCAGCTAACTGTAGCGCCCGCCTCCACGCTCCTCGTTCCTCCCTCGGCGCCCGACTACCCCGAACGCTGACGCGCCGCGCTCGCACCATGTTCAGCATACCCAGCACGCGTTTCTCGATCCCGTGTCGCCGCCGTTTCTACACAGCAGCTCGCGCCGATGTCGCACCTTGGGAAATGGTGCTGGCTCTCACTCGATTCCCGTTTCGATACCATACGCGTACCCACCCCGTCTCCATTTTCCTTTCCATTTAGTGCGTTACTTCTCTGTTCATTCGAGTACCCGTCATGTATTGAGCTAGGCGTACATGTAATGATATCCTTTTTGAAAGCCTTCTTGCGAGACGTGCAAATTGAAGGAGTTCCCAATGGCACGCAACTCGTCCGGATAGTCAATCGGTATACCTCGACTCGACTCTTTTTCTCTGGCTTCAATCTTTGAAACCCGCATATTGTTCTCCTACTTACGACATAGGCTAAATAATTCCGCGGCCCGTCCTTGGATTCTTCAGTGGTTGGAGAATGCGGAGTGTGTTTGGCTTCACGATATCTGGTGCGTCGATTCATACCATGCCAAATTCGCAGGGAATTGACCCTCTCTTCCTCCAGCCCTTGCGCCCATTCTGTCGAATTTCAAAACTTCAGTTCCTCCTTCCGCACTCACATTGCATCGCGCCCAGCTTCGTATAAGAGGTTGCTTTCTTGCAATACACCCAAGTTTGTCTACACCGCATCAGTGGAGACGCCGGGACAGTACCAGTATTCACGAACGCACATGCGGCGTTAATGCAAGGTGCGTATTCTGTTCGTGTTTTCGCCACATCATCGTCCTTACTCCACCGTAGATGCATTTCTAAGTTGTTTCTCTGATGAATACGGTGCGACTCCTTCTACCTTCTCTCTGCGAGCACGACCCACGGCAGCCGAGGATGACCATGTGGTCCCATTTGAGGTGGTCCCATTTGAGTTATTCGTTTAGCCACCATTCAGCTTGCTTACCACGCATCGTGTCTACGCCCCAAAGATCCTTCTCCATGACTCCCTTCGTTTCATTCCCGCCCATTCTCCCTCGCCGTTCCGCCACGTCCTCGACGCCACTCCTGCCCACACTACGCGAATCCAGACCATTTCCACACACTCATTCCAACGCAAATCTGTCAGATAGATGCCTACGCACAGCTATTTGAGACTTCCCTCCATTCAATTTCCGTCGGCCTGCGTACTCAAGCGTTCTTCATTGTACCACTGACCGGTAAGTTCTTCCCTTGTTTTTAAGCAATATCAAATTCACATGTGTGTAGGGATAATAATGTGATCGCGCCGCAGCGCCATGACAGCGAAATTACGTGCGCATTTCTCAGGTCC